>JARGCV010000137.1:45000-50000 GCA_034064705.1 Bothrops alternatus | reverse complement strand
TAAAGCAAAAGATGTCCAAAGACTTTTAGGATTTGCGAACTATTACTGGATATTCATTCCGAGGTTCTCTGCCTTGACTGTGCCCCTTACTCGACTGTTACAGAAAGGCATTAAGTTCCAGTGGGGCGATGCCGAGCAACAGGCGTTTCAGACCCTCAAAAAGGCTTTTGTTCAGGAACCCATTCTCAAGTATCCAGATCGTTGTCGTCCCTTTGTAGTGGAGGCCGACGCCTGAGATGTTGCTGTAGGGGCCGTGCTTCTTCAAACACGCCAAGATGGCGGCCCCCTGTTCCCGTGTGCTTATTACTCCAGGAAACTGAGTCCCTCCCAACGCCATTATACCATTTGGGAGAAGGAGCTATTGGCCATCAAGACTGCTTTTGAGACCTGGAGACACCACCTGGAAGGAGCCCGCTACCAAGTTGAAGTTCGGACTGACCATAAAAACTTGGAATTTCTGCAATCTGCCAGGAAATTGAATCAACGTCAGATCCGTTGGTCTTTGTTCTTCGCTAGATTCAACTTCAAAGTCACCTACATTCCGAAAGGGTACAACAAAAGAGCAGATGCCTTGTCCCGTAAACCTGAGTATCTACAGATCAAGGACCCCTTGCCGCTTCGAACCATTCTGCCTCTCGAATCGATCGCAGCCGTGCACGATCCGGTAGATCTACGATGACAGATTCGGGAAGCGCAACAACTAGATGACTTTGTGGCACAGAGGAAGCAAGAGGTGGGTCCTGACTCACCTTGGACCTTGTCCGAGGGTCTGTTACGCTTCCGCGACCTGTTATATGTTCCAGCAGGCCCACTCCGGGGTCTCATTCTGACTCAATGCCATGATAACCCTGCGGCGGGTCATTTTGGTCTCTTTAAGACTCTCCACTTAGTGTCTCGGACTTTTTGGTGGCCCAGACTTCGCCATGATGTTCATTCTTATGTGAAGTCCTGTGTACGGTGCCGTCAGGCAAAACATGCCACAGGAGCCCCTCCGGGATTGTTACAGCCGTTGCCCACGCCGGAGAGACCCTGGGGGGCTATTTCCATGGACTTCTTGACTTGTCTACCTGTTTCTGCCGGCTACACCGTTGTCTTTGTAGTGGTGGACATGCTGACCAAGATGGCACATTTCATTCCTTGCCAAAGAATACCGACAGCCAAGGTCACTGCTCACCTGTTCATTCAACATATCTTTCGGCTACACGGTTTACCTGACAAAATAGTGTCCGACCGAGGGACCCAGTTCACCTCAGCGTTCTGGAGAGAACTCATGTCTGCGCTTCAAGTCCAAGTTAATCTAGCCTCCACGCATCACCCAGAGACTGATGGGGGTACAGAGAAAGTGATTGGCATCCTGGAGCAGTATTTGCGTTTTTTCATCAACGACCAACAGAACGATTGGTCCAAATATCTCTCCGTGGCCGAATTCGCTTTCAACAACTCTCAGCACACTTCCACTCAGACCACTCCGTTTTTTGCCAACTACGGCTATAATCCCAGATTTTTCCCGCTCACGCTTCTTGATTCTCCAGTTCCAGTTGCAAAGGACTATTTATCCGAGCTCCAGTCAGTCCAAGAGATGGTTAAGCAGCACTTGACTAAGGCCAAGGAAGACTACAAGAGGGTTGCAGACCGCTCTCGTCGCGACACGCCGCCGTTAGCTGTTGGAGATCGGGTTTGGCTCTCCACCAAGTACTTGTTTCCAGGGCGAATTCACCGCAAGCTTGACCAACGTTTCCTGGGTCCTTTTCCTGTGGAGACGGTCATCAATCCGGTGACCTATCGTTTGACTTTGCCTAGGTCTCTTCGTGTACATCCCGTGTTTCATCGCTCCTTGCTTGTTCCTGTCTACCCTGATTCTCCGCTTCGACCTCCTGATCCGGGCTCGACAGCTCGCCGTGCTCAAGTTCCTGTTTCCCGGTTGGAGGTGTCCGGCATCCGAGATTCCCGATGGCTTAACGACCACTTCCAATATTTGGTTGATTGGACCGGGGGTGGGCCAGACGCTTGCTGTTGGGTAGATGCTCATGCTATTGAGGCTCCTGGGTTAATTTGGGATTTTCATGCTGCGTTTCCCTACAAACAACATCCCCTGCGACGGACCCGAGGGACGGGGCCTGCGGGGGGGGATAGTGTTGTGAGTGTCTCTAGACCAGCTTGGGAAATGTCAGAGGATGAGGAGGAGCAGCCAGGCCCCTCTGGGTGTTTTCCCCTCCTGGCAGCCGAGACAGACAGTGAGGAGATTTGCATGCAGTCTGGGTCAGAATCTCAAAGCGGGGAGTCAGACTTGGAACAGGAAAATATATGGCTTGATCCGAGATTCCGAAGGTTTGATAGGCGGAGGTTTCAGTTACATGGAAAAAGGAAGCCATGGGGGAAGTGACGTATCGAAAACTATATTAGAAGGTGAAGGAGGGACTAATTCTTTGTCACGAGCAACGTTAATATCAGGTAGTAGCCTGATACCTCGAGGAGTTAGTTTGAACTCAGTTTTATGGTGTTTTTGGAATCTACGGAAGATTTATGAGGTCTTGGACAACCTGAGAGATAAAGAGTGAGTTATTGGAAGGGGGGAGAGCATGTTTAAGCTGAATGTAAATAAGTCAGACTTGGCCGTTCCGCAAACGAACTGCCAGCATCTTGCTTTGAAGTGAATCTCTTGAACTGTGTTAAATAAAACTCTTAAAGAAATATTCCTGTGGATTTTACTAAGCTGAGAAGGGCCAGATACAACAATGCCTATCTATCTATCTATCTATCTATCTATCTATCTATCTATCTATCTATCTATCTATCTATCTACCTATCTATCAACCTACCTACCTACCTACCAACCTACCTATTTATCTGTCTATCTGCCTATCTATATATGTATGTTTTTTTATTGGTTTTTAAATTTTTAACAGAAAAAGAAAAATGCTCAAATCAAATCATAGTGTTAAAATATACAATAAACATAATCACAACATAAATACATATTTCAAAATCATCCATTAACAAAACATTAGTACATATTTCAATACATTTAATAATAATAACTCAACTGAAAATAATCATAGACCACATTTACCAAACAATTAACATTACTGCCCGGTACCCCCACCACCACATCCCCCTAACCCTAAGGGCACTTACCAACTATCTACCTACTCTCCTCCCTCCTTCTCTTTCTCCCTCCTTCTACTCCACCCAACTATCCCTACTCTTCCCCCTTCTTATCAACTTTCTACTTACATCAGCCTTCACTCCTCCTTCCTCTTTCCATCGGATGTGGTGCCCAGAGGCCCCCCGAGCAACCCCTTAATAACAATAATTACATATTCTTACATCAACCCCAATTACAGTTGAGAAAGCATAGTATATAAAATTATAAACCCTCCCTACCCGCCCCCCTGACTTCCCAGAGTGAGTACAGGGTAAAACAAAAGAAAACCCACTACTTCAAACAAAGTTATTATATAATCCTAACAAGAATTTTAAACTACACTAAGCCAGACCGACACATCGTCTTGTTAAGAATATTAATTTTCATTTACATATCTAAACCATCAATCTAACAATCAATCCATCACTTCAATTCATTGAGAGGTTATGTAAAATCACCCAAACAATCAAGTTTAGTATATATCTTCCAATAATCAGTTTCTTTTAAACAAATAGTATCAATAAGCCCCTCAATTAAAAATATATATATATATATTCTTAATCAATTTAGTGTATCTTCCATTAAACAACCTCTCTTACATCTTACTCATAAACTTAATCCTTAATTCAGCCCATAATCTTAGATTAGCCTTAATTCCTTACACTTAATTTTAAATTTCACTTCTTCAATCGACTTCTGGGCTTTCTCATATGTCAAATAAACCTAAATAACAAATACAATCTATTTAATCCATTTCTAACTTAGATTCCTTCAACCTTATCAAATCACATAATGCTTATCTATCCATCAATCAATCAATCTAATGTCAAACCTAAATCATTTCAAAGCAGGTACATTCTTCTTCAATTTAATTATATCTTCCATTAATCATCTTCTTTTACGTCTTACTCATAGTCCTTAAGTCAATCCATAATTTTGAATTACCCATAATTCCTTGCATACAATTTTAAATTTCACTTCTTCAATCGTACTCTTGGTTTTTTCTTCTGCCAGGTAAATCTCCATAACGAGGCCTCCCTTCCAAATAATAAGTCTCTCTTTTTTACTTGCAATATCATTTGTCTCTTAACCATAAACTTTCGTTGAAGTAACATTTCAAATCTCTGTCTTTGCTTTTCCTGGTCCTCAGCAGCATAGATAGATTGCTTCTTAAACTGGATCAATTTCTCTTTTTTTCTCAATTAAATCTTCTTCTTGCTGCTTGTCTGAGAGGAATAGCCACCCCCTCCTGTCTTGAAACAAATCCTCTTCCTCCACTCCGTAAATGAACTGTTTATCAAGCAAGATCCATTTCCCATTATTCTCTTTATTCTCAATACTGTCTTCTTCTTGTTTGGATTGTTGTGTAGAATATTCAATAGTCGGTTGCAAATCAGTTTCATTTGGAAAAAAGGATCTAATTAATTTCAATATTTCTGCATTAGTCTCCCTCAAGATTGCAATCCTTTCTTCTTTAAATTCATCAATGCAGTCCAAAATAGGTTTGACATTAAAACGTAAATTCCACTCCATTTTAAATTTTAAAACAATCGCTCTGGCTTTAATCCAATTTCTACAACCGTGTCTCTAGCTTCGCTTACGAGAACAGAGAAGAAAAAAAATATGGAGAATTCACTTTCACTTTCAAGCACTTTCCTTTAGCAGTGAAAGTAGTGAAAGCTATACGCCATCTTGAATGCATTATGTTAAATGTAACAGTTAGAAATACATAGCCAGAAAAACAATAAGAAATACTTGCAATCCAATAAAAACTCCTGTATTCACTCAGTCTGCAAACAGTCTCTCTTGTGTTCTATTTTTAAAAAGCAGAGGCGGTCGCGGCGTCTTTTTCTGT
>JARGCV010000137.1:32500-42500 GCA_034064705.1 Bothrops alternatus | reverse complement strand
GGAAATGCAGTATGAAAATCCCACTTTAACTCAGGAGCCTCAATATCCTGAGCATCTACCCAAGAGCCAGCGGCGGGCCCACCCCCGGTCCAATCAACCAAATATTGGAAGCGGTCGTTGAGCCATCGGGAATCTCGGATGCCGGACACCTCCAACCGGGAAACAGGAACTTGAGCACGGCGAGCTGTCGGGCCCGGATCAGGAGGTCGAAGCGGAGAATCAGGGTTGACAGGAACAAGCAAGGAGCGATGAAACACGGGATGTACACGAAAAGACCTAGGCAAAGTCAAACGATAGGTCACCGGATTGATGACCGTCTCCACAGGGAAAGGACCCAGGAAACGTTGATCAAGCTTGCGGTGAATTCTCCCTGGAAACAAGTACTTGGTGGAGAGCCAAACCCGATCTCCAACAGCTAACGGCGGCGTGTCGCGACGCGAGCGGTCTGCAACCCGCTTGTAGTCTTCCTTGGCCTTAGTCAAGTGCTGCTTAACCATCTCGTGGACTGACTGCAGTTCAGTTAAATAGTCCTCTGCAACTGGAACTGGAGAATCGAGGAGCGTGAGCGGGAAAAATCTGGGATGATAGCCGTAGTTGGCAAGAAACGGGGTGGTCTGAGTGGAAGTGTGCTGAGAGTTGTTGAAAGCGAATTCGGCCACGGAGAGATATTTGGACCAATCGTTCTGTTGGTCGTTGATGAAACAACGCAAATACTGCTCCAGAATGCCAATCACTTTCTCTGTACCCCCATCAGTCTCTGGGTGATGCGTGGAGGCTAGATTAACTTGGACTTGAAGCGCAGACATGAGTTCTCTCCAGAACTCCGAAGTGAACTGGGTTCCTCGGTCGGACACTATTTTGTCAGGCAAACCGTGTAGCCGGAAGATATGTTGAATGAACAGCTGAGCAGTGACCTTGGCTGTCGGTATTCTTCGGCAAGGAATGAAATGTGCCATTTTGGTCAGCATGTCCACCACTACAAAGACAACGGTGTAGCCGGCAGAAACAGGTAGACAAGTCAAGAAGTCCATGGAAATAGCTCCCCAGGGTCTCTCCGGCGTGGGTAAAGGCTGTAATAATCCCGGAGGGGCTCCTGTGGCATGTTTTGCCTGACGGCACCGTACACAGGAATTCACATAGGATTGCACATCATGGCGAAGTCTGGGCCACCAAAAAGTCCGAGACACTAAGTGAAGAGTCTTAAAGAAACCAAAATGACCTGCCGCAGGGTTATCATGGCATTGAGTCAGGATGAGACCCCGGAGTGGGCCTGCTGGAACATATAACAGGTTGCGGAAGCGTAATAGTCCCTCGGACAAGGTCCAAGGTGAGTCGGGACCCACCTCTTGTCTCTTCCGTATTGCAAAGTCATCTAGTTGCTGCGCTTCCCGAATCTGTCGTCGTAGATCTACCGGATCATGCACGGCTGCGATCGATTCGATAGGCAGAATGGTTCGAAGCGGTAAGGGATCCTTGACCTGTAGATACTCAGGTTTACGGGACAGGGCATCTGCTCTTTTGTTGTACCCTTTCGGAATGTAGGTGACTTTGAAGTTGAATCGAGCGAAGAACAAAGACCAACGGATTTGACGTTGATTCAATTTCCTGGCAGATTGCAAAAATTCCAAGTTTTTATGGTCAGTCCGAACTTCAACTTGGTAGCGGGCTCCTTCCAGGTGGTGTCTCCAGGTCTCAAAAGCAGTCTTGATGGCCAATAGTTCCTTTTCCCAAATGGTATAATGGCGTTCGGAGGGACTCAGTTTCCTGGAGTAATAAGCACACGGGAACAGGGGGCCGCCATCTTGGCGTGTTTGCAGTAGCACGGCCCCTACTGCAACATCTGAGGCGTCAGCCTCCACTACAAAGGGTCGACAAGGATCTGGATACTTGAGAATGGGTTCCTGAACAAAAGCCTTTTTGAGGGTCTGAAACGCCTGTTGCTCGGCATCGCCCCAGTGGAACTTAACGCCTTTCCGTAACAGTCGAGTAAGGGGCGCAGTCAAGGCAGAAAATCTCGGAATAAATATCCTGTAATAGTTCGCAAATCCCAAAAATCTTTGGACATCTTTTGCTTTACATGGTGGTTGCCAGGTTTGCAAGGCCTCAACCTTGCCAGGGTCCATGGCGATGCCTTGTGGAGAAATCACATGTCCCAGAAACTCAATGGTGGTTTGATAGAATTGACATTTCTCTAACTTGGCGTAAAGGTGATGCTCCCTCAAGCGTTGCAAAACTCGCCGGAGATGCTGAAGATGAGTGGCTCGTGACGGGGAGTAAATCAGGATGTCATCGAGGTAAACCACCACAAATTGATCTAATAAATCCCGGAAGATGTCATTCATGAAATGTTGAAAGACGGCCGGAGCATTGGTGAGTCCAAAGGGCATAACGGTATACTCAAAATGACCATACCTGGTTCCAAACGTGGTCTTCCACTCGTCCCCCTCTCGAATGCGAACCAGGTTGTAAGCACCCCTTAAATCTATCTTGGTGAAGATGGTCGCTGATCGGAGACGGTCCATGAGATCAGGAATCAAAGGCAGAGGGTACCGGTTGCGCACCGTGATGGCATTGAGCTTGCGATAGTCACAGCATAGGCGTAAATCTCCGGTTTTCTTCTTCACGAATAACACAGGAGCTGACAAAGGCGAGGAAGAGGGACGAATGAAACCCCTGGCCAGGTTTTTGTCCACAAAGTCTTTCAATGCGGCCAACTCGGGTTCTGACATGGAGTAAAGGCGTCCCCTTGGAAGTTTGGCATTTGGTAGCAAATCAATGGCACAGTCATATGGTCTATGCGGAGGTAATTGGTCTGCCTCTTTCTCATTAAATATATCTGCAAAGTCCGCTAGATTGGCCGGCAAGGTGATGTCAGGGTGGGATGGTAGCTGAGCTGCACAAACTTGGCGTACGTGGTCTACGCATTGCAAACTGGGAAATGAAACAAAGTTCTGGGACCACACCACACAAGGATCATGGGTTCTCAACCAGGCTAGGCCGAGAACTAAGGGGAAATGAAGTCCCTTGGTAACATAGAATTGGATGGCTTCTTCATGTTGTCCTATGACCAGGCGTATGGGCTGGGTCATAAACTTGATCGGTCCAGACAACAACTCACGACCATCGATTGTCTCAACCAACATAGGTGGCTTCACGGAGCACAAAGGTATGGCATGCTGACGAGCGAAAGCTTCATTCATGAAATTGGTGGTGGCTCCAGAATCCAACAAGGCGTGGGCCGGAATACCCTGGGCATGATTTCCCAGAAGTATATTGGTTGCTAGGATCAGATGTCTCGGAGGACCGGGGTCGTCGTCTGCGGAACTGGAACTGGGTTTGGCGCCTGCCCGACCCAATGTTTCCATTAGGCCGGGCTCTGGCCGTTTCCCGGCAAGGTGGCTTGAAACTGCTGAGTGTGAGGCCGAGCTGGAACAGGAGTAGGACCTGCCGTACCACGTCTTTTCTGGGGGCAGGCCATGACGAAGTGACCCATCTCTCCACAGTACAGGCACAAGCCCTCAGCTCTCCGTCTTGCCTTCTCAGCCTCGGTCAAACGAGATCTGGCTGCACCAAGATCCATGGGCTCATCTCTGGTCATGGGTGCAGGGCGCCTCTCAGTGTAAGCCGGCCCTGTTTGGAAAATACGTCTGGGTGCCGGGATGGGTGGAGCGATAGGTAGGGTCTGGAATCCTCTGCGTGGTGCAGGAACTGGCTTGGCACTTCCGGTGACTGGAACCATCTGTTTGACCAGGCGGGCATCCATGGCTTGCGTTCGCGCTTCAATAGCCAAACAATGTTGGTATAATGCATCCAGGGTTGCGGGTATTTCAGTAACTTTCAATCCATTCAAGATCTGGGAAGACAGACCATCTAGAAAGATTTCCATGAGAGCCTCATCATTCCAATTAATTTCTTGAGCTAGGCGGCGAAAATCTGATATATATTCCGCTACGCAGCGCGATCCTTGACTTAGCTCTCGTATTCGCCGAGTGGCATTTTGTCTACGAAGGGGGTCAACAAATTCTCTTTCCATCAGCTGGCAGAATCCTGCATAATTGCGCAGAACAGGATCTTGTCCGTCTATCAGAGGAGACGACCAATCAGCAGCTGGCCCAGACAGTAAACTTAAGATGAACGCTACTTTCGTTTCATCGAGCTGGAAATCTGCTGGGGCTGAGGCAATGAATGTTTTGCATTGGTTTAAAAAAGCTGGAAATTTACTACGCTCTCCAGTAAACTTATCAGGCAAGGCTAAGTAACATCTGTTTCTTCTGGGAGGGGGGGCTGGAGCTGGGGCTGCTGCTGCTGCGGCCTGAATCTGCTGTTGCAAATATCCAATTTGTTGCTGGAGATTTTGAACTAATAGATGCAGAGCCGGGTTATCAGCAAGGAGTTCCTCCATGACGTCACTGAAAGCTCGGATTAATTTTCGTCTTTTCTGTTTTAAAGGTTACGAGCAATCTGTTATGTCTGGTCTCTCTCAGCTCATTAAAAGCTACGTAAATGTCTTTAAGAGATTTATTACACACATTTCAAAAGGATTCATTTCAAAGCAAACTGCTGACATTTTGCTGGCAAAAACATCCAAGACTAATTATTTACATTTAGATTACAACAAACTCTTTCCAAACCTCCCAATTACTCACTCTGTCTTTATCACATTGTCCGAGACCTCATTATCCTTCGCTGGGTTTTCAAAACATCAGACTTTCAAAGCATTGCAAAAGTTTCCAAACCTCTCATTGATAAACGTTGCTCGTAACAAGGGCGTAGTCTACTTCCCCCCTCTAATATAGTGTCCGATACGTCACTTCCCCCCATTACTTCCTTTTTCCAGTTAACTGACACCTTCGCTTATCAAACCTTCGGAACCTCGGATCAATCCATTTATTTTCTTGCTCTAAATCTGACTCATCATTTGGAGAGTCTGATTCAGAATGCATACAAAACTCCTCATTATCTGATTCGGCTGCCGGGGGGGGGAAATACCCAGAGGGGCCTGCTTGTGCTTCCTCCCCCTCTGATATGTCATCATCCAGTCGTGAGACACCCACAACACTATCTATCTATCTATCTATCTGTATGTTTTTCTGTCTGTCTGTCTATCCATCTATACCAACCTACCTATTTATCTGTCTATCTGCCTATCTATCTATCTATCTATCTATCTATCTATCTATCTATCTATCTATCTATCTATCTATCTATCAACCTACCTACCTACCTACCAACCTACCTATTTATCTGTCTATCTGCCTATCTATATATGTATGTATATGCCTATCTATCTATCTATCTATCTATCTATCTATCTATCTATCTATCTATCTATCTATCTATCTATCTATCTATCTATCTATCTATCTATCTATATGCCTATCTATCTATCTATCTATCTATCTATCTGTCTGTCTGTCTGTCTGTCTGTCTGTCTGTCTGTCTGTCTGTGTTTCTGCCTATCTATCTAGCTATCTTCCTATCTTCTTATCTGCCTATCTACCTATCTGCCTATCAGTCTGTCTAACTGTCTGTCAGTCAGTCAGTCTGTCTTTCTGTCTGTCTTTCTGTCTGTCTGCCTATCTACCTATCTCCCTATCTTCCTATCTGCCTATCTACCTATCTGCCTATCTATCTACCTACCTACCTACCTACCTACCTACCTACCTACCTACCTACCTATCTATCTATCTATCTATCTATCTATCTATCTATCTATCTATCTATCTATCTATCTATCTATCTATCTATCTATCTATCTATCTATCTATCTATGTATCTACCGTATCTATCTATCTATCTATCTATCTATCTTTCTGTATGTTTTTCTGTCTGTCTGTCTATCCATCTCTCTGTCTGTCCATTTGTCTGCCTGGTTGCCGGCCTGCCAGCCTGCCAGACTTCTTTCCTTTGACCATACCTACCTGCCTTCCTGCCTGCCTGCCTGCCTGTCTATATATGTATCTATATGCCTATCTGTCTATCTGTCTATCTGTCTATCTATCTATATCTATCTATCTATCTATCTATCTATCTATCTATCTATCTATCTATCTATCTATCAACCTACCTACCTACCTACCAACCTACCTATTTATCTGTCTATCTGCCTATCTATATATGTATGTTTTTATTGGTTTTTAAATTTTTAACAGAAAAAGAAAAATGCTCAAATCAAATCATAGTGTTAAAATATACAATAAACATAATCACAACATAAATACATATTTCAAAATCATCCATTAACAAAACATTAGTACATATTTCAATACATTTAATAATAATAACTCAACTGAAAATAATCATAGACCACATTTACCAAACAATTAACATTACTGCCCGGTACCCCCACCACCACATCCCCCTAACCCTAACCTTCCCCCCTCACTTACCAACTATCTACCTACTCTCCTCCCTCCTTCTCTTTCTCCCTCCTTCTACTCCACCCAACTATCCCTACTCTTCCCCCTTCTTATCAACTTTCTACTTACATCAGCCTTCACTCCTCCTTCCTCTTTCCATCGGATGTGGTGCCCAGAGGCCCCCCGAGCAACCCCTTAATAACAATAATTACATATTCTTACATCAACCCCAATTACAGTTGAGAAAGCATAGTATATAAAATTATAAACCCTCCCTACCCGCCCCCCTGACTTCCCAGAGTGAGTACAGGGTAAAACAAAAGAAAACCCACTACTTCAAACAAAGTTATTATATAATCCTAACAAGAATTTTAAACTACACTAAGCCAGACCGACACATCGTCTTGTTAAGAATATTAATTTTCATTTACATATCTAAACCATCAATCTAACAATCAATCCATCACTTCAATTCATTGAGAGGTTATGTAAAATCACCCAAACAATCAAGTTTAGTATATATCTTCCAATAATCAGTTTCTTTTAAACAAATAGTATCAATAAGCCCCTCAATTAAAAAAAATATATATATTCTTAATCAATTTAGTGTATCTTCCATTAAACAACCTCTCTTACATCTTACTCATAAACTTAATCCTTAATTCAGCCCATAATCTTAGATTAGCCTTAATTCCTTACACTTAATTTTAAATTTCACTTCTTCAATCGACTTCTGGGCTTTCTCATATGTCAAATAAACCTAAATAACAAATACAATCTATTTAATCCATTTCTAACTTAGATTCCTTCAACCTTATCAAATCACATAATGCTTATCTATCCATCAATCAATCAATCTAATGTCAAACCTAAATCATTTCAAAGCAGGTACATTCTTCTTCAATTTAATTATATCTTCCATTAATCATCTTCTTTTACGTCTTACTCATAGTCCTTAAGTCAATCCATAATTTTGAATTACCCATAATTCCTTGCATACAATTTTAAATTTCACTTCTTCAATCGTACTCTTGGTTTTTTCTTCTGCCAGGTAAATCTCCATAACGAGGCCTCCCTTCCAAATAATAAGTCTCTCTTTTTTACTTGCAATATCATTTGTCTCTTAACCATAAACTTTCGTTGAAGTAACATTTCAAATCTCTGTCTTTGCTTTTCCTGGTCCTCAGCAGCATAGATAGATTGCTTCTTAAACTGGATCAATTTCTCTTTTTTCTCAATTAAATCTTCTTCTTGCTGCTTGTCTGAGAGGAATAGCCACCCCCTCCTGTCTTGAAACAAATCCTCTTCCCCCACTCCGTAAATGAACTGTTTATCAAGCAAGATCCATTTCCCATTATTCTCTTTATTCTCAATACTGTCTTCTTCTTGTTTGGATTGTTGTGTAGAATATTCAATAGTCGGTTGCAAATCAGTTTCATTTGGAAAAAAGGATCTAATTAATTTCAATATTTCTGCACTAGTCTCCCTCAAGATTGCAATCCTTTCTTCTTTAAATTCATCAATGCAGTCCAAAATAGGTTTGACATTAAAACGTAAATTCCACCCCATTTTAAATTTTAAAACAATCGCTCTGGCTTTAATCCAATTTCTACAACCGTGTCTCTAGCTTCGCTTACGAGAACAGAGAAGAAAAAAAAATGGAGAATTCACTTTCACTTTCAAGCACTTTCCTTTAGCAGTGAAAGTAGTGAAAGCTATACGCCATCTTGAATGCATTATGTTAAATGTAACAGTTAGAAATACATAGCCAGAAAAACAATAAGAAATACTTGCAATCCAATAAAAACTCCTGTATTCACTCAGTCTGCAAACAGTCTCTCTTGTGTTCTATTTTTAAAAAGCAGAGGCGGTCGCGGCGTCTTTTTCTGTCTGATGACAGAAGCGTCTCTGAGCAGGAGCGTCTTCAGGAGTTATGGGGAGCTCGCACTCTTAATCCCTGAAAACTTTTTTCAGGGATATTAGAGGAGCTCAACCCTACTCCCGATGCTCTGCACCTCTTCTTCGCCCGAAGAGGGGATTTTTCACCGCAAAAAACAGCTGATGTTCGCTATATATGTATGTATATGCCTATCTATCTATCTATCTATCTATCTATCTATCTATCTATCTATCTATCTATCTGTATGTTTTTCTGTCTGTCTGTCTATCCATCTCTCTGTCTGTCCATTTGTCTGCCTGGTTGCCGGCCTGCCAGCCTGCCAGACTTCTTTCCTTTGACCATATCTACCTGCCTTCCTGCCTTCCTGCCTGCCTTCCTGTCTGTCTATATATGTATCTATATGCCTATCTGTCTATCTGTCTATCTGTCTGTCTGTCTGTCTGTCTGTCTGTCTATCTATCTATCTATCTATCTATCTATCTATCTATCTATCTATCTATCTATCTATCTATCTATCTATCTGTCTGTATGTTTTTCTGTCTGTCTGTCTATCCATCTATACCAACCTACCTATTGTTGTGAGTGTCCCTGGACCAGCTTGGGAAGTATCAGAGGATGAGGATCAGCAGCCAGGTTCCTCTGAATGTGTTTCCCTCCCGGCAGCCGAGGATCAGCAGCCAGGCCCCTCTGGGTGGTTTCCCCTCCCGGCAGCCGAGGATCAGCAGCCAGGCCCCTCTGGGTGGTTTCCCCTCCCGGCAGCTGAGAGAGATAATGAAGAGCTTTGTATGCATTCTGAATCAGATTCTCAAAATGATGAGTCAGATTTAGAACAAGAAGATAAATGGATTAATCCGAGGTTCCGAAGGTTTGATAAGCGAAGGTGTCAGTTAACTGGAAAAAGGAAGTATTTGGGGAAGTGACGTATCGGACACTATATTAGAAGGGGAAAGAATGACTACGCCTTTGTCACGAGCAACGTTGATCAAAGAGTGGGCTGAAAACTTTGGCAGTGCTTTGGAACTCAGTATTCTGGTGTTTTGAAAACCTACCGAAGGATAATGAGCTCTTGGACAATGTGATAAAGAAGAAAAGTAAGTTAATTGGGATGTAGGAGGAGAAGAGCATGTTTATCTAAATGTAAATAGATTTTATTTGGCCGTTCAGGCCAACATAGTGCCAGCAGCTTGCTTTGAAACGAATTCTTTTGAAATGTATTAAATAAACCTCTTAAAGACATATTTACGTGGATATTAATGAGTTATGAGAGGCCAGACATAACACCTATTTATCTGTCTATCTGCCTATCTATCTATCTATCTATCTATCTATCTATCTATCTATCTATCTATCTATCTATCTATCTATCTATCTACCTATCTATCTATCTATCAACCTACCTACCTACCTACCAACCTACCTATTTATCTGTCTATCTGCCTATCTATATATGTATGTATATGCCTATCTATCTATCTATCTATCTATCTATCTATCTATCTATCTATCTATCTATCTATCTATCTATCTATCTATCTATCTATCTATCTATCTATCTATATGCCTATCTATCTATCTATATGCCTATCTATCTATCTATCTATCTATCTATCTATCTATCTATCTATCTATCTATCTATCTATCTATCTATCTATCTATCTATCTATCTATCTATCTATCTATATGCCTATCTATCTATCTATCTATCTATCTATATGCCTATCTATCTATCTATCTGTCTGT
>JARGCV010000136.1:0-87186 GCA_034064705.1 Bothrops alternatus | reverse complement strand
GGAAGGAGAAAGATTGAAGGGGAAGGGATGGAGATGGAGATGGAGATGGAAGGAAGGAAGGAAGGAAGGAAGATTGAAGGGGAAAGGAAGGAGATGGAGAAGGAAGGAAGATTGAAGGGGAAAGGAAGGAGATGGAGAAGGAAGGAGATTGAAGGGGAAGGGAAGAAAGGAAGGAGAGAGAGAGATTGAAGGGGAAGTGATGGAGATGGAAGGAAGGAAGATTGAAGGGGAAAGGAAGGATGGAAGGAAGGAAGGAAGGAGAAAGAAATTGAAGGGGAAGGGATAGAGATGGAGATGGAAGGAGATTGAAGGGGAAAGGAAGGAAATGGAGAAGGAAGGAGATTGAAGGGGAAACGAAGGAAGGAAGATTGAAGGGGAAAGGAAGGAAATGGAGAAGGAAGGAGATTGAAGGGGAAAGGAAGGAGGTGGAGAAGGAAGGAGATTGACGGGGAAGGAAGGAAAGAAGGAAGGAAGATTGAAGGGGAAAGGAAGGAGATGGAGAAGAAAGGAGATTGAAGGGGAAGGAAGGAAGGAAGGAAGGAAGGAAGGAAGGAAGGCAGGAAGGAGAAAGATTGAAGGGGAAGGGATGGAGATGGAGATGGAAGGAAGGAAGGAAGGAAGGAAGATTGAAGGGGAAAGGAAGGAGATGGAGAAGGAAGGAAGATTGAAGGGGAAAGGAAGGAGATGGAGAAGGGAGGAGATTGAAGGGGAAGGGAAGAATGGAAGGAGAGAGAGAGAGATTAAAGGGGAAGTGATGGAGATGGAAGGAAGGAAGATTGAAGGGGAAAGGAAGGATGGAAGGAAGGAAGGAGAAAGAAATTGAAGGGGAAGGGATAGAGATGGAGATGGAAGGAGATTGAAGGGGAAAGGAAGAATGGAAGGAAGGAAGGAAGGAAGGAGAAAGAAATTGAAGGGGAATGGATGGAGATGGAGATGGAAGGAGATTGAAGGGGAAGGAAGGAAGGATGGAAGATTGAAGGGGAAAGGAAGGATGGAAGGAAGGAAGAAAGGAAGGAAAAAGAGATTGAAGGGGAAGGGATGGAGATAGAGATGGAAGGAAGGAAAGAAGATTGAAGGGGAAAGGAAGGAGATGGAGAAGGAAGGAAATGAAGCGGAAAGGAAGGAAGATTGAAGGGGAAAGGAAGGAGATGGAGAAGGAAGGAGATTGAAAGGGAAGGAAGGAAGGCAGGAAGGAAGGAAGGAAGGCAGGAAGGAGAAAGATTGAAGGGGAAGGGATGGAGATGGAGATGGAGATGGAAGGAAGGAAGGAAGGAAGGAAGGAAGATTGAAGGGGAAAGGAAGGAGATGGAGAAGGAAGGAAGATTGAAGGGGAAAGGAAGGAGATGGAGAAGGAAGGAGATTGAAGGGGAAGGGAAGAAAGGAAGGAGAGAGAGAGATTGAAGGGGAAGTGATGGAGATGGAAGGAAGGAAGATTGAAGGGGAAAGGAAGGATGGAAGGAAGGAAGGAAGGAGAAAGAAATTGAAGGGGAAGGGATAGAGATGGAGATGGAAGGAGATTGAAGGGGAAAGGAAGGAGATGGAGAAGGAAGGAGATTGAAGCGGAAACGAAGGAAGGAAGATTGAAGGGGAAAGGAAGGAAATGGAGAAGGAAGGAGATTGAAGGGGAAAGGAAGGAGGTGGAGAAGGAAGGAGATTGACGGGGAAGGAAGGAAAGAAGGAAGGAAGATTGAAGGGGAAAGGAAGGAGATGGAGAAGAAAGGAGATTGAAGGGGAAGGAAGGAAGGAAGGAAGGAAGGAAGGAAGGAAGGAAGGCAGGAAGGAGAAAGATTGAAGGGGAAGGGATGGAGATGGAGATGGAAGGAAGGAAGGAAGGAAGGAAGATTGAAGGGGAAAGGAAGGAGATGGAGAAGGAAGGAAGATTGAAGGGGAAAGGAAGGAGATGGAGAAGGAAGGAGATTGAAGTGGAAGGGAAGAATGGAAGGAGAGAGAGAGATTAAAGGGGAAGTGATGGAGATGGAAGGAAGGAAGATTGAAGGGGAAAGGAAGGATGGAAGGAAGGAAGGAAGGAGAAAGAAATTGAAGGGGAAGGGATAGAGATGGAGATGGAAGGAGATTGAAGGGGAAAGGAAGAATGGAAGGAAGGAAGGAAGGAGAAAGAAATTGAAGGGGAAGGGATAGAGATGGAGATGGAAGGAGATTGAAGGGGAAAGGAAGGAAGGAAGGAAGATTGAAGGGGAAAGGAAGGAGATGGAGAAGGAAAGAGATTGAAAGGGAAGGAAGGAAGGAAGGAAGGCAGGAAGGAAGGAAGGCAGGAAGGAGAAAGATTGAAGGGGAAGGGATGGAGATGGAGATGGAAGGAAGGAAGGAAGGAAGGAAGATTGAAGGGGAAAGGAAGGAGATGGAGAAGGAAGGAAGATTGAAGGGGAAAGGAAGGAGATGGAGAAGGAAGGAAGATTGAAGGGGAAGGGAAGAATGGAAGGAGAGAGAGAGAGATTAAAGGGGAAGTGATGGAGATGGAAGGAAGGAAGATTGAAGGGGAAAGGAAGGATGGAAGGAAGGAAGGAAGGAGAAAGAAATTGAAGGGGAAGGGATAGAGATGGAGATGGAAGGAGATTGAAGGGGAAAGGAAGAATGGAAGGAAGGAAGGAAGGAGAAAGAAATTGAAGGGGAATGGATGGAGATGGAGATGGAAGGAGATTGAAGGGGAAGGAAGGAAGGATGGAAGATTGAAGGGGAAAGGAAGGATGGAAGGAAGGAAGAGAAGGAAGGAAAAAGAGATTGAAGGGGAAGGGATGGAGATAGAGATGGAAGGAAGGAAAGAAGATTGAAGGGGAAAGGAAGGAGATGGAGAAGGAAGGAAATTGAAGCGGAAAGGAAGTAAGATTGAAGGGGAAAGGAAGGAGATGGAGAAGGAAGGAGATTGAAAGGGAAGGAAGGAAGGCAGGAAGGAAGGAAGGAAGGAAGGCAGGAAGGAGAAAGATTGAAGGGGAAGGGATGGAGATGGAGATGGAGATGGAAGGAAGGAAGGAAGGAAGGAAGGAAGGAAGATTGAAGGGGAAAGGAAGGAGATGGAGAAGGAAGGAAGATTGAAGGGGAAAGGAAGGAGATGGAGAAGGAAGGAGATTGAAGGGAAGGGAAGAAAGGAAGGAGAGAGAGAGATTGAAGGGGAAGTGATGGAGATGGAAGGAAGGAAGATTGAAGGGGAAAGGAAGGATGGAAGGAAGGAAGGAAGGAGAAAGAAATTGAAGGGGAAGGGATAGAGATGGAGATGGAAGGAGATTGAAGGGGAAAGGAAGGAGATGGAGAAGGAAGGAGATTGAAGGGGAAACGAAGGAAGGAAGATTGAAGGGAAAGGAAGGAAATGGAGAAGGAAGGAGATTGAAGGGGAAAGGAAGGAGGTGGAGAAGGAAGGAGATTGACGGGGAAGGAAGGAAAGAAGGAAGGAAGATTGAAGGGGAAAGGAAGGAGATGGAGAAGAAAGGAGATTGAAGGGGAAGGAAGGAAGGAAGGAAGGAAGGAAGGAAGGCAGGAAGGAGAAAGATTGAAGGGGAAGGGATGGAGATGGAGATGGAAGGAAGGAAGGAAGGAAGGAAGGAAGGAAGGAAGATTGAAGGGGAAAGGAAGGAGATGGAGAAGGAAGGAAGATTGAAGGGGAAAGGAAGGAGATGGAGAAGGAAGGAGATTGAAGGGGAAGGGAAGAATGGAAAGAGAGAGAGAGATTAAAGGGGAAGTGATGGAGATGGAAGGAAGGAAGATTGAAGGGGAAAGGAAGGATGGAAGGAAGGAAGGAAGGAGAAAGAAATTGAAGGGGAAGGGATAGAGATGGAGATGGAAGGAGATTGAAGGGGAAAGGAAGAATGGAAGGAAGGAAGGAAGGAGAAAGAAATTGAAGGGGAAGGGATAGAGATGGAGATGGAAGGAGATTGAAGGGGAAAGGAAGGAGATGGAGAAGGAAGGAGATTGAAGAGGAAGGAAGGAAGGAAGGCAGGAAGGAGAAAGATTGAAGGGGAAGGGATGGAGATGGAGATGGAGATGGAGATGGAGATGGAAGGAAGGAAGGAAGGAAGGAAGATTGAAGGGGAAAGGAAGGAGATGGAGAAGGAAGGAAGATTGAAGGGGAAAGGAAGGAGATGGAGAAGGAAGGAGATTGAAGGGGAAGGGAAGAAGGGAAGGAGAGAGAGAGATTAAAGGGGAAGTGATGGAGATGGAAGGAAGGAAGATTGAAGGGGAAAGGAAGGATGTAAGGAAGGAAGGAAGGAGAAAGAAATTGAAGGGGAAGGGATAGAGATGGAGATGGAAGGAGATTGAAGGGGAAAGGAAGGAGATGGAGAAGGAAGGAGATTGAAGGGGAAAGGAAGAAGATGGAGAAGGAAGGAGATTGAAGGGGAAGGAAGGCAGGAAGGCAGGAAGGAAGGAAGGCAGGAAGGAGAAAGATTGAAGGGGAAGGGATGGAGATGGAGATGGAGATGGAGATGGAAGGAAGGAAGGAAGGAAGATTGAAGGGGAAAGGAAGGAGATGGAGAAGGAAGGAAGATTGAAGGGGAAAGGAAGGAGATGGAGAAGGAAGGAGATTGAAGGGGAAGGAAGGAAGGATGGAAGATTGAAGGGGAAAGGAAGGATGGAAGGAAGGAAGAAAGGAAGGAAAAAGAGATTGAAGGGGAAGGGATATAGATAGAGATGGAAGGAAGGAAGGAAGGAAGGAAGGAAGATTGAAGGGGAAAGGAAGGAGATGGAGAAGGAAGAAAGATTGAAGGGGAAAGGAAGGAGATGGAGAAGGAAGGAGATTGAAGGGGAAGGGAAGAAAGGAAGGAGAGAGAGAGATTGAAGGGGAAGTGATGGAGATGGAAGGAAGGAAGATTGAAGGGGAAAGGAAGGATGGAAGGAAGGAAGGAAGGAGAAAGAAATTGAAGGGGAAGGGATAGAGATGGAGATGGAAGGAGATTGAAGGGGAAAGGAAGGAGATGGAGAAGGAAGGAGATTGAAGCGGAAACGAAGGAAGGAAGATTGAAGGGGAAAGGAAGGAAATGGAGAAGGAAGGAGATTGAAGGGGAAAGGAAGGAGGTGGAGAAGGAAGGAGATTGACGGGGAAGGAAGGAAAGAAGGAAGGAAGATTGAAGGGGAAAGGAAGGAGATGGAGAAGAAAGGAGATTGAAGGGGAAGGAAGGAAGGAAGGAAGGAAGGAAGGAAGGAAGGCAGGAAGGAGAAAGATTGAAGGGGAAGGGATGGAGATGGAGATGGAAGGAAGGAAGGAAGGAAGGAAGATTGAAGGGGAAAGGAAGGAGATGGAGAAGGAAGGAAGATTGAAGGGGAAAGGAAGGAGATGGAGAAGGAAGGAGATTGAAGGGGAAGGGAAGAATGGAAGGAGAGAGAGAGATTAAAGGGGAAGTGATGGAGATGGAAGGAAGGAAGATTGAAGGGGAAAGGAAGGATGGAAGGAAGGAAGGAAGGAGAAAGAAATTGAAGGGGAAGGGATAGAGATGGAGATGGAAGGAGATTGAAGGGGAAAGGAAGGAGATGGAGAAGGAAGGAAATTGAAGGGGAAAGGAAGGAAGGAAGGAAGATTGAAGGGGAAAGGAAGGAGATGGAGAAGGAAAGAGATTGAAAGGGAAGGAAGGAAGGAAGGCAGGAAGGAAGGAAGGCAGGAAGGAGAAAGATTGAAGGGGAAGGGATGGAGATGGAGATGGAAGGAAGGAAGGAAGGAAGGAAGATTGAAGGGGAAAGGAAGGAGATGGAGAAGGAAGGAAGATTGAAGGGGAAAGGAAGGAGATGGAGAAGGAAGGAAGATTGAAGGGGAAGGGAAGAATGGAAGGAGAGAGAGAGAGATTAAAGGGGAAGTGATGGAGATGGAAGGAAGGAAGATTGAAGGGGAAAGGAAGGATGGAAGGAAGGAAGGAAGGAGAAAGAAATTGAAGGGGAAGGGATAGAGATGGAGATGGAAGGAGATTGAAGGGGAAAGGAAGAATGGAAGGAAGGAAGGAAGGAGAAGAAATTGAAGGGGAATGGATGGAGATGGAGATGGAAGGAGATTGAAGGGGAAGGAAGGAAGGATGGAACATTGAAGGGGAAAGGAAGGATGGAAGGAAGGAAGAAAGGAAGGAAAAAGAGATTGAAGGGGAAGGGATGGAGATAGAGATGGAAGGAAGGAAAGAAGATTGAAGGGGAAAGGAAGGAGATGGAGAAGGAAGGAAATTGAAGCGGAAAGGAAGGAAGATTGAAGGGGAAAGGAAGGAGATGGAGAAGGAAGGAGATTGAAAAGGAAGGAAGGAAGGCAGGAAGGAAGGAAGGAAGGCAGGAAGGAGAAAGATTGAAGGGGAAGGGATGGAGATGGAGATGGAGATGGAAGGAAGGAAGGAAGGAAGATTGAAGGGGAAAGGAAGGAGATGGAGAAGGAAGGAAGATTGAAGGGGAAAGGAAGGAGATGGAGAAGGAAGGAGATTGAAGGGGAAGGGAAGAAAGGAAGGAGAGAGAGAGATTGAAGGGGAAGTGATGGAGATGGAAGGAAGGAAGATTGAAGGGGAAAGGAAGGATGGAAGGAAGGAAGGAAGGAGAAAGAAATTGAAGGGGAAGGGATAGAGATGGAGATGGAAGGAGATTGAAGGGGAAAGGAAGGAGATGGAGAAGGAAGGAGATTGAAGGGGAAACGAAGGAAGGAAGATTGAAGGGGAAAGGAAGGAAATGGAGAAGGAAGGAGATTGAAGGGGAAAGGAAGGAGGTGGAGAAGGAAGGAGATTGACGGGGAAGGAAGGAAAGAAGGAAGGAAGATTGAAGGGGAAAGGAAGGAGATGGAGAAGAAAGGAGATTGAAGGGGAAGGAAGGAAGGAAGGAAGGAAGGAAGGAAGGAAGGAAGGAAGGAAGGAAGGCAGGAAGGAGAAAGATTGAAGGGGAAGGGATGGAGATGGAGATGGAAGGAAGGAAGGAAGGAAGGAAGGAAGATTGAAGGGGAAAGGAAGGAGATGGAGAAGGAAGGAAGATTGAAGGGGAAAGGAAGGAGATGGAGAAGGAAGGAGATTGAAGGGGAAGGGAAGAATGGAAAGAGAGAGAGAGATTAAAGGGGAAGTGATGGAGATGGAAGGAAGGAAGATTGAAGGGGAAAGGAAGGATGGAAGGAAGGAAGGAAGGAGAAAGAAATTGAAGGGGAAGGGATAGAGATGGAGATGGAAGGAGATTGAAGGGGAAAGGAAGAATGGAAGGAAGGAAGGAGAAAGAAATTGAAGGGGAAGGATAGAGATGGAGATGGAAGGAGATTGAAGGGGAAAGGAAGGAGATGGAGAAGGAAGGAGATTGAAGGGGAAGGAAGGAAGGAAGGCAGGAAGGAGAAAGATTGAAGGGGAAGGGATGGAGATGGAGATGGAGATGGAGATGGAAGGAAGGAAGGAAGGAAGGAAGATTGAAGGGGAAAGGAAGGAGATGGAGAAGGAAGGAAGATTGAAGGGGAAAGGAAGGAGATGGAGAAGGAAGGAGATTGAAGGGGAAGGGAAGAAGGGAAGGAGAGAGAGAGATTAAAGGGGAAGTGATGGAGATGGAAGGAAGGAAGATTGAAGGGAAAGGAAGGATGTAAGGAAGGAAGGAAGGAGAAAGAAATTGAAGGGGAAGGGATAGAGATGGAGATGGAAGGAGATTGAAGGGGAAAGGAAGGAGATGGAGAAGGAAGGAGATTGAAGGGGAAAGGAAGAAGATGGAGAAGGAAGGAGATTGAAGGGGAGGGAAGGAAGGAAGGAAGGAAGGAAGGAGAGAGATTGAAAGGGAAGGGATGGAGGTGGAGATGGAAGGAAGGAAGGAAGATTGAAGGGGAAAGGAAGGAGATGGAGAAGGAAGGAGATTGAAGGGGAAGGAAGGAAGGAAGGCAGGAAGGAAGGAAGGCAGGAAGGAGAAAGATTGAAGGGGAAGGGATGGAGATGGAGATGGAGATGGAGATGGAAGGAAGGAAGGAAGGAAGATTGAAGGGGAAAGGAAGGAGATGGAGAAGGAAGGAAGATTGAAGGGGAAAGGAAGGAGATGGAGAAGGAAGGAGATTGAAGGGGAAGGAAGGAAGGATGGAAGATTGAAGGGGAAAGGAAGGATGGAAGGAAGGAAGAAAGGAAGGAAAAAGAGATTGAAGGGGAAGGGATGGAGATGGAGATGGAAGGAAGGAAGGAAGGAAGGAAGATTGAAGGGGAAAGGAAGGAGATGGAGAAGGAAGGAAGATTGAAGGGGAAAGGAAGGAGATGGAGAAGGAAGGAAGATTGAAGGGGAAGGGAAGAATGGAAGGAGAGAGAGAGAGATTAAAGGGGAAGTGATGGAGATGGAAGGAAGGAAGATTGAAGGGGAAAGGAAGGATGGAAGGAAGGAAGGAAGGAGAAAGAAATTGAAGGGGAAGGGATAGAGATGGAGATGGAAGGAGATTGAAGGGGAAAGGAAGAATGGAAGGAAGGAAGGAAGGAGAAAGAAATTGAAGGGGAATGGATGGAGATGGAGATGGAAGGAGATTGAAGGGGAAGGAAGGAAGGATGGAACATTGAAGGGGAAAGGAAGGATGGAAGGAAGGAAGAAAGGAAGGAAAAAGAGATTGAAGGGGAAGGGATGGAGATAGAGATGGAAGGAAGGAAAGAAGATTGAAGGGGAAAGGAAGGAGATGGAGAAGGAAGGAAATTGAAGCGGAAAGGAAGGAAGATTGAAGGGGAAAGGAAGGAGATGGAGAAGGAAGGAGATTGAAAGGGAAGGAAGGAAGGCAGGAAGGAAGGAAGGAAGGCAGGAAGGAGAAAGATTGAAGGGGAAGGGATGGAGATGGAGATGGAAGGAAGGAAGGAAGGAAGATTGAAGGGGAAAGGAAGGAGATGGAGAAGGAAGGAAGATTGAAGGGGAAAGGAAGGAGATGGAGAAGGAAGGAGATTGAAGGGGAAGGGAAGAAGGAAGGAGAGAGAGAGATTGAAGGGGAAGTGATGGAGATGGAAGGAAGGAAGATTGAAGGGAAAGGAAGGATGGAAGGAAGGAAGGAAGGAGAAAGAAATTGAAGGGGAAGGGATAGAGATGGAGATGGAAGGAGATTGAAGGGGAAAGGAAGGAGATGGAGAAGGAAGGAGATTGAAGGGGAAAGGAAGGAGGTGGAGAAGGAAGGAGATTGACGGGGAAGGAAGGAAAGAAGGAAGGAAGATTGAAGGGAAAGGAAGGAGATGGAGAAGAAAGGAGATTGAAGGGGAAGGAAGGAAGGAAGGAAGGAAGGAAGGAAGGCAGGAAGGAGAAAGATTGAAGGGGAAGGGATGGAGATGGAGATGGAAGGAAGGAAGGAAGGAAGGAAGATTGAAGGGGAAAGGAAGGAGATGGAGAAGGAAGGAAGATTGAAGGGGAAAGGAAGGAGATGGAGAAGGAAGGAGATTGAAGGGGAAGGGAAGAATGGAAAGAGAGAGAGAGATTAAAGGGGAAGTGATGGAGATGGAAGGAAGGAAGATTGAAGGGGAAAGGAAGGATGTAAGGAAGGAAGGAAGGAGAAAGAAATTGAAGGGGAAGGGATAGAGATGGAGATGGAAGGAGATTGAAGGGGAAAGGAAGGAGATGGAGAAGGAAGGAGATTGAAAGGGAAAGGAAGGAAGGAAGGAAGATTGAAGGGGAAAGGAAGGAAATGGAGAAGGAAGGAGATTGAAGGGGAAAGGCAGGAGGTGGAGAAGGAAGGAGATTGACGGGGAAGGAAGGAAAGAAGGAAGGAAGATTGAAGGGGAAAGGAAGGAGATGGAGAAGAAAGGAGATTGAAGGGGAAGGAAGGAAGGAAGGCAAGAAGGAAGGAAGGCAGGAAGGAGAAAGATTGAAGGGGAAGGGATGGAGATGGAGATGGAAGGAAGGAAGGAAGGAAGGAAGATTGAAGGGGAAAGGAAGGAGATGGAGAAGGAAGGAAGATTGAAGGGGAAAGGAAGGAGATGGAGAAGGGAGGAGATTGAAGGGGAAGGGAAGAATGGAAGGAGAGAGAGAGAGATTAAAGGGGAAGTGATGGAGATGGAAGGAAGGAAGATTGAAGGGGAAAGGAAGGATGGAAGGAAGGAAGGAGAAAGAATTGAAGGGGAAGGGATAGAGATGGAGATGGAAGGAGATTGAAGGGGAAGGAAGATGGAAGGAAGGAAGGAAGGAGAAAGAAATTGAAGGGGAATGGATGGAGATGGAGATGGAAGGAGATTGAAGGGGAAGGAAGGAAGGATGGAAGATTGAAGGGGAAAGGAAGGATGGAAGGAAGGAAGAAAGGAAGGAAAAAGAGATTGAAGGGGAAGGGATGGAGATAGAGATGGAAGGAAGGAAAGAAGATTGAAGGGGAAAGGAAGGAGATGGAGAAGGAAGGAAATTGAAGCGGAAGGAAGTAAGATTGAAGGGGAAAGGAAGGAGATGGAGAAGGAAGGAGATTGAAGGGAAGGAAGGAAGGCAGGAAGGAAGGAAGGAAGGCAGGAAGGAGAAAGATTGAAGGGGAAGGGATGGAGATGGAGATGGAGATGGAAGGAAGGAAGGAAGGAAGGAAGATTGAAGGGGAAAGGAAGGAGATGGAGAAGGAAGGAAGATTGAAGGGGAAAGGAAGGAGATGGAGAAGGAAGGAGATTGAAGGGGAAGGGAAGAAAGGAAGGAGAGAGAGAGATTGAAGGGGAAGTGATGGAGATGGAAGGAAGGAAGATTGAAGGGGAAAGGAAGGATGGAAGGAAGGAAGGAAGGAGAAGAAATTGAAGGGGAAGGGATAGAGATGGAGATGGAAGGAGATTGAAGGGGAAAGGAAGGAAATGGAGAAGGAAGGAGATTGAAGGGGAAACGAAGGAAGGAAGATTGAAGGGGAAAGGAAGGAAATGGAGAAGGAAGGAGATTGAAGGGGAAAGGAAGGAGGTGGAGAAGGAAGGAGATTGACGGGGAAGGAAGGAAAGAAGGAAGGAAGATTGAAGGGAAAGGAAGGAGATGGAGAAGAAAGGAGATTGAAGGGGAAGGAAGGAAGGAAGGAAGGAAGGAAGGAAGGAAGGCAGGAAGGAGAAAGATTGAAGGGGAAGGGATGGAGATGGAGATGGAAGGAAGGAAGGAAGGAAGGAAGATTGAAGGGGAAAGGAAGGAGATGGAGAAGGAAGGAAGATTGAAGGGGAAAGGAAGGAGATGGAGAAGGGAGGAGATTGAAGGGAAGGGAAGAATGGAAGGAGAGAGAGAGAGATTAAAGGGGAAGTGATGGAGATGGAAGGAAGGAAGATTGAAGGGGAAAGAAGGATGGAAGGAAGGAAGGAGAAAGAAATTGAAGGGGAAGGGATAGAGATGGAGATGGAAGGAGATTGAAGGGGAAAGGAAGAATGGAAGGAAGGAAGGAAGGAAGGAGAAAGAAATTGAAGGGGAATGGATGGAGATGGAGATGGAAGGAGATTGAAGGGAAGGAAGGAAGGATGGAAGATTGAAGGGGAAAGGAAGGATGGAAGGAAGGAAGAAAGGAAGGAAAAGAGATTGAAGGGGAAGGGATGGAGATAGAGATGGAAGGAAGGAAAGAAGATTGAAGGGGAAAGGAAGGAGATGGAGAAGGAAGGAAATTGAAGCGGAAAGGAAGGAAGATTGAAGGGGAAAGGAAGGAGATGGAGAAGGAAGGAGATTGAAAGGGAAGGAAGGAAGGCAGGAAGGAAGGAAGGAAGGCAGGAAGGAGAAAGATTGAAGGGAAGGGATGGAGATGGAGATGGAGATGGAAGGAAGGAAGGAAGGAAGGAAGGAAGATTGAAGGGGAAAGGAAGGAGATGGAGAAGGAAGGAGATTGAAGGGGAAAGGAAGAAGATGGAGAAGGAAGGAGATTGAAGGGGAAGATGGAGAAGGAAGGAGATTGAAGGGGAGGGAAGGAAGGAAGGAAGGAAGGAAGGAAGGAAGGAAGGAAGGAAGGAAGGAGAGAGATTGAAAGGGAAGGGATGGAGGTGGAGAAGGAAGGAAGGAAGGAAGGAAGGAAGGAAGATTGAAGGGGAAAGGAAGGAGATGGAGAAGGAAGGAGATTGAAGGGGAAGGAAGGAAGGAAGGAAGGCAGGAAAGAAGGAAGGAAGGAAGGAGAGAGATTGAAAGGGAAGGGATGGAGGTGGAGAAGGAAGGAAGGAAGGAAGGAAGATTGAAGGGGAAAGGAAGGAGATGGAGAAGGAAGGAGATTGAAGGGAAAGGAAGAAGATGGAGAAGGAAGGAGATTGAAGGGGAGGAAGGAAGGAAGGAAGGCAGGAAGGAAGGAAGGAAGGAATGAAGGCAGGAAGGTGAAAGATTGAAGGGGAAGGGATGGAGATGGAGATGGAAGGAAGGAAGGAAGGAAGGAAGGAAGATTGAAGGGGAAAGGAAGGAGATGGAGAAGGAAGGAAGATTGAAGGGGAAAGGAAGGAGATGGAGAAGGAAGGAGATTGAAGGGGAAGGGAAGAAAGGAAGGAGAGAGAGAGATTGAAGGGGAAGTGATGGAGATGGAAGGAAGGAAGATTAAAGGGGAAAGGAAGGATGGAAGGAAGGAAGGAAGGAGAAAGATATTGAAGGGGAAGGGATAGAGATGGAGATGGAAGGAGATTGAAGGGGAAAGAAAGGAGATGGAGAAGGAAGGAGATTGAAGGGGAAACGAAGGAAGGAAGATTGAAGGGGAAAGGAAGGAAATGGAGAAGGAAGGAGATTGAAGGGGAAAGGAAGGAGATGGAGAAGAAAGGAGATTGAAGGGGAAGGAAGGAAGGAAGGCAGGAAGGAAGGAAGGCAGGAAGGAGAAAGATTGAAGGGGAAGGGATGGAGATGGAGATGGAAGGAAGGAAGGAAGGAAGGAAGATTGAAGGGGAAAGGAAGGAGATGGAGAATGAAGGAAGATTGAAGGGGAAAGGAAGGAGATGGAGAAGGAAGGAGATTGAAGGGGAAGGGAAGAATGGAAGGAGAGAGAGAGATTAAAGGGGAAGTGATGGAGATGGAAGGAAGGAAGATTGAAGGGGAAAGGAAGGATGGAAGGAAGGAAGGAAGGAGAAAGAAATTGAAGGGGAAGGGATAGAGATGGAGATGGAAGGAGATTGAAGGGGAAAGGAAGAATGGAAGGAAGGAAGGAAGGAGAAAGAAATTGAAGGGGAAGGGATAGAGATGGAGATGGAAGGAGATTGAAGGGAAAGGAAGGAGATGGAGAAGGAAGGAAATTGAAGGGGAAAGGAAGGAAGGAAGGAAGATTGAAGGGGAAAGGAAGGAGATGGAGAAGGAAAGAGATTGAAAGGGAAGGAAGGAAGGAAGGAAGGCAGGAAGGAAGGAAGGCAGGAAGGAGAAAGATTGAAGGGGAAGGGATGGAGATGGAGATGGAAGGAAGGAAGGAAGGAAGGAAGATTGAAGGGGAAAGGAAGGAGATGGAGAAGGAAGGAAGATTGAAGGGGAAAGGAAGGAGATGGAGAAGGAAGGAAGATTGAAGGGGAAGGGAAGAATGGAAGGAGAGAGAGAGAGATTAAAGGGGAAGTGATGGAGATGGAAGGAAGGAAGATTGAAGGGGAAAGGAAGGATGGAAGGAAGGAAGGAAGGAGAAAGAAATTGAAGGGGAAGGGATAGAGATGGCGATGGAAGGAGATTGAAGGGGAAAGGAAGAATGGAAGGAAGGAAGGAAGGAGAAAGAATTGAAGGGGAATGGATGGAGATGGAGATGGAAGGAGATTGAAGGGGAAGGAAGGAAGGATGGAAGATTGAAGGGGAAAGGAAGGATGGAAGGAAGGAAGAAAGGAAGGAAAAAGAGATTGAAGGGGAAGGGATGGAGATAGAGATGGAAGGAAGGAAAGAAGATTGAAGGGGAAAGGAAGGAGATGGAGAAGGAAGGAAATTGAAGCGGAAAGGAAGTAAGATTGAAGGGGAAAGGAAGGAGATGGAGAAGGAAGGAGATTGAAAGGGAAGGAAGGAAGGCAGGAAGGAAGGAAGGAAGGAAGGCAGGAAGGAGAAAGATTGAAGGGGAAGGGATGGAGATGGAGATGGAGATGGAAGGAAGGAAGGAAAGGAAGATTGAAGGGGAAAGGAAGGAGATGGAGAAGGAAGGAAGATTGAAGGGGAAAGGAAGGAGATGGAGAAGGAAGGAGATTGAAGGGGAAGGGAAGAAAGGAAGGAGAGAGAGAGATTGAAGGGGAAGTGATGGAGATGGAAGGAAGGAAGATTGAAGGGGAAAGGAAGGATGGAAGGAAGGAAGGAAGGAGAAAGAATTGAAGGGGAAGGGATAGAGATGGAGATGGAAGGAGATTGAAGGGAAAGGAAGAATGGAAGGAAGGAAGGAAGGAGAAAGAAATTGAAGGGGAAGGGATAGAGATGGAGATGGAAGGAGATTGAAGGGGAAAGGAAGGAGATGGAGAAGGAAGGAGATTGAAGAGGAAGGAAGGAAGGAAGGCAGGAAGGAGAAAGATTGAAGGGGAAGGGATGGAGATGGAGATGGAGATGGAGATGGAAGGAAGGAAGGAAGGAAGGAAGATTGAAGGGGAAAGGAAGGAGATGGAGAAGGAAGGAAGATTGAAGGGGAAAGGAAGGAGATGGAGAAGGAAGGAGATTGAAGGGGAAGGGAAGAAGGGAAGGAGAGAGAGAGATTAAAGGGGAAGTGATGGAGATGGAAGGAAGGAAGATTGAAGGGGAAGGAAGGATGTAAGGAAGGAAGGAAGGAGAAAGAAATTGAAGGGGAAGGGATGGAGATAGAGATGGAAGAAGGAAGAAGATTGAAGGGGAAAGGAAGGAGATGGAGAAGGAAGGAAATTGAAGGTGAAAGGAAGGAAGGAAGGAAGATTGAAGGGGAAAGGAAGGAGATGGAGAAGGAAGGAGATTGAAAGGGAAGGAAGGAAGGCAGGAAGGAAGGAAGGAAGGCAGGAAGGAGAAAGATTGAAGGGGAAGGGATGGAGATGGAGATGGAGATGGAAGGAAGGAAGGAAGGAAGGAAGATTGAAGGGGAAAGGAAGGAGATGGAGAAGGAAGGAAGATTGAAGGGGAAAGGAAGGAGATGGAGAAGGAAGGAGATTGAAGGGGAAGGGAAGAAAGGAAGGAGAGAGAGAGATTGAAGGGGAAGTGATGGAGATGGAAGGAAGGAAGATTGAAGGGGAAAGGAAGGATGGAAGGAAGGAAGGAAGGAGAAAGAAATTGAAGGGGAAGGGATAGAGATGGAGATGGAAGGAGATTGAAGGGGAAAGGAAGGAGATGGAGAAGGAAGGAGATTGAAGGGGAAACGAAGGAAGGAAGATTGAAGGGGAAAGGAAGGAAATGGAGAAGGAAGGAGATTGAAGGGGAAAGGAAGGAGGTGGAGAAGGAAGGAGATTGACGGGGAAGGAAGGAAAGAAGGAAGGAAGATTGAAGGGGAAAGGAAGGAGATGGAGAAGAAAGGAGATTGAAGGGGAAGGAAGGAAGGAAGGAAGGAAGGAAGGAAGGAAGGAAGGAAGGAAGGCAGGAAGGAGAAAGATTGAAGGGGAAGGGATGGAGATGGAGATGGAAGGAAGGAAGGAAGGAAGGAAGATTGAAGGGGAAAGGAAGGAGATGGAGAAGGAAGGAAGATTGAAGGGGAAAGGAAGGAGATGGAGAAGGAAGGAGATTGAAGGGGAAGGGAAGAATGGAAAGAGAGAGAGAGATTAAAGGGGAAGTGATGGAGATGGAAGGAAGGAAGATTGAAGGGGAAAGGAAGGATGGAAGGAAGGAAGGAAGGAGAAGAATTGAAGGGGAAGGGATAGAGATGGAGATGGAAGGAGATTGAAGGGGAAAGGAAGAATGGAAGGAAGGAAGGAGAAAGAAATTGAAGGGGAAGGGATAGAGATGGAGATGGAAGGAGATTGAAGGGGAAAGGAAGGAGATGGAGAAGGAAGGAGATTGAAGGGGAAAGGAAGAAGATGGAGAAGGAAGGAGATTGAAGGGGAGGGAAGGAAGGAAGGAAGGAGAGAGATTGAAGGGAAGGGATGGAGGTGGAGATGGAAGGAAGGAAGGAAGATTGAAGGGGAAAGGAAGGAGATGGAGAAGGAAGGAGATTGAAGGGGAAGGAAGGAAGGAAGGCAGGAAGGAGAAAGATTGAAGGGGAAGGGATGGAGATGGAGATGGAGATGGAGATGGAAGGAAGGAAGGAAGGAAGGAAGATTGAAGGGGAAAGGAAGGAGATGGAGAAGGAAGGAAGATTGAAGGGGAAAGGAAGGAGATGGAGAAGGAAGGAGATTGAAGGGGAAGGGAAGAAGGGAAGGAGAGAGAGAGATTAAAGGGGAAGTGATGGAGATGGAAGGAAGGAAGATTGAAGGGGAAAGGAAGGATGTAAGGAAGGAAGGAAGGAGAAAGAAATTGAAGGGGAAGGGATAGAGATGGAGATGGAAGGAGATTGAAGGGGAAAGGAGGAGATGGAGAAGGAAGGAGATTGAAGGGGAAAGGAAGAAGATGGAGAAGGAAGGAGATTGAAGGGGAGGGAAGGAAGGAAGGAAGGAAGGAAGGAGAGAGATTGAAAGGGAAGGGATGGAGGTGGAGATGGAAGGAAGGAAGGAAGATTGAAGGGGAAAGGAAGGAGATGGAGAAGGAAGGAGATGAAGGGGAAGGAAGGAAGGAAGGCAGGAAGGACAGGAAGGCAGAAGGAGAAAGATTGAAGGGGAAGGGTGGAGATGGAGATGGAGATGGAGATGGAGTGGAAGGAAGGAAGGAAGGAAGATTGAAGGGGAAGGAAGGAGATGGAGAAGGAAGGAAGATTGAAGGGGAAAGGAAGGAGATGGAGAAGGAAGGAGATTGAAGGGGAAGGAAGGAAGGATGGAAGATTGAAGGGGAAAGGAAGGATGGAAGGAAGGAAGAAAGGAAGGAAAAGAGATTGAAGGGGAAGGGATGGAGATAGAGATAGAAGGAAGGAAAGAAGATTGAAGGGGAAAGGAAGGAGATGTAGAAGGAAGGAAATTGAAGGGGAAAGGAAGGAAGGAAGGAAGATTGAAGGGGAAAGGAAGGAGATGGAGAAGGAAGGAGATTGAAATGGAAGGAAGGAAGGCAGGAAGGAAGGAAGGAAGGAAGGAAGGAAGGCAGGAAGGAGAAAGATTGAAGGGGAAGGCATGGAGATGGAGATGGAAGGAAGGAAGGAAGGAAGGAAGATTGAAGGGGAAAGGAAGGAGATGGAGAAGGAAGGAAGATTGAAGGGGAAAGGAAGGAGATGGAGAAGGAAGGAGATTGAAGGGGAAGGGAAGAAAGGAAGGAGAGAGAGAGATTGAAGGGGAAGTGATGGAGATGGAAGGAAGGAAGATTGAAGGGGAAAGGAAGGATGAAGGAAGGAAGGACGGAGAAAGAAATTGAAGGGGAAGGGATAGAGATGGAGATGGAAGGAGATTGAAGGGTAAAGGAAGGAGATGGAGAAGGAAGGAGATTGAGGGGAAAGGAAGAAGATGGAGAAGGAAGGAGATTGAAGGGGAGGGAAGGAAGGAAGGAAGGAAGGAAGGAAGGAAGGAAGGAAGGAAGGAAGGAGAGAGATTGAAAGGAAGGGATGGAGGTGGAGAAGGAAGGAAGGAAGGAAGGAAGGAAGGAAGATTGAAGGGGAAAGGAAGGAGATGGAGAAGGAAGGAGATTGAAGGGGAAGGAAGGAAGGAAGGAAGGCAGGAAAGAAGGAAGGAAGGAAGGAGAGAGATTGAAAGGGAAGGGATGGAGGTGGAGAAGGAAGGAAGGAAGGAAGGAAGATTGAAGGGGAAAGGAAGGAGATGGAGAAGGAAGGAGATTGAAGGGGAAAGGAAGAAGATGGAGAAGGAAGGAGATTGAAGGGGAGGGAAGGAAGGAAGGAAGGCAGGAAGGAAGGAAGGAAGGAATGAAGGCAGGAAGGTGAAGATTGAAGGGGAAGGGATGGAGATGGAGATGGAAGGAAGGAAGGAAGGAAGGAAGGGAAGATGAGGGAAAGGAAGGAGATGGAGAAGGAAGGAGATTGAAGGGGAAGGAAGGAGATGGAGAAGGAAGGAGATTGAAGGGGAAGGGAAGAAAGGAAGGAGAGAGAGAGATTGAAGGGGAAGTGATGGAGATGGAAGGAAGGAAGATTAAGGGAAAGGAAGGATGGAAGGAAGGAAGGAAGGACGAAAGATATTGAAGGGGAAGGGATAGAGATGGAGATGGAAGGAGATTGAAGGGGAAGAAAGGAGATGGAGAAGGAAGGAGATTGAAGGGGAAACGAAGGAAGGAAGATTGAAGGGGAAAGGACGGAAATGGAGAAGGAAGGAGATTGAAGGGGAAAGGAAGGAGATGGAGAAGAAAGGAGATTGAAGGGGAAGGAAGGAAGGAAGGCAGGAAGGAAGGAAGGCAGGAAGGAGAAAGATTGAAGGGGAAGGGATGGAGATGGAGATGGAAGGAAGGAAGGAAGGAAGGAAGATTGAAGGGGAAAGGAAGGAGATGGAGAATGAAGGAAGATTGAAGGGGAAAGGAAGGAGATGGAGAAGGAAGGAGATTGAAGGGGAAGGGAAGAATGGAAGGAGAGAGAGAGATTAAAGGGGAAGTGATGGAGATGGAAGGAAGGAAGATGAAGGGGAAAGGAAGGATGGAAGGAAGGAAGGAAGGAGAAAGAAATTGAAGGGGAAGGGATAGAGATGGAGATGGAAGGAGATTGAAGGGGAAAGGAAGAATGGAAGGAAGGAAGAAGGAGAAAGAAATTGAAGGGAAGGGATAGAGATGGAGATGGAAGGAGATTGAAGGGGAAAGGAAGGAGATGGAGAAGGAAGGAAATTGAAGGGGAAAGGAAGGAAGGAAGGAAGATTGAAGGGGAAAGGAAGGAGATGGAGAAGGAAAGAGATTGAAAGGGAAGGAAGGAAGGAAGGAAGGCAGGAAGGAAGGAAGGCAGCAGGAAGGAGAAAGATTGAAGGGGAAGGGATGGAGATGGAGATGGAAGGAAGGAAGGAAGGAAGGAAGATTGAAGGGGAAAGGAAGGAGATGGAGAAGGAAGGAAGATTGAAGGGGAAAGGAAGGAGATGGAGAAGGAAGGAAGATTGAAGGGGAAGGGAAGAATGGAAGGAGAGAGAGAGAGATTAAAGGGGAAGTGATGGAGATGGAAGGAAGGAAGATTGAAGGGGGAAAGGAAGGATGGAAGGAAGGAAGGAAGGAGAAAGAAATTGAAGGGGAAGGGATAGAGATGGCGATGGAAGGAGATTGAAGGGGAAAGGAAGAATGGAAGGAAGGAAGGAAGGAGAAAGAAATTGAAGGGGAAAGGATGGAGATGGAGATGGAAGGAGATTGAGGGGAAGGAAGGAAGGATGGAAGATTGAAGGGGAAAGGAAGGATGGAAGGAAGGAAGAAAGGAAGGAAAGAGATTGAAGGGGAAGGGATGGAGATAGAGATGGAAGGAAGGAAAGAAGATTGAAGGGGAAAGGAAGGAGATGGAGAAGGAAGGAAATTGAAGCGGAAAGAAGTAAGATTGAAGGGGAAAGGAAGGAGATGGAGAAGGAAGGAGATTGAAAGGGAAGGAAGGAAGGCAGGAAGGAAGGAAGGAAGGAAGGCAGGAAGGAGAAAGATTGAAGGGGAAGGGATGGAGATGGAGAAGGAGATGGAAGGAAGGAAGGAAGGAAGGAAGGAAGATTGAAGGGGAAAGGAAGGAGATGGAGAGGAAGGGAAAGATTGAAGGGGAAAGGAAGGAGCTGGAGAAGGAAGGAGATTGAAGGGGAAGGGAAGAAAGGAAGGAGAGAGAGAGATTGAAGGGGAAGTGATGGAGATGGAAGGAAGGAAGATTGAAGGGGAAAGGAAGGATGGAAGGAAGGAAGGAAGGCAGAAAGAAATTGAAGGGGAAGGGATAGAGATGGAGAGGAAGGAGATTGAAGGGGAAAGGAAGAAGGAAGGAAGGAAGGAAGGAGAAAGAAATTGAAGGGAAGGGATAGAGATGGAGATGGAAGGAGATTGAAGGGGAAAGGAAGGAGATGGAGAAGGAAGGAGATTGAAGAGGAAGGAAGGAAGGAAGGCAGGAAGGAGAAAGATTGAAGGGGAAGGGATGGCGATGGAGATGGAGATGGAGCTGGAAGGAAGGAAGGAAGGAAGGAAGATTGAAGGGGAAAGGAAGGAGATGGAGAAGGAAGGAAGATGAAGGGGGAAAGGAAGGAGCTGGAGAAGGAAGGAGATTGAGGGGAAGGGAAGAAGGGAAGGAGGAGAGAGAGATTAAAGGGGAAGTGATGGAGATGGAAGGAAGGAAGATTGAAGGGGACGGAAGGATGTTAAGGAAGGAAGGAAGGAGAAAGAAATTGAAGGGGAAGGGATGGAGATAGAGATGGAAGGAAGGAAAGAAGATTGAAGGGGAAAGGAAGGAGATGGAGAAGGAAGGAAATTGAAGGTGAAAGGAAGGAAGGAAGGAAGATTGAAGGGGAAAGGAAGGAGATGGAGAAGGAAGGAGATTGAAAGGGAAGGAAGGAAGGCAGGAAGGAAGGAAGGAAGGCAGGAAGGAGAAAGATTGAAGGGGAAGGGATGGAGATGGAGATGGAGATGGAAGGAAGGAAGGAAGGAAGGAAGATTGAAGGGGAAAGGAAGGAGATGGAGAAGGAAGGAAGATTGAAGGGGAAAGGAAGGAGATGGAGAAGGAAGGAGATTGAAGGGGAAGGGAAGAAAGGAAGGAGAGAGAGAGATTGAAGGGGAAGTGATGGAGATGGAAGGAAGGAAGATTGAAGGGGAAAGGAAGGATGGAAGGAAGGAAGGAAGGAGAAAGAAATTGAAGGGGAAGGGATAGAGATGGAGATGGAAGGAGATTGAAGGGGAAAGGAAGGAGATGGAGAAGGAAGGAGATTGAAGGGGAAACGAAGGAAGGAAGATTGAAGGGGAAAGGAAGGAAATGGAGAAGGAAGGAGATTGAAGGGGAAAGGAAGGAGGTGGAGAAGGAAGGAGATTGACGGGGAAGGAAGGAAAGAAGGAAGGAAGATTGAAGGGGAAAGGAAGGAGATGGAGAAGAAAGGAGATTGAAGGGGAAGGAAGGAAGGAAGGAAGGAAGGAAGGAAGGAAGGAAGGAAGGAAGGCAGGAAGGAGAAAGATTGAAGGGGAAGGGATGGAGATGGAGATGGAAGGAAGGAAGGAAGGAAGGAAGATTGAAGGGGAAAGGAAGGAGATGGAGAAGGAAGGAAGATTGAAGGGGAAAGGAAGGAGATGGAGAAGGAAGGAGATTGAAGGGGAAGGGAAGAATGGAAAGAGAGAGAGAGATTAAAGGGGAAGTGATGGAGATGGAAGGAAGGAAGATTGAAGGGGAAAGGAAGGATGGAAGGAAGGAAGGAAGGAGAAAGAAATTGAAGGGGAAGGGATAGAGATGGAGATGGAAGGAGATTGAAGGGGAAAGGAAGAATGGAAGGAAGGAAGGAGAAAGAAATTGAAGGGGAAGGGATAGAGATGGAGATGGAAGGAGATTGAAGGGGAAAGGAAGGAGATGGAGAAGGAAGGAGATTGAAGGGGAAAGGAAGAAGATGGAGAAGGAAGGAGATTGAAGGGGAGGGAAGGAAGGAAGGAAGGAGAGAGATTGAAAGGGAAGGGATGGAGGTGGAGATGGAAGGAAGGAAGGAAGATTGAAGGGGAAAGGAAGGAGATGGAGAAGGAAGGAGATTGAAGGGGAAGGAAGGAAGGAAGGCAGGAAGGAGAAAGATTGAAGGGGAAGGGATGGAGATGGAGATGGAGATGGAGATGGAAGGAAGGAAGGAAGGAAGGAAGATTGAAGGGGAAAGGAAGGAGATGGAGAAGGAAGGAAGATTGAAGGGGAAAGGAAGGAGATGGAGAAGGAAGGAGATTGAAGGGGAAGGGAAGAAGGGAAGGAGAGAGAGAGATTAAAGGGGAAGTGATGGAGATGGAAGGAAGGAAGATTGAAGGGGAAAGGAAGGATGTAAGGAAGGAAGGAAGGAGAAAGAAATTGAAGGGGAAGGGATAGAGATGGAGATGGAAGGAGATTGAAGGGGAAAGGAAGGAGATGGAGAAGGAAGGAGATTGAAGGGGAAAGGAAGAAGATGGAGAAGGAAGGAGATTGAAGGGGAGGGAAGGAAGGAAGGAAGGAAGGAAGGAGAGAGATTGAAAGGGAAGGGATGGAGGTGGAGATGGAAGGAAGGAAGGAAGATTGAAGGGGAAAGGAAGGAGATGGAGAAGGAAGGAGATTGAAGGGGAAGGAAGGAAGGAAGGCAGGAAGGAAGGAAGGCAGGAAGGAGAAAGATTGAAGGGGAAGGGATGGAGATGGAGATGGAGATGGAGATGGAAGGAAGGAAGGAAGGAAGATTGAAGGGGAAAGGAAGGAGATGGAGAAGGAAGGAAGATTGAAGGGGAAAGGAAGGAGATGGAGAAGGAAGGAGATTGAAGGGGAAGGAAGGAAGGATGGAAGATTGAAGGGGAAAGGAAGGATGGAAGGAAGGAAGAAAGGAAGGAAAAAGAGATTGAAGGGGAAGGGATGGAGATAGAGATGGAAGGAAGGAAAGAAGATTGAAGGGGAAAGGAAGGAGATGTAGAAGGAAGGAAATTGAAGGGGAAAGGAAGGAAGGAAGGAAGATTGAAGGGGAAAGGAAGGAGATGGAGAAGGAAGGAGATTGAAATGGAAGGAAGGAAGGCAGGAAGGAAGGAAGGAAGGAAGGAAGGAAGGCAGGAAGGAGAAAGATTGAAGGGGAAGGGATGGAGATGGAGATGGAAGGAAGGAAGGAAGGAAGGAAGATTGAAGGGGAAAGGAAGGAGATGGAGAAGGAAGGAAGATTGAAGGGGAAAGGAAGGAGATGGAGAAGGAAGGAGATTGAAGGGGAAGGGAAGAAAGGAAGGAGAGAGAGAGATTGAAGGGGAAGTGATGGAGATGGAAGGAAGGAAGATTGAAGGGGAAAGGAAGGATTGAAGGAAGGAAGGACGGAGAAAGAAATTGAAGGGGAAGGGATAGAGATGGAGATGGAAGGAGATTGAAGGGGAAAGGAAGGAGATGGAGAAGGAAGGAGATTGAAGGGGAAAGGAAGAAGATGGAGAAGGAAGGAGATTGAAGGGGAGGGAAGGAAGGAAGGAAGGAAGGAAGGAAGGAAGGAAGGAAGGAAGGAAGGAAGGAGAGAGATTGAAAGGGAAGGGATGGAGGTGGAGAAGGAAGGAAGGAAGGAAGGAAGGAAGGAAGGAAGATTGAAGGGGAAAGGAAGGAGATGGAGAAGGAAGGAGATTGAAGGGGAAGGAAGGAAGGAAGGAAGGCAGGAAAGAAGGAAGGAAGGAAGGAGAGAGATTGAAAGGGAAGGGATGGAGGTGGAGAAGGAAGGAAGGAAGGAAGGAAGGAAGATTGAAGGGGAAAGGAAGGAGATGGAGAAGGAAGGAGATTGAAGGGGAAAGGAAGAAGATGGAGAAGGAAGGAGATTGAAGGGGAGGGAAGGAAGGAAGGAAGGCAGGAAGGAAGGAAGGAAGGAATGAAGGCAGGAAGGAGAAAGATTGAAGGGGAAGGGATGGAGATGGAGAAGGAAGGAAGATTGAAGGGGAAAGGAAGGAGATGGAGAAGGAAGGAGATTGAAGGGGAAGGGAAGAAAGGAAGGAGAGAGAGAGATTGAAGGGGAAGTGATGGAGATGGAAGGAAGGAAGATTAAAGGGGAAAGGAAGGATGGAAGGAAGGAAGGAAGGAGAAAGATATTGAAGGGGAAGGGATAGAGATGGAGATGGAAGGAGATTGAAGGGGAAAGAAAGGAGATGGAGAAGGAAGGAGATTGAAGGGGAAACGAAGGAAGGAAGATTGAAGGGGAAAGGAAGGAAATGGAGAAGGAAGGAGATTGAAGGGGAAAGGAAGGAGATGGAGAAGAAAGGAGATTGAAGGGGAAGGAAGGAAGGAAGGCAGGAAGGAAGGAAGGCAGGAAGGAGAAAGATTGAAGGGGAAGGGATGGAGATGGAGATGGAAGGAAGGAAGGAAGATTGAAGGGGAAAGGAAGGAGATGGAGAAGGAAGGAAGATTGAAGGGGAAAGGAAGGAGATGGAGAAGGAAGGAGATTGAAGGGGAAGGGAAGAATGGAAGGAGAGAGAGAGATTAAAGGGGAAGTGATGGAGATGGAAGGAAGGAAGATTGAAGGGGAAAGGAAGGATGGAAGGAAGGAAGGAAGGAGAAAGAAATTGAAGGGGAAGGGATAGAGATGGAGATGGAAGGAGATTGAAGGGGAAAGGAAGAATGGAAGGAAGGAAGGAGAAAGAAATTGAAGGGGAATGGATGGAGATGGAGATGGAAGGAGATTGAAGGGGAAGGAAGGAAGGATGGAAGATTGAAGGGGAAAGGAAGGATGGAAGGAAGGAAGGAAGGAGAAAGAAATTGAAGGGGAAGGGATAGAGATGGAGATGGAAGGAGATTGAAGGGGAAAGGAAGGAGATGGAGCAGGAAGGAGATTGAAGGGGAAATGAAGGAAGGAAGATTGAAGGGGAAAGGAAGGAAACGGAGAAGGAAGGAGATTGAAGGGGAAAGGAAGGAGGTGGAGAAGGAAGGAGATTGACGGGGAAGGAAGGAAAGAAGGAAGGAAGATTGAAGGGGAAAGGAAGGAGATGGGAGAAGAAAGGAGATTGAAGGGGAAGGAAGGAAGGCAGGAAGGAAGGAAGGCAGGAAGGAGAAAGATTGAAGGGGATGGTATGGAGATGGAGATGGAAGGAAGATTGAAGGGGAAAGGAAGGAGATGGAGAAGGAAGGAGATTGAAGGGGAAGGGAAGAAAGGAAGGAGAGAGAGAGATTAAAGGGGAAGTTATGGAGATGGAAGGAAGGAAGATTGAAGGGGAAAGGAAGGATGGAAGGAAGGAAGGAGATTGAAGGGGAAAGGAAAAAGATGGAGAAGGAAGGAGATTGAAGTGGAGGGAAGGAAGGAAGGAAGGAGAGAGATTGAAAGGAAGGGATGGAGGTGGAGATGGAAGGAAGGAAGGAAGGAAGGAAGATTGAAGGGGAAAGGAAGGAGATGGAGAAGGAAGGAGATTGAAGGGGAAGGAAGGAAGGAAGGCAGGAAGGAGAAAGATTGAAGGGGAAGGGATTGAGATGGAGATGGAGATGGAGATGGAAGGAAGGAAGGAAGGAAGGAAGGAAGATTGAAGGGGAAAGGAAGGAGATGGAGAAGGAAGGAAGATTGAAGGGGAAAGGAAGGAGATGGACAAGGAAGGAGATTGAAGGGGAAACGAAGGAAGGAAGATTGAAGGGGAAAGGAAGGAAATGGAGAAGGAAGGAGATTGAAGGGGAAAGGAAGGAGATGGAGAAGAAAGGAGATTGAAGGGGAAGGAAGGAAGGAAGGCAGGAAGGAAGGAAGGCAGGAAGGAGAAAGATTGAAGGGGAAGGGATGGAGATGGAGATGGAAGGAAGGAAGGAAGGAAGGAAGATTGAAGGGAAAGGAAGGAGATGGAGAAGGAAGGAAGATTGAAGGGGAAAGGAAGGAGATGGAGAAGGAAGGAGATTGAAGGGGAAGGGAAGAATGGAAGGAGAGAGAGAGATTAAAGGGGAAGTGATGGAGATGGAAGGAAGGAAGATTGAAGGGGAAAGGAAGGATGGAAGGAAGGAAGGAAGGAGAAAGAAATTGAAGGGGAAGGGATAGAGATGGAGATGGAAGAAGATTGAAGGGGAAAGGAAGAATGGAAGGAAGGAAGGAGAAAGAAATTGAAGGGGAATGGATGGAGATGGAGATGGAAGGAGATTGAAGGGGAAGGAAGGAAGGATGGAAGATTGAAGGGGAAAGGAAGGATGGAAGGAAGGAAGGAAGGAGAAAGAAATTGAAGGGGAAGGGATAGAGATGGAGATGGAAGGAGATTGAAGGGGAAAGGAAGGAGATGGAGAACGAAGGAGATTGAAGGGGAAATGAAGGAAGGAAGATTGAAGGGGAAAGGAAGGAAACGGAGAAGGAAGGAGATTGAAGGGGAAAGGAAGGAGGTGGAGAAGGAAGGAGATTGACGGGGAAGGAAGGAAAGAAGGAAGGAAGATTGAAGGGGAAAGGAAGGAGATGGGAGAAGAAAGGAGATTGAAGGGGAAGGAAGGAAGGAAGGCAGGAAGGAAGGAAGGCAGGAAGGAGAAAGATTGAAGGGGAAGGTATGGAGATGGAGATGGAAGGAAGATTGAAGGGGAAAGGAAGGAGATGGAGAAGGAAGGAGATTGAAGGGGAAGGGAAGAAAGGAAGGAGAGAGAGAGATTAAAGGGGAAGTTATGGAGATGGAAGGAAGGAAGATTGAAGGGGAAAGGAAGGATGGAAGGAAGGAAGGAGATTGAAGGGGAAAGGAAGAAGATGGAGAAGGAAGGAGATTGAAGGGGAGGGAAGGAAGGAAGGAAGGAAGGAGAGAGATTGAAAGGAAGGGATGGAGGTGGAGATGGAAGGAAGGAAGGAAGGAAGGAAGATTGAAGGGGAAAGGAAGGAGATGGAGAAGGAAGGAGATTGAAGGGGAAGGAAGGAAGGAAGGCAGGAACGAGAAAGATTGAAGGGGAAGGGATTGAGATGGAGATGGAGATGGAGATGGAGATGGAAGGAAGGAAGGAAGGAAGGAAGGAAGATTGAAGGGGAAAGGAAGGAGATGGAGAAGGAAGGAAGATTGAAGGGGAAAGGAAGGAGATGGAGAAGGAAGGAGATTGAAGGGGAAGGGAAGAAAGGAAGGAGAGAGAGAGATTAAAGGGGAAGTGATGGAGATGGAAGGAAGGAAGATTGAAGGGGAAAGGAAGGATGGAAGGAGAAAGAAATTGAAGGGGAAGGGATAGAGATGGAGATGGAAGGAGATTGAAGGGGAAAGGAAGGAGATGGAGAAGGAAGGAGATTGAAGGGGAGGGAAGGAAGGAAGGAAGGAGAGAGATTGAAAGGGAAGGGAAGGAGGTGGAGATGGAAGGAAGGAAGGAAGATTGAAGGGGAAAGGAAGGAGATGGAGAAGGAAGGAGATTGAAGGGGAAGGAAGGAAGGAAGGCAGGAAGGAAGGAAGGCAGGAAGGAGAAAGATTGAAGGGGAAGGGATGGAGATGGAGATGGAGATGGAGATGGAGATGGAGATGGAGATGGAGATGGAAGGAAGGAAGGAAGATTGAAGGGGAAAGGAAGGAGATGGAGAAGGAAGGAAGATTGAAGGGGAAAGGAAGGAGATGGAGAAGGAAGGAGATTGAAGGGGAAGGGAAGAAAGGAAGGAGAGAGAGATTGAAGGGGAAGTGATGGAGATGGAAGGAAGGAAGATTGAAGGGGAAAGGAAGGATGGAAGGAAGGAAGGAAGGAGAAAGAAATTGAAGGGGAAGGGATAGAGATGGAGATGGAAGGAGATTGAAGGGGAAAGGAAGGAGATGGAGAAGGAAGGAGATTGAAGGGGAAAGGAAGAAGATGGAGAAGGAAGGAGATTGAAGGGGAGGGAAGGAAGGAAGGAAGGAAGGAAGGAGAGAGATTGAAAGGGAAGGGATGGAGGTGGAGATGGAAGGAAGGAAGGAAGATTGAAGGGGAAAGGAAGGAGATGGAGAAGGAAGGAGATTGAAGGGGAAGGAAGGAAGGAAGGCAGGAAGGAAGGAAGGCAGGAAGGAGAAAGATTGAAGGGGAAGGGATGGAGATGGAGATGGAGCTGGAAGGAAGGAAGGAAGGAAGATTGAAGGGGAAAGGAAGGAGATGGAGAAGGAAGGAAGATTGAAGGGGAAAGGAAGGAGATGGAGAAGGAAGGAGATTGAAGGGGAAGGGAAGAAAGGAAGGAGAGAGAGAGATTAAAGGGGAAGTGATGGAGATGGAAGGAAGGAAGATTGAAGGGGAAAGGAAGGATGTAAGGAAGGAAGGAAGGAGAAAGAAATTGAAGGGGAAGGGATAGAGATGGAGATGGAAGGAGATTGAAGGGGAAAGGAAGGGGATGGAGAAGGAAGGAGATTGAAGGGGAAAGGAAGAAGATGGAAAAGGAAGGAGATTGAAGGGGAGGGAAGGAAGGAAGGAAGGAAGGAAGGAGAGAGATTGAAAGGGAAGGGATGGAGGTGGAGATGGAAGGAAGGAAGGAAGATTGAAGGGGAAAGGAAGGAGATGGAGAAGGAAGGAGATTGAAGGGGAAGGAAGGAAGGAAGGCAGGAAGGAAGGAAGGCAGGAAGGAGAAAGATTGAAGGGGAAGGGATGGAGATGGAGATGGAGATGGAAGGAAGGGAGGAAGGAAGGAAGGAAGATTGAAGGGGAAAGGAAGGAGATGGAGAAGGAAGGAGATTGAAGGGGAAAGGAAGGAAGGAAGATTGAAGGGGAAAGGAAGGAGATGGAGAAGGAAGGAGATTGAAGGGGAAGGAAGGAAGGACGGAAGATTGAAGGGGAAAGGAAGAATGGAAGGAAGGAAGGAAGGAAGGAGAAAGAAATTGAAGGGGAATGGATGGAGATGGAGATGGAAGGAGATTGAAGGGGAAGGAAGGAAGGATGGAAGATTGAAGGGGAAAGGAAGGATGGAAGGAAGGAAGAAAGGAAGGAAAAAGAGATTGAAGGGGAAGGGATGGAGATAGAGATGGAAGGAAGGAAAGAACATTGAAGTTGAAAGGAAGGAGATGGAGAAGGAAGGAAATTGAAGGGGAAAGGAAGGAAGGAAGGAAGATTGAAGGGGAAAGGAAGGAGATGGAGAAGAAAGGAGATTGAAGGGGAAGGAAGGAAGGAAGGCAGGAAGGAAGGAAGGCAGGAAGGAGAAAGATTGAAGGGGAAGGGATGGAGATGGAGATGGAAGGAAGGAAGGAAGGAAGGAAGATTGAAGGGGAAAGGAAGGAGATGGAGAAGGAAGGAAGATTGAAGGGGAAAGGAAGGAGATGGAGAAGGAAGGAGATTGAAAGGGAAGGAAGGAAGGCAGGAAGGAAGGAAGGAAGGCAGGAAGGAGAAAGATTGAAGCTGAAGGGATGGAGATGGAGATGGAGATGGGAGGAAGGAAGGAAGGAAGGAAGGAAGCTAGATTGAAGGGGAAAGGAAGGAGATGGAGAAGGAAGGAAGATTGAAGGGGAAAGGAAGGAGATGGAGAAGGAAGGAGATTGAAGGGGAAGGGAAGAAAGGAAGGAGAGAGAGATTGAAGGGGAAGTGATGGAGATGGAAGGAAGGAAGATTGAAGGGGAAAGGAAGGATGGAAGGAAGGAAGGAAGGAGAAAGAAATTGAAGGGGAAGGGATAGAGATGGAGATGGAAGGAGATTGAAGGGGAAAGGAAGGAGATGGAGAAGGAAGGAGATTGAAGGGGAAACGAAGGAAGGAAGATTGAAGGGGAAAGGAAGGAAATGGAGAAGGAAGGAGATTGAAGGGGAAAGGAAGGAGGTGGAGAAGGAAGGAGATTGACGGGGAAGGAAGGAAAGAAGGAAGGAAGATTGAAGGGGAAAGGAAGGAGATGGAGAAGAAAGGAGATTGAAGGGGAAGGAAGGAAGGAAGGAAGGAAGGAAGGAAGGAAGGAAGGCAGGAAGGAAGGAGAAAGATTGAAGGGGAAGGGATGGAGATGGAGATGGAAGGAAGGAAGGAAGGAAGGAAGATTGAAGGGGAAAGGAAGGAGATGGAGAAGGAAGGAAGATTGAAGGGGAAAGGAAGGAGATGGAGAAGGAAGGAGATTGAAGGGGAAGGGAAGAATGGAAGGAGAGAGAGAGATTAAAGGGGAAGTGATGTGTTGTAATATGTTGTGATACATGAGGCTTGGATGGGCTTGCAACAAAGACTGTACCAGGTGACTTTAACATGCTGTTTTGGAAGCAACAGGAAATGGAGGAGGAGCCAAGAGATGGAATCCATTGGCCACATCAGAGGGACAAGCCATGTGCTTCAGGACAAAGGACTTGCCATATGGCCTGGGACAGGAAATGAGGGAGGGGCCAACAGGTGGATGGACATTGTACCAAGGTTTGAATCCATTGGCCACAGGGTGGCCCTGCAGTGTAGCCTTGTCATTGGCTACTGAGAATAACATTGTCATTGGATGTTTGTAACCATGTGATGCATTGTGTAACCGCCCACTGTAACATTCAATAAATAGGGGAGGCAGCCTTTTGTCACGATGTTGCTTCACCCAGAGGTCACAAGGTTGCTTCACCCAGAGAAATGTGATCAGCATGTGTCTCTTAATTCGGCGATCGTGAAGGACCCGCCATTGATTGGGGTGCTATGGGGTGCCCCAGATCAGAATTGAAGGCTTGCCTGCGGAGGGCCAAGCTTCAAGTGGTGAACCCTGACGTGATGTGATGTGGAATCACGCCCTTCTGACATCTCACTACCTACCTCGCCTAATAAGGCCCCATCTTTAAGTAAGTATGAGACAGAAGCTTTGCTTAGCTTAGTCAGGAGACCAAATTATGTTCAGAAACTTAATTAGACTGTTTTCCCTGTCACTCAAAAAGATCTATGTCTTTTATTGGCTTTTTTGAAAAAATCTTAGCAATTAGACCTCGCCTCATGGCAATAGGCATCTGGCCCCATTGCTGAGCCTCGCCAGATTTAATATCTGGCCCCATTGCTGAGCCTCGCCAGATTTCCTAGCCCATAGGTATCTGGCTCAATTGCGGAGAGCCTCGCCAGATGTCCTAGCCCATGACAAGGCTGTATTGTCACACGCTTGACTTTACACTATGCAAAACAGAGCAAGCTAAATTGGCTAATCCTCAGGCTTTCAAAAAGCAAGCCCTGAGACAAAAATCTTACGATCTGACTCTAAATTTGCCCAACTGGAGGAACAAACCTCCTGGCGTTTCTTCAGCAAGAAACACCCCCCCCCGTGAGTATGTGGGTGGAATTCTCCAAGGATCAAAGGGGGGAGGGTTTTGATGTTAATTGTTAGAACCTTAATTATGCAACTAACAAAGTTCACAAATGTGCCTTCGCGTAAGGAGTTTAAAAAGTATTAATGTTTGTTTGGCATTGTCTCTTTTACATCTTAAAGGGACCACAAAAATTGCTGATTGGATTAAAATTGGCTTGTGTGGGGAGCCTCTGCTTCTTTCCAAATTCTCCTTACGTGAAAGAATTGTATGCATGGCTATTTCAAAAGGCTATCTTCTTTTTCTTCTCCTGTAGCTATTGGCTTGGAACATAGTCATTGTTATCAGGATTCCTTCTGTTTCTCCTGCCCTGTCTCCTAAAAAATCTTAAAAGTCTGTTTCCCCTTCAGACTCAGAAAAAGCTTTCCTATGCTAATTCAGTCCTCTCTCTCACCTTTTAACTTGCAAAAAACTCCCTCTGACTCAGAGCAGGCTGAGTTAATAACTGCCTCTGCTTATCTGGTTTGATCTTACTTCTGCTAATTCAGTCTTTACTGTCCCTTACCTTTCAACTTGTTAAAAAATCTGTAAGCCTGTTGCTTCTGTTTCCTTATTAAAAAAAAAAAAAAGGGAAAATACTTCTTGTTAATCCATTGATTCAAAATGCCTTGTTTGCTTGTTAACTCTTCCTTCCTTGCAGGGCCATTTTCTCCCCCCCCCTTCTTTTGTCCTTTTCCAGAGGTTTATTTGAAGCCTGAAGACCATAAAGGGGCCAAAACTTTAGGTTTCCAAGGAAACGGATGGCTGTAAACGGAGACTCAAATTACATTTGAATTGGAATCCCCTTCTCTTTGAATCTGTTCCCGCCTCCTCTCTCTCACACCCCTTCCTCCTCTTTGAATCCCCTCCTCTCTCTCAAACCCCTTCCTTTGGTCATCTTGCTTAATAAACCATAGCTTCTTTTTATTATTTTCTTTGCCAATTCTGCCTTTCTGATTCCTCTGCCAATTTTGTGTCTTTCTCATTTCTCCTTGCCTATCTTGAATTTTATATTTCCTAGTCTTAATGAATTTTAATTTTGTCTCTTTCTTATTTTTCTTTGATGATTTAATTTTTGTGACAAATCATTGCTGCTTTGCATTTTTTTGTTTCTCACCATGCTATGTTGCTGTATGCATCCAATTGTTGGATCTGATAACATTTCAGCACAGAACAAACATGTTTTCTCCCTTAATGGTCTGCCTTATGAGTTTGCCTTGCCTCACAAACCTTTTCCTTAATATGTTCAAATCTCTCTTTCTCTCTCTCTGAATCCTTCCTTACTTTGTGTTAGGCATTAATCACACAGTTTCATCAGTTAGTAACAAGATCTTGTAACAACTATCCCTTGCAGCTAGATTATAAAGCTAAATAATGTGACAAAGAATAACAACATGTGCTGATTCTGTTCCCTTGTTTGATTTTGGTGAAAACTTTGAAACTTTGTACAACTTCTCAAAAGACAATGCTCTCACATCTGACAAAGATTAGATCTTATGTGGAAGGAAAAATGCACATTGGTCACCCCAGAATTGGTCTGGTATATTTACATTCCTGACAACACACACAACATTTCTGGCACAATGCATCCACAAAACAATCCTTTATCACAAGAAACTGTATGCTTTGTTTTGCTGATTTTCCTGACTACCTAATGCTGGGTGGCTCAAGGAATGGGTTTTCAATATCATAATGTTTCTAGTATTTTGTGTAACAATCTGTTGCTGTGTACAAATGCATTTTCCCCCACTGCAAAACCTGTGTAAGCCTCCCTCTTCTAACCATCTCCTGGAAAAGAGCCCAAGAACCAACTGTTGCCTCTGATGAATGGACAGAGATGTTTCTATGATGGCAACTTCTGAGGACACAGATGACAAGCTTATGTGCCTAGGATCATGTACAGAACCGGATCATGTACAGAACTGAACGGTGCATAGGTGGAAATAACCCACAGCTGCTAAAAATAAAATAAAAAAAGTTGATATGTTGTAATATGTTGTGATACATGAGGCTTGGATGGGCTTGCAACAAAGACTGTACCAGGTGACTTTAACATGCTGTTTTGGAAGCAACAGGAAATGGAGGAGGAGCCAAGAGATGGAATCCATTGGCCACATCAGAGGGACAAGCCATGTGCTTCAGGACAAAGGACTTGCCATATGGCCTGGGACAGGAAATGAGGGAGGGGCCAACAGGTGGATGGACATTGTACCAAGGTTTGAATCCATTGGCCACAGGGTGGCCCTGCAGTGTAGCCTTGTCATTGGCTACTGAGAATAACATTGTCATTGGATGTTTGTAACCATGTGATGCATTGTGTAACCGCCCACTGTAACATTCAATAAATAGGGGAGGCAGCCTTTTGTCACGATGTTGCTTCACCCAGAGGTCACAAGGTTGCTTCACCCAGAGAAATGTGATCAGCATGTGTCTCTTAATTCGGCGATCGTGAAGGACCCGCCATTGATTGGGGTGCTATGGGGTGCCCCAGATCAGAATTGAAGGCTTGCCTGCGGAGGGCCAAGCTTCAGTGATGGAGATGGAAGGAAGGTAGATTGAAGGGGAAAGGAAGGATGGAAGGAAGGAAGGAAGGAGAAAGAAATTGAAGGGGAATATGTTGTAATATGTTGTGATACATGAGGCTTGGATGGGCTTGCAACAAAAAGACTGTACCATGTGACTTTACCATGCTGTTTGGAGCAACAGGAAATGGAGGCGGAGCCAAGAGATGGAGTCCATTGACCACATGCCCTGGAACAAAGGACTTGCCATATGGCCTGGGACAGGAAATGAGGGAGGGGCCAACAGGTGGATGGACAGTTGTACCAAGGTTTGAATCCATTGGCCACAGGATGGCCCTGCAGTGTAGCCTTGTCATTGGCTACAGAGTATAACATTGTCATTGGCTGTTTGTAACCATGTGATGCATTGTGTAACCACCCACTGTGACATTCAATAAATAGGGGAGGCAGCCTTTTGTCACGAGTTGCTTCACCCAGAGAAATGTGATCAGCATGTGTCTCTTAATTCGGCGATCGTGAAGGACCCGCCATTGATTGGGGTGCTATGGGGTGCCCCAGATCAGAATTGAAGGCTTGCCTGCGGAGGGCCAAGCTTCAAGTGGTGAACCCTGACGTGATTTAATTCGAAGTCACGTCCTTCTGACATCTCACTACCTACCTCGCCTAATAAGGCCCCTTCTTTAAGTAAGTATGAGACAGAAGCTTTGCTTAGCTTAGTCAGGAGAGCAAATTATGTTCAGAAACTTAATTAGACTGTTTTCCCTGTCACTCAGAAAGAATTGTATCTTTTATTGGCTTTTTTGAGAAAATTTTATCCCTCCTAACTGGGGGAGGGGCAAATTAGACCTCGCCACATGGCAATAGGCATCTGGCCCCATTGCTGAGCCTCGCCAGATTTAATATCTGGCCCCATTGCTGAGCCTCGCCAGATTTCCTAGATGTTAATAGGTATCTGGCTCAATTGCGGAGAGCCTCGCCAGATTTCCTAGCCCATGAGAGGCTGTAATTGTCCATGCTGACATTACACTATGCAAAAACAGAGCAAGCTAAATTGGCTAATTCTCAGGCTTTCAAAGCAAGCCCTGAGAGACAAAAAATCTTACGATCTGACTCTAAATTTGCCCCACTGGAGGAACAAACCTGGCGTTTCTTCAGCAAGAAACCCCCCCCCCGTGAGTATGTGGGTGGAATTCTCCAAGGATCAAAGGGGAGGGCTTTGATGTTAATTGTTAGAACCTTAATTATGCAACTAACAAAGATTCACAATTTGCCTTCGCGTAAGGAGTTTAAAAGTATTATTATTGTTTGTTTGGCATTGTCTCTTTTACATCTTAAAGGGACCATTAAAAATTGCTGATTGGATTAAAATTGGCTTATGGAGGAGCTCTGCTTCTTCCCAAATTCTCTTTACGTGAAAGAATTGTTTGCATGGCTATTTCAAAAGGCTATCTGCCTTCCTTTTCTGCTCCTGTAGCTATTGGCTTGCAGGATTCTCTCTTGTTTCTCCAGCCCTGTCTCCTAAAAAATCTTTTCTCCCTCTGACTCAGCATGTTTTTCTGGCCGTCGTTTTCTCTCTATGACTCATTTTGTGTATTCAAACAAAGATGCTAATCTCTTACTTCTTCTGACTCAGAAAATGCTTTCCTATGCTAATTCAGTCTTCTCTCTCTGTATCTTTCAACTTGTTAAAAAATCTGTAAGCCTGTTGCTTCTGTTTCCTTATTAAAAAAAATGGGAAAATACTTCCTGGTAATCCATTGATTTAATAATGCCTTGCTTACTGTTGAGAAAAAACAAAACCTTTTCCTTTGCAGCAGGGTAATCCATTGATTTAATAATGCCTTGCTTACTGTTGAGAAAAAACAAAACCTTTTCCTTTGCAGCAGAGCCGTTTCCCCCCCACCCCCTTCTTTTCTCCCTTTGCAGATTTCCAGAGGTTTATTTGAAGACTGTTTGTCGCCTGAAGACCATAAAGGGGCCAAAGCTTTAGGTTTCCAAGGAAACGGGGATGGCTGTAAACGGAGACTCAAATTACATTTGAATTCCAATTGCCGCCTCTTTGAATTCCCTCCTCTCTCTCACCCCCCCTTCCTTTGGTCATCTTGCTTAATAAACCATAGCTTCCTTTCTTTATTATGATTTCTTTGCCAATTCTGCCTTTCTGATTCTCTGCCAAATTTGTCTTTTCTCATTTCTCCTTGCCTATTTTGAATTTTATATTTCCTAGTCTTAATGAATTTTAATTTTGTCTCTTTCTTATTTCTTTTTGATGATTTAAATTTTGTGACAAATCATTGTTGCTTTGCATTTTTTTTGTCTCTCACCATGCTAAGTTGCTGAATGCATCCAATTGTTGGATCTGATAACATTTCAGTACAGAACAAACACAGAAGCAAACGTGTATGCCTTCATAGTGTGCCTATGAATGAAATCTCTCTATCTCTCTCTTTAACTTTGAATCCTTCCTTACTTTGTGTTGTGAATCACACAGTTTCATCAGTTAGTAACAAGATCTTGTAACAACTATCCCTTGCAGCTAGATTATAAAGCTAAATAATGTGACAAAGAATAACAACAACATGTGCTGATTCTGTTCCCTTGTTTGATTTTGGTGAAAACTTTGAAACTTTGTACAACTTCTCAAAAGACAATGCTCTCACATCTGATAAAGATTAGATCTTATGTGGAAAAAATACAACACACACAACATTACTGCCACAATTGCTCACATGGAAAATATGGTACAAAACAATCCTTTATCACAAGAAACTGTATGCCTTGTTTGATTGATCATAATGTTTCTAGTATTTTGTGCAACAATCTGCTGTTGTGTACAAATGCATTCCCCCCCCTGTTGAACCTGTGTAAAACCTGTGTAAGCCTCCCTCTTCTAACCATCTCCTGAAAAAGAGCCAAGAACCAACTCCTGCCTCTTATGAATGGACAGAGATGTTTCTATGATGGCTGAGGACTGGACAGATGACAGCTTATGTGCCTAGGATCGTGTACAGAACTGGATGGTGCATAGGTGGATCAACCCACAGCTGCTAAAAATAAAATAAAAAAAGTTGATATGTTGTAATATGTTGTGATACATGAGGCTTGGATGGGCTTGCAACAAAAAGACTGTACCATGTGACTTTACCATGCTGTTTGGAGCAACAGGAAATGGAGGCGGAGCCAAGAGATGGAGTCCATTGACCACATGCCCTGGAACAAAGGACTTGCCATATGGCCTGGGACAGGAAATGAGGGAGGGGCCAACAGGTGGATGGACAGTTGTACCAAGGTTTGAATCCATTGGCCACAGGATGGCCCTGCAGTGTAGCCTTGTCATTGGCTACAGAGTATAACATTGTCATTGCCTGTTTGTAACCATGTGATGCATTGTGTAACCACCCACTGTGACATTCAATAAATAGGGGAGGCAGCCTTTTGTCACGAGTTGCTTCACCCAGAGAAATGTGATCAGCATGTGTCTCTTAATTCGGCGATCGTGAAGGACCCGCCATTGATTGGGGTGCTATGGGGTGCCCCAGATCAGAATTGAAGGCTTGCCTGCGGAGGGCCAAGCGTCAGGAAGGGATAGAGATGGAGATGGAAGGAGATTGAAGGGGAAAGGAAGAATGGAAGGAAGGAAGGAGAAAGAAATTGAAGGGGAATGGATGGAGATGGAGATGGAAGGAGATTGAAGGGGAAGGAAGGAAGGATGGAAGATTGAAGGGGAAAGGAAGGATGGAAGGAAGGAAGAAAGGAAGGAAAAAGAGATTGAAGGGGAAGGGATGGAGATAGAGATGGAAGGAAGGAAAGAAGATTGAAGGGGAAAGGAAGGAGATGGAGAAGGAAGGAAATTGAAGGGGAAAGGAAGGAAGGAAGGAAGATTGAAGGGGAAAGGAAGGAGATGGAGAAGGAAGGAGATTGAAAGGGAAGGAAGGAAGGCAGGAAGGAAGGAAGGAAGGCAGGAAGGAGAAAGATTGAAGGGGAAGGGATGGAGATGGAGATGGAGATGGAGATGGAAGGAAGGAAGGAAGGAAGATTGAAGGGGAAAGGAAGGAGATGGAGAAGGAAGGAGATTGAAGGGGAAGGGAAGAAAGGAAGGAGAGAGAGAGATTAAAGGGGAAGTGATGGAGATGGAAGGAAGGAAGATTGAAGGGGAAAGGAAGGATGTAAGGAAGGAAGGAAGGAGAAAGAAATTGAAGGGGAAGGGATAGAGATGGAGATGGAAGGAGATTGAAGGGGAAAGGAAGGAGATGGAGAAGGAAGGAGATTGAAGGGGAAAGGAAGGAGGTGGAGAAGGAAGGAGATTGAAGGGGAGGGAAGGAAGGAAGGAAGGAAGGAGAGAGATTGAAAGGGAAGGGATGGAGGTGGAGATGGAAGGAAGGAAGGAAGGAAGGAAGATTGAAGGGGAAAGGAAGGAGATGGAGAAGGAAGGAGATTGAAGGGGAAGGAAGGAAGGAAGGCAGGAACGAGAAAGATTGAAGGGGAAGGGATTGAGATGGAGATGGAGATGGAGATGGAGATGGAAGGAAGGAAGGAAGGAAGGAAGGAAGATTGAAGGGGAAAGGAAGGAGATGGAGAAGGAAGGAAGATTGAAGGGGAAAGGAAGGAGATGGAGAAGGAAGGAGATTGAAGGGGAAGGAAAGAAAGGAAGGAGAGAGAGAGATTAAAGGGGAAGTGATGGAGATGGAAGGAAGGAAGATTGAAGGGGAAAGGAAGGATGGAAGGAGAAAGAAATTGAAGGGGAAAGGAAGAAGATGGAGAAGGAAGGAGATTGAAGGGGAGGGAAGGAAGGAAGGAAGGAGAGAGATTGAAAGGAAGGGATGGAGGTGGAGATGGAAGGAAGGAAGGAAGGAAGGAAGATTGAAGGGGAAAGGAAGGAGATGGAGAAGGAAGGAGATTGAAGGGGAAGGAAGGAAGGAAGGCAGGAACGAGAAAGATTGAAGGGGAAGGGATTGAGATGGAGATGGAGATGGAGATGGAAGGAAGGAAGGAAGGAAGGAAGGAAGGAAGATTGAAGGGGAAAGGAAGGAGATGGAGAAGGAAGGAAGATTGAAGGGGAAAGGAAGGAGATGGAGAAGGAAGGAGATTGAAGGGGAAGGGAAGAAAGAAAGGAGAGAGAGAGATTAAAGGGGAAGTGATGGAGATGGAAGGAAGGAAGATTGAAGGGGAAAGGAAGGATGGAAGGAGAAAGAAATTGAAGGGGAAGGGATAGAGATGGAGATGGAAGGAGATTGAAGGGGAAAGGAAGGAGATGGAGAAGGAAGGAGATTGAAGGGGAGGGAAGGAAGGAAGGAAGGAGAGAGATTGAAAGGGAAGGGAAGGAGGTGGAGATGGAAGGAAGGAAGGAAGATTGAAGGGGAAAGGAAGGAGATGGAGAAGGAAGGAGATTGAAGGGGAAGGAAGGAAGGAAGGCAGGAAGGAAGGAAGGCAGGAAGGAGAAAGATTGAAGGGGAAGGGATGGAGATGGAGATGGAGATGGAGATGGAGATGGAGATGGAAGGAAGGAAGGAAGGAACGAAGATTGAAGGGGAAAGGAAGGAGATGGAGAAGGAAGGAAGATTGAAGGGGAAAGGAAGGAGATGGAGAAGGAAGGAGATTGAAGGGGAAGGGAAGAAAGGAAGGAGAGAGAGATTGAAGGGGAAGTGATGGAGATGGAAGGAAGGAAGATTGAAGGGGAAAGGAAGGATGGAAGGAAGGAAGGAAGGAGAAAGAAATTGAAGGGGAAGGGATAGAGATGGAGATGGAAGGAGATTGAAGGGGAAAGGAAGGAGATGGAGAAGGAAGGAGATTGAAGGGGAAAGGAAGAAGATGGAAAAGGAAGGAGATTGAAGGGGAGGGAAGGAAGGAAGGAAGGAAGGAAGGAGAGAGATTGAAAGGGAAGGGATGGAGGTGGAGATGGAAGGAAGGAAGGAAGATTGAAGGGGAAAGGAAGGAGATGGAGAAGGAAGGAGATTGAAGGGGAAGGAAGGAAGGAAGGCAGGAAGGAAGGAAGGCAGGAAGGAAGGAGAAAGATTGAAGGGGAAGGGATGGAGATGGAGATGGAGATGGAAGGAAGGGAGGAAGGAAGGAAGGAAGATTGAAGGGGAAAGGAAGGAGATGGAGAAGGAAGGAGATTGAAGGGGAAAGGAAGGAAGGAAGATTGAAGGGGAAAGGAAGGAGATGGAGAAGGAAGGAGATTGAAGGGGAAGGAAGGAAGGACGGAAGATTGAAGGGGAAAGGAAGAATGGAAGGAAGGAAGGAAGGAAGGAGAAAGAAATTGAAGGGGAATGGATGGAGATGGAGATGGAAGGAGATTGAAGGGGAAGGAAGGAAGGATGGAAGATTGAAGGGGAAAGGAAGGATGGAAGGAAGGAAGAAAGGAAGGAAAAAGAGATTGAAGGGGAAGGGATGGAGATAGAGATGGAAGGAAGGAAAGAACATTGAAGTTGAAAGGAAGGAGATGGAGAAGGAAGGAAATTGAAGGGGAAAGGAAGGAAGGAAGGAAGATTGAAGGGGAAAGGAAGGAGGTGGAGAAGAAAGGAGATTGAAGGGGAAGGAAGGAAGGAAGGCAGGAAGGAAGGAAGGCAGGAAGGAGAAAGATTGAAGGGGAAGGGATGGAGATGGAGATGGAAGGAAGGAAGGAAGGAAGGAAGATTGAAGGGGAAAGGAAGGAGATGGAGAAGGAAGGAAGATTGAAGGGGAAAGGAAGGAGATGGAGAAGGAAGGAGATTGAAAGGGAAGGAAGGAAGGCAGGAAGGAAGGAAGGAAGGCAGGAAGGAGAAAGATTGAAGCTGAAGGGATGGAGATGGAGATGGAGATGGGAGGAAGGAAGGAAGGAAGGAAGGAAGGAAGATTGAAGGGGAAAGGAAGGAGATGGAGAAGGAAGGAAGATTGAAGGGGAAAGGAAGGAGATGGAGAAGGAAGGAGATTGAAGGGGAAGGGAAGAAAGGAAGGAGAGAGAGAGATTGAAGGGGAAGTGATGGAGATGGAAGGAAGGAAGACTGAAGGGGAAAGGAAGGATGGAAGGAAGGAAGGAAGGAGAAAGAAATTGAAGGGGAAGGGATAGAGATGGAGATGGAAGGAGATTGAAGGGGAAAGGAAGGAGATGGAGAAGGAAGGAGATTGAAGGGGAAACGAAGGAAGGAAGATTGAAGGGGAAAGGAAGGAAATGGAGAAGGAAGGAGATTGAAGGGGAAAGGAAGGAGGTGGAGAAGGAAGGAGATTGACGGGGAAGGAAGGAAAGAAGGAAGGAAGATTGAAGGGGAAAGGAAGGAGATGGAGAAGAAAGGAGATTGAAGGGGAAGGAAGGAAGGAAGGAAGGAAGGAAGGAAGGAAGGAAGGCAGGAAGGAAGGAGAAAGATTGAAGGGGAAGGGATGGAGATGGAGATGGAAGGAAGGAAGGAAGGAAGGAAGATTGAAGGGGAAAGGAAGGAGATGGAGAAGGAAGGAAGATTGAAGGGGAAAGGAAGGAGATGGAGAAGGAAGGAGATTGAAGGGGAAGGGAAGAATGGAAGGAGAGAGAGAGATTAAAGGGGAAGTGATGGAGATGGAAGGAAGGTAGATTGAAGGGGAAAGGAAGGATGGAAGGAAGGAAGGAAGGAGAAAGAAATTGAAGGGGAATATGTTGTAATATGTTGTGATACATGAGGCTTGGATGGGCTTGCAACAAAAAGACTGTACCATGTGACTTTACCATGCTGTTTGGAGCAACAGGAAATGGAGGCGGAGCCAAGAGATGGAGTCCATTGACCACATGCCCTGGAACAAAGGACTTGCCATATGGCCTGGGACAGGAAATGAGGGAGGGGCCAACAGGTGGATGGACAGTTGTACCAAGGTTTGAATCCATTGGCCACAGGATGGCCCTGCAGTGTAGCCTTGTCATTGGCTACAGAGTATAACATTGTCATTGGCTGTTTGTAACCATGTGATGCATTGTGTAACCACCCACTGTGACATTCAATAAATAGGGGAGGCAGCCTTTTGTCACGAGTTGCTTCACCCAGAGAAATGTGATCAGCATGTGTCTCTTAATTCGGCGATCGTGAAGGACCCGCCATTGATTGGGGTGCTATGGGGTGCCCCAGATCAGAATTGAAGGCTTGCCTGCGGAGGGCCAAGCTTCAAGTGGTGAACCCTGACGTGATTTAATTCGAAGTCACGTCCTTCTGACATCTCACTACCTACCTCGCCTAATAAGGCCCCTTCTTTAAGTAAGTATGAGACAGAAGCTTTGCTTAGCTTAGTCAGGAGAGCAAATTATGTTCAGAAACTTAATTAGACTGTTTTCCCTGTCACTCAGAAAGAATTGTATCTTTTATTGGCTTTTTTGAGAAAATTTTATCCCTCCTAACTGGGGGAGGGGCAAATTAGACCTCGCCACATGGCAATAGGCATCTGGCCCCATTGCTGAGCCTCGCCAGATTTAATATCTGGCCCCATTGCTGAGCCTCGCCAGATTTCCTAGATGTTAATAGGTATCTGGCTCAATTGCGGAGAGCCTCGCCAGATTTCCTAGCCCATGAGAGGCTGTAATTGTCCATGCTGACATTACACTATGCAAAAACAGAGCAAGCTAAATTGGCTAATTCTCAGGCTTTCAAAGCAAGCCCTGAGAGACAAAAAATCTTACGATCTGACTCTAAATTTGCCCCACTGGAGGAACAAACCTGGCGTTTCTTCAGCAAGAAACCCCCCCCCCCGTGAGTATGTGGGTGGAATTCTCCAAGGATCAAAGGGGAGGGCTTTGATGTTAATTGTTAGAACCTTAATTATGCAACTAACAAAGATTCACAATTTGCCTTCGCGTAAGGAGTTTAAAAGTATTATTATTGTTTGTTTGGCATTGTCTCTTTTACATCTTAAAGGGACCATTAAAAATTGCTGATTGGATTAAAATTGGCTTATGGAGGAGCTCTGCTTCTTCCCAAATTCTCTTTACGTGAAAGAATTGTTTGCATGGCTATTTCAAAAGGCTATCTGCCTTCCTTTTCTGCTCCTGTAGCTATTGGCTTGCAGGATTCTCTCTTGTTTCTCCAGCCCTGTCTCCTAAAAAATCTTTTCTCCCTCTGACTCAGCATGTTTTTCTGGCCGTCGTTTTCTCTCTATGACTCATTTTGTGTATTCAAACAAAGATGCTAATCTCTTACTTCTTCTGACTCAGAAAATGCTTTCCTATGCTAATTCAGTCTTCTCTCTCTGTATCTTTCAACTTGTTAAAAAATCTGTAAGCCTGTTGCTTCTGTTTCCTTATTAAAAAAAATGGGAAAATACTTCCTGGTAATCCATTGATTTAATAATGCCTTGCTTACTGTTGAGAAAAAACAAAACCTTTTCCTTTGCAGCAGGGTAATCCATTGATTTAATAATGCCTTGCTTACTGTTGAGAAAAAACAAAACCTTTTCCTTTGCAGCAGAGCCGTTTCCCCCCCACCCCCTTCTTTTCTCCCTTTGCAGATTTCCAGAGGTTTATTTGAAGACTGTTTGTCGCCTGAAGACCATAAAGGGGCCAAAGCTTTAGGTTTCCAAGGAAACGGGGATGGCTGTAAACGGAGACTCAAATTACATTTGAATTCCAATTGCCGCCTCTTTGAATTCCCTCCTCTCTCTCACCCCCCCTTCCTTTGGTCATCTTGCTTAATAAACCATAGCTTCCTTTCTTTATTATGATTTCTTTGCCAATTCTGCCTTTCTGATTCTCTGCCAAATTTGTCTTTTCTCATTTCTCCTTGCCTATTTTGAATTTTATATTTCCTAGTCTTAATGAATTTTAATTTTGTCTCTTTCTTATTTCTTTTTGATGATTTAAATTTTGTGACAAATCATTGTTGCTTTGCATTTTTTTTGTCTCTCACCATGCTAAGTTGCTGAATGCATCCAATTGTTGGATCTGATAACATTTCAGTACAGAACAAACACAGAAGCAAACGTGTATGCCTTCATAGTGTGCCTATGAATGAAATCTCTCTATCTCTCTCTTTAACTTTGAATCCTTCCTTACTTTGTGTTGTGAATCACACAGTTTCATCAGTTAGTAACAAGATCTTGTAACAACTATCCCTTGCAGCTAGATTATAAAGCTAAATAATGTGACAAAGAATAACAACAACATGTGCTGATTCTGTTCCCTTGTTTGATTTTGGTGAAAACTTTGAAACTTTGTACAACTTCTCAAAAGACAATGCTCTCACATCTGATAAAGATTAGATCTTATGTGGAAAAAATACAACACACACAACATTACTGCCACAATTGCTCACATGGAAAATATGGTACAAAACAATCCTTTATCACAAGAAACTGTATGCCTTGTTTGATTGATCATAATGTTTCTAGTATTTTGTGCAACAATCTGCTGTTGTGTACAAATGCATTCCCCCCCCTGTTGAACCTGTGTAAAACCTGTGTAAGCCTCCCTCTTCTAACCATCTCCTGAAAAAGAGCCAAGAACCAACTCCTGCCTCTTATGAATGGACAGAGATGTTTCTATGATGGCTGAGGACTGGACAGATGACAGCTTATGTGCCTAGGATCGTGTACAGAACTGGATGGTGCATAGGTGGATCAACCCACAGCTGCTAAAAATAAAATAAAAAAAGTTGATATGTTGTAATATGTTGTGATACATGAGGCTTGGATGGGCTTGCAACAAAAAGACTGTACCATGTGACTTTACCATGCTGTTTGGAGCAACAGGAAATGGAGGCGGAGCCAAGAGATGGAGTCCATTGACCACATGCCCTGGAACAAAGGACTTGCCATATGGCCTGGGACAGGAAATGAGGGAGGGGCCAACAGGTGGATGGACAGTTGTACCAAGGTTTGAATCCATTGGCCACAGGATGGCCCTGCAGTGTAGCCTTGTCATTGGCTACAGAGTATAACATTGTCATTGCCTGTTTGTAACCATGTGATGCATTGTGTAACCACCCACTGTGACATTCAATAAATAGGGGAGGCAGCCTTTTGTCACGAGTTGCTTCACCCAGAGAAATGTGATCAGCATGTGTCTCTTAATTCGGCGATCGTGAAGGACCCGCCATTGATTGGGGTGCTATGGGGTGCCCCAGATCAGAATTGAAGGCTTGCCTGCGGAGGGCCAAGCGTCAGGAAGGGATAGAGATGGAGATGGAAGGAGATTGAAGGGGAAAGGAAGAATGGAAGGAAGGAAGGAGAAAGAAATTGAAGGGGAATGGATGGAGATGGAGATGGAAGGAGATTGAAGGGGAAGGAAGGAAGGATGGAAGATTGAAGGGGAAAGGAAGGATGGAAGGAAGGAAGAAAGGAAGGAAAAAGAGATTGAAGGGGAAGGGATGGAGATAGAGATGGAAGGAAGGAAAGAAGATTGAAGGGGAAAGGAAGGAGATGGAGAAGGAAGGAAATTGAAGGGGAAAGGAAGGAAGGAAGGAAGATTGAAGGGGAAAGGAAGGAGATGGAGAAGGAAGGAAATTGAAGGGGAAAGGAAGGAAGGAGAAAGATTGAAGGGGAAGGGATGGAGATGGAGATGGAGATGGAAGGAAGGAAGGAAGGAAGATTGAAGGGGAAAGGAAGGAGATGGAGAAGGAAGGAGATTGAAGGGGAAGGGAAGAAAGGAAGGAGAGAGAGAGATTAAAGGGGAAGTGATGGAGATGGAAGGAAGGAAGATTGAAGGGGAAAGGAAGGATGTAAGGAAGGAAGGAAGGAGAAAGAAATTGAAGGGGAAGGGATAGAGATGGAGATGGAAGGAGATTGAAGGGGAAAGGAAGGAGATGGAGAAGGAAGGAGATTGAAGGGGAAAGGAAGGAGGTGGAGAAGGAAGGAGATTGAAGGGGAGGGAAGGAAGGAAGGAAGGAAGGAAGGAAGGAGAGAGATTGAAAGGGAAGGGATGGAGGTGGAGATGGAAGGAAGGAAGGAAGGAAGGAAGATTGAAGGGGAAAGGAAGGAGATGGAGAAGGAAGGAGATTGAAGGGGAAGGAAGGAAGGAAGGCAGGAACGAGAAAGATTGAAGGGGAAGGGATTGAGATGGAGATGGAGATGGAGATGGAGATGGAAGGAAGGAAGGAAGGAAGGAAGGAAGATTGAAGGGGAAAGGAAGGAGATGGAGAAGGAAGGAAGATTGAAGGGGAAAGGAAGGAGATGGAGAAGGAAGGAGATTGAAGGGGAAGGGAAGAAAGGAAGGAGAGAGAGAGATTAAAGGGGAAGTGATGGAGATGGAAGGAAGGAAGATTGAAGGGGAAAGGAAGGATGGAAGGAGAAAGAAATTGAAGGGGAAAGGAAGAAGATGGAGAAGGAAGGAGATTGAAGGGGAGGGAAGGAAGGAAGGAAGGAGAGAGATTGAAAGGAAGGGATGGAGGTGGAGATGGAAGGAAGGAAGGAAGGAAGGAAGATTGAAGGGGAAAGGAAGGAGATGGAGAAGGAAGGAGATTGAAGGGGAAGGAAGGAAGGAAGGCAGGAACGAGAAAGATTGAAGGGAAGGGATTGAGATGGAGATGGAGATGGAGATGGAGATGGAAGGAAGGAAGGAAGGAAGGAAGGAAGGAAGATTGAAGGGGAAAGGAAGGAGATGGAGAAGGAAGGAAGATTGAAGGGGAAAGGAAGGAGACGGAGAAGGAAGGAGATTGAAGGGGAAGGGAAGAAAGAAAGGAGAGAGAGAGATTAAAGGGGAAGTGATGGAGATGGAAGGAAGGAAGATTGAAGGGGAAAGGAAGGATGGAAGGAGAAAGAAATTGAAGGGGAAGGGATAGAGATGGAGATGGAAGGAGATTGAAGGGGAAAGGAAGGAGATGGAGAAGGAAGGAGATTGAAGGGGAGGGAAGGAAGGAAGGAAGGAGAGAGATTGAAAGGGAAGGGAAGGAGGTGGAGATGGAAGGAAGGAAGGAAGATTGAAGGGGAAAGGAAGGAGATGGAGAAGGAAGGAGACTGAAGGGGAAGGAAGGAAGGAAGGCAGGAAGGAAGGAAGGCAGGAAGGAGAAAGATTGAAGGGGAAGGGATGGAGATGGAGATGGAGATGGAGATGGAGATGGAGATGGAAGGAAGGAAGGAAGGAAGGAAGATTGAAGGGGAAAGGAAGGAGATGGAGAAGGAAGGAAGATTGAAGGGGAAAGGAAGGAGATGGAGAAGGAAGGAGATTGAAGGGGAAGGGAAGAAAGGAAGGAGAGAGAGATTGAAGGGGAAGTGATGGAGATGGAAGGAAGGAAGATTGAAGGGGAAAGGAAGGATGGAAGGAAGGAAGGAAGGAGAAAGAAATTGAAGGGGAAGGGATAGAGATGGAGATGGAAGGAGATTGAAGGGGAAAGGAAGGAGATGGAGAAGGAAGGAGATTGAAGGGGAAAGGAAGAAGATGGAGAAGGAAGGAGATTGAAGGGGAGGGAAGGAAGGAAGGAAGGAAGGAAGGAGAGAGATTGAAAGGGAAGGGATGGAGGTGGAGATGGAAGGAAGGAAGGAAGATTGAAGGGGAAAGGAAGGAGATGGAGAAGGAAGGAGATTGAAGGGGAAGGAAGGAAGGAAGGCAGGAAGGAAGGAAGGCAGGAAGGAGAAAGATTGAAGGGGAAGGGATCGAGATGGAGATGGAGCTGGAAGGAAGGAAGGAAGGAAGATTGAAGGGGAAAGGAAGGAGATGGAGAAGGAAGGAAGATTGAAGGGGAAAGGAAGGAGATGGAGAAGGAAGGAGGTTGAAGGGGAAGGGAAGAAAGGAAGGAGAGAGAGAGATTAAAGGGGAAGTGATGGAGATGGAAGGAAGGAAGATTGAAGGGGAAAGGAAGGATGTAAGGAAGGAAGGAAGGAGAAAGAAATTGAAGGGGAAGGGATAGAGATGGAGATGGAAGGAGATTGAAGGGGAAAGGAAGGGGATGGAGAAGGAAGGAGATTGAAGTGGAAAGGAAGAAGATGGAAAAGGAAGGAGATTGAAGGGGAGGGAAGGAAGGAAGGAAGGAAGGAAGGAAGGAGACAGATTGAAAGGGAAGGGATGGAGGTGGAGATGGAAGGAAGGAAGGAAGATTGAAGGGGAAAGGAAGGAGATGGAGAAGGAAGGAGATTGAAGGGGAAGGAAGGAAGGAAGGCAGGAAGGAAGGAAGGCAGGAAGGAGAAAGATTGAAGGGGAAGGGATGGAGATGGAGATGGAGATGGAAGGAAGGGAGGAAGGAAGGAAGGAAGATTGAAGGGGAAAGGAAGGAGATGGAGAAGGAAGGAGATTGAAGGGGAAGGAAGGAAGGACGGAAGATTGAAGGGGAAAGGAAGAATGGAAGGAAGGAAGGAAGGAAGGAAAAAGAGATTGAAGGGGAAGGGATGGAGATAGAGATGGAAGGAAAGAAAGAACATTGAAGTTGAAAGGAAGGAGATGGAGAAGGAAGGAAATTGAAGGGGAAAGGAAGGAAGGAAGGAAGATTGAAGGGGAAAGGAAGGAGATGGAGAAGAAAGGAGATTGAAGGGGAAGGAAGGAAGGAAGGCAGGAAGGAAGGAAGGCAGGAAGGAGAAAGATTGAAGGGGAAGGGATGGAGATGGAGATGGAAGGAAGGAAGGAAGGAAGGAAGATTGAAGGGGAAAGGAAGGAGATGGAGAAGGAAGGAAGATTGAAGGGGAAAGGAAGGAGATGGAGAAGGAAGGAGATTGAAAGGGAAGGAAGGAAGGCAGGAAGGAAGGAAGGAAGGCAGGAAGGAGAAAGATTGAAGCTGAAGGGATGGAGATGGAGATGGAGATGGGAGGAAGGAAGGAAGGAAGGAAGGAAGGAAGATTGAAGGGGAAAGGAAGGAGATGGAGAAGGAAGGAAGATTGAAGGGGAAAGGAAGGAGATGGAGAAGGAAGGAGATTGAAGGGGAAGGGAAGAAAGGAAGGAGAGAGAGAGATTGAAGGGGAAGTGATGGAGATGGAAGGAAGGAAGATTGAAGGGGAAAGGAAGGATGGAAGGAAGGAAGGAAGGAGAAAGAAATTGAAGGGGAAGGGATAGAGATGGAGATGGAAGGAGATTGAAGGGGAAAGGAAGGAGATGGAGAAGGAAGGAGATTGAAGGGGAAACGAAGGAAGGAAGATTGAAGGGGAAAGGAAGGAAATGGAGAAGGAAGGAGATTGAAGGGGAAAGGAAGGAGGTGGAGAAGGAAGGAGATTGACGGGGAAGGAAGGAAAGAAGGAAGGAAGATTGAAGGGGAAAGGAAGGAGATGGAGAAGAAAGGAGATTGAAGGGGAAGGAAGGAAGGAAGGAAGGAAGGAAGGAAGGAAGGAAGGCAGGAAGGAAGGAGAAAGATTGAAGGGGAAGGGATGGAGATGGAGATGGAAGGAAGGAAGGAAGGAAGGAAGATTGAAGGGGAAAGGAAGGAGATGGAGAAGGAAGGAAGATTGAAGGGGAAAGGAAGGAGATGGAGAAGGAAGGAGATTGAAGGGGAAGGGAAGAATGGAAGGAGAGAGAGAGATTAAAGGGGAAGTGATGGAGATGGAAGGAAGGTAGATTGAAGGGGAAAGGAAGGATGGAAGGAAGGAAGGAAGGAGAAAGAAATTGAAGGGGAATATGTTGTAATATGTTGTGATACATGAGGCTTGGATGGGCTTGCAACAAAAAGACTGTACCATGTGACTTTACCATGCTGTTTGGAGCAACAGGAAATGGAGGCGGAGCCAAGAGATGGAGTCCATTGACCACATGCCCTGGAACAAAGGACTTGCCATATGGCCTGGGACAGGAAATGAGGGAGGGGCCAACAGGTGGATGGACAGTTGTACCAAGGTTTGAATCCATTGGCCACAGGATGGCCCTGCAGTGTAGCCTTGTCATTGGCTACAGAGTATAACATTGTCATTGGCTGTTTGTAACCATGTGATGCATTGTGTAACCACCCACTGTGACATTCAATAAATAGGGGAGGCAGCCTTTTGTCACGAGTTGCTTCACCCAGAGAAATGTGATCAGCATGTGTCTCTTAATTCGGCGATCGTGAAGGACCCGCCATTGATTGGGGTGCTATGGGGTGCCCCAGATCAGAATTGAAGGCTTGCCTGCGGAGGGCCAAGCTTCAAGTGGTGAACCCTGACGTGATTTAATTCGAAGTCACGTCCTTCTGACATCTCACTACCTACCTCGCCTAATAAGGCCCCTTCTTTAAGTAAGTATGAGACAGAAGCTTTGCTTAGCTTAGTCAGGAGAGCAAATTATGTTCAGAAACTTAATTAGACTGTTTTCCCTGTCACTCAGAAAGAATTGTATCTTTTATTGGCTTTTTTGAGAAAATTTTATCCCTCCTAACTGGGGGAGGGGCAAATTAGACCTCGCCACATGGCAATAGGCATCTGGCCCCATTGCTGAGCCTCGCCAGATTTAATATCTGGCCCCATTGCTGAGCCTCGCCAGATTTCCTAGATGTTAATAGGTATCTGGCTCAATTGCGGAGAGCCTCGCCAGATTTCCTAGCCCATGAGAGGCTGTAATTGTCCATGCTGACATTACACTATGCAAAAACAGAGCAAGCTAAATTGGCTAATTCTCAGGCTTTCAAAGCAAGCCCTGAGAGACAAAAAATCTTACGATCTGACTCTAAATTTGCCCCACTGGAGGAACAAACCTGGCGTTTCTTCAGCAAGAAACCCCCCCCCCGTGAGTATGTGGGTGGAATTCTCCAAGGATCAAAGGGGAGGGCTTTGATGTTAATTGTTAGAACCTTAATTATGCAACTAACAAAGATTCACAATTTGCCTTCGCGTAAGGAGTTTAAAAGTATTATTATTGTTTGTTTGGCATTGTCTCTTTTACATCTTAAAGGGACCATTAAAAATTGCTGATTGGATTAAAATTGGCTTATGGAGGAGCTCTGCTTCTTCCCAAATTCTCTTTACGTGAAAGAATTGTTTGCATGGCTATTTCAAAAGGCTATCTGCCTTCCTTTTCTGCTCCTGTAGCTATTGGCTTGCAGGATTCTCTCTTGTTTCTCCAGCCCTGTCTCCTAAAAAATCTTTTCTCCCTCTGACTCAGCATGTTTTTCTGGCCGTCGTTTTCTCTCTATGACTCATTTTGTGTATTCAAACAAAGATGCTAATCTCTTACTTCTTCTGACTCAGAAAATGCTTTCCTATGCTAATTCAGTCTTCTCTCTCTGTATCTTTCAACTTGTTAAAAAATCTGTAAGCCTGTTGCTTCTGTTTCCTTATTAAAAAAAATGGGAAAATACTTCCTGGTAATCCATTGATTTAATAATGCCTTGCTTACTGTTGAGAAAAAACAAAACCTTTTCCTTTGCAGCAGGGTAATCCATTGATTTAATAATGCCTTGCTTACTGTTGAGAAAAAACAAAACCTTTTCCTTTGCAGCAGAGCCGTTTCCCCCCCACCCCCTTCTTTTCTCCCTTTGCAGATTTCCAGAGGTTTATTTGAAGACTGTTTGTCGCCTGAAGACCATAAAGGGGCCAAAGCTTTAGGTTTCCAAGGAAACGGGGATGGCTGTAAACGGAGACTCAAATTACATTTGAATTCCAATTGCCGCCTCTTTGAATTCCCTCCTCTCTCTCACCCCCCCTTCCTTTGGTCATCTTGCTTAATAAACCATAGCTTCCTTTCTTTATTATGATTTCTTTGCCAATTCTGCCTTTCTGATTCTCTGCCAAATTTGTCTTTTCTCATTTCTCCTTGCCTATTTTGAATTTTATATTTCCTAGTCTTAATGAATTTTAATTTTGTCTCTTTCTTATTTCTTTTTGATGATTTAAATTTTGTGACAAATCATTGTTGCTTTGCATTTTTTTTGTCTCTCACCATGCTAAGTTGCTGAATGCATCCAATTGTTGGATCTGATAACATTTCAGTACAGAACAAACACAGAAGCAAACGTGTATGCCTTCATAGTGTGCCTATGAATGAAATCTCTCTATCTCTCTCTTTAACTTTGAATCCTTCCTTACTTTGTGTTGTGAATCACACAGTTTCATCAGTTAGTAACAAGATCTTGTAACAACTATCCCTTGCAGCTAGATTATAAAGCTAAATAATGTGACAAAGAATAACAACAACATGTGCTGATTCTGTTCCCTTGTTTGATTTTGGTGAAAACTTTGAAACTTTGTACAACTTCTCAAAAGACAATGCTCTCACATCTGATAAAGATTAGATCTTATGTGGAAAAAATACAACACACACAACATTACTGCCACAATTGCTCACATGGAAAATATGGTACAAAACAATCCTTTATCACAAGAAACTGTATGCCTTGTTTGATTGATCATAATGTTTCTAGTATTTTGTGCAACAATCTGCTGTTGTGTACAAATGCATTCCCCCCCCTGTTGAACCTGTGTAAAACCTGTGTAAGCCTCCCTCTTCTAACCATCTCCTGAAAAAGAGCCAAGAACCAACTCCTGCCTCTTATGAATGGACAGAGATGTTTCTATGATGGCTGAGGACTGGACAGATGACAGCTTATGTGCCTAGGATCGTGTACAGAACTGGATGGTGCATAGGTGGATCAACCCACAGCTGCTAAAAATAAAATAAAAAAAGTTGATATGTTGTAATATGTTGTGATACATGAGGCTTGGATGGGCTTGCAACAAAAAGACTGTACCATGTGACTTTACCATGCTGTTTGGAGCAACAGGAAATGGAGGCGGAGCCAAGAGATGGAGTCCATTGACCACATGCCCTGGAACAAAGGACTTGCCATATGGCCTGGGACAGGAAATGAGGGAGGGGCCAACAGGTGGATGGACAGTTGTACCAAGGTTTGAATCCATTGGCCACAGGATGGCCCTGCAGTGTAGCCTTGTCATTGGCTACAGAGTATAACATTGTCATTGCCTGTTTGTAACCATGTGATGCATTGTGTAACCACCCACTGTGACATTCAATAAATAGGGGAGGCAGCCTTTTGTCACGAGTTGCTTCACCCAGAGAAATGTGATCAGCATGTGTCTCTTAATTCGGCGATCGTGAAGGACCCGCCATTGATTGGGGTGCTATGGGGTGCCCCAGATCAGAATTGAAGGCTTGCCTGCGGAGGGCCAAGCGTCAGGAAGGGATAGAGATGGAGATGGAAGGAGATTGAAGGGGAAAGGAAGAATGGAAGGAAGGAAGGAGAAAGAAATTGAAGGGGAATGGATGGAGATGGAGATGGAAGGAGATTGAAGGGGAAGGAAGGAAGGATGGAAGATTGAAGGGGAAAGGAAGGATGGAAGGAAGGAAGGAAGGAAGGAAAAAGAGATTGAAGGGGAAGGGATGGAGATAGAGATGGAAGGAAGGAAAGAAGATTGAAGGGGAAAGGAAGGAGATGGAGAAGGAAGGAAATTGAAGGGGAAAGGAAGGAAGGAAGGAAGATTGAAGGGGAAAGGAAGGAGATGGAGAAGGAAGGAAATTGAAGGGGAAAGGAAGGAAGGAGAAAGATTGAAGGGGAAGGGATGGAGATGGAGATGGAGATGGAGATGGAAGGAAGGAAGGAAGGAAGATTGAAGGGGAAAGGAAGGAGATGGAGAAGGAAGGAGATTGAAGGGGAAGGGAAGAAAGGAAGGAGAGAGAGAGATTAAAGGGGAAGTGATGGAGATGGAAGGAAGGAAGATTGAAGGGGAAAGGAAGGATGTAAGGAAGGAAGGAAGGAGAAAGAAATTGAAGGGGAAGGGATAGAGATGGAGATGGAAGGAGATTGAAGGGGAAAGGAAGGAGATGGAGAAGGAAGGAGATTGAAGGGGAAAGGAAGGAGGTGGAGAAGGAAGGAGATTGAAGGGGAGGGAAGGAAGGAAGGAAGGAAGGAAGGAAGGAGAGAGATTGAAAGGGAAGGGATGGAGGTGGAGATGGAAGGAAGGAAGGAAGGAAGGAAGATTGAAGGGGAAAGGAAGGAGATGGAGAAGGAAGGAGATTGAAGGGGAAGGAAGGAAGGAAGGCAGGAACGAGAAAGATTGAAGGGGAAGGGATTGAGATGGAGATGGAGATGGAGATGGAGATGGAAGGAAGGAAGGAAGGAAGGAAGGAAGATTGAAGGGGAAAGGAAGGAGATGGAGAAGGAAGGAAGATTGAAGGGGAAAGGAAGGAGATGGAGAAGGAAGGAGATTGAAGGGGAAGGGAAGAAAGGAAGGAGAGAGAGAGATTAAAGGGGAAGTGATGGAGATGGAAGGAAGGAAGATTGAAGGGGAAAGGAAGGATGGAAGGAGAAAGAAATTGAAGGGGAAAGGAAGAAGATGGAGAAGGAAGGAGATTGAAGGGGAGGGAAGGAAGGAAGGAAGGAGAGAGATTGAAAGGAAGGGATGGAGGTGGAGATGGAAGGAAGGAAGGAAGGAAGGAAGATTGAAGGGGAAAGGAAGGAGATGGAGAAGGAAGGAGATTGAAGGGGAAGGAAGGAAGGAAGGCAGGAACGAGAAAGATTGAAGGGGAAGGGATTGAGATGGAGATGGAGATGGAGATGGAGATGGAAGGAAGGAAGGAAGGAAGGAAGGAAGATTGAAGGGGAAAGGAAGGAGATGGAGAAGGAAGGAAGATTGAAGGGGAAAGGAAGGAGACGGAGAAGGAAGGAGATTGAAGGGGAAGGGAAGAAAGAAAGGAGAGAGAGAGATTAAAGGGGAAGTGATGGAGATGGAAGGAAGGAAGATTGAAGGGGAAAGGAAGGATGGAAGGAGAAAGAAATTGAAGGGGAAGGGATAGAGATGGAGATGGAAGGAGATTGAAGGGGAAAGGAAGGAGATGGAGAAGGAAGGAGATTGAAGGGGAGGGAAGGAAGGAAGGAAGGAGAGAGATTGAAAGGGAAGGGAAGGAGGTGGAGATGGAAGGAAGGAAGGAAGATTGAAGGGGAAAGGAAGGAGATGGAGAAGGAAGGAGACTGAAGGGGAAGGAAGGAAGGAAGGCAGGAAGGAAGGAAGGCAGGAAGGAGAAAGATTGAAGGGGAAGGGATGGAGATGGAGATGGAGATGGAGATGGAGATGGAGATGGAAGGAAGGAAGGAAGGAAGGAAGATTGAAGGGGAAAGGAAGGAGATGGAGAAGGAAGGAAGATTGAAGGGGAAAGGAAGGAGATGGAGAAGGAAGGAGATTGAAGGGGAAGGGAAGAAAGGAAGGAGAGAGAGATTGAAGGGGAAGTGATGGAGATGGAAGGAAGGAAGATTGAAGGGGAAAGGAAGGATGGAAGGAAGGAAGGAAGGAGAAAGAAATTGAAGGGGAAGGGATAGAGATGGAGATGGAAGGAGATTGAAGGGGAAAGGAAGGAGATGGAGAAGGAAGGAGATTGAAGGGGAAAGGAAGAAGATGGAGAAGGAAGGAGATTGAAGGGGAGGGAAGGAAGGAAGGAAGGAAGGAAGGAGAGAGATTGAAAGGGAAGGGATGGAGGTGGAGATGGAAGGAAGGAAGGAAGATTGAAGGGGAAAGGAAGGAGATGGAGAAGGAAGGAGATTGAAGGGGAAGGAAGGAAGGAAGGCAGGAAGGAAGGAAGGCAGGAAGGAGAAAGATTGAAGGGGAAGGGATCGAGATGGAGATGGAGCTGGAAGGAAGGAAGGAAGGAAGATTGAAGGGGAAAGGAAGGAGATGGAGAAGGAAGGAAGATTGAAGGGGAAAGGAAGGAGATGGAGAAGGAAGGAGGTTGAAGGGGAAGGGAAGAAAGGAAGGAGAGAGAGAGATTAAAGGGGAAGTGATGGAGATGGAAGGAAGGAAGATTGAAGGGGAAAGGAAGGATGTAAGGAAGGAAGGAAGGAGAAAGAAATTGAAGGGGAAGGGATAGAGATGGAGATGGAAGGAGATTGAAGGGGAAAGGAAGGGGATGGAGAAGGAAGGAGATTGAAGGGGAAAGGAAGAAGATGGAAAAGGAAGGAGATTGAAGGGGAGGGAAGGAAGGAAGGAAGGAAGGAAGGAAGGAGACAGATTGAAAGGGAAGGGATGGAGGTGGAGATGGAAGGAAGGAAGGAAGATTGAAGGGGAAAGGAAGGAGATGGAGAAGGAAGGAGATTGAAGGGGAAGGAAGGAAGGAAGGCAGGAAGGAAGGAAGGCAGGAAGGAGAAAGATTGAAGGGGAAGGGATGGAGATGGAGATGGAGATGGAAGGAAGGGAGGAAGGAAGGAAGGAAGATTGAAGGGGAAAGGAAGGAGATGGAGAAGGAAGGAGATTGAAGGGGAAGGAAGGAAGGACGGAAGATTGAAGGGGAAAGGAAGAATGGAAGGAAGGAAGGAAGGAAGGAAAAAGAGATTGAAGGGGAAGGGATGGAGATAGAGATGGAAGGAAGGAAAGAACATTGAAGTTGAAAGGAAGGAGATGGAGAAGGAAGGAAATTGAAGGGGAAAGGAAGGAAGGAAGGAAGATTGAAGGGGAAAGGAAGGAGATGGAGAAGAAAGGAGATTGAAGGGGAAGGAAGGAAGGAAGGCAGGAAGGAAGGAAGGCAGGAAGGAGAAAGATTGAAGGGGAAGGGATGGAGATGGAGATGGAAGGAAGGAAGGAAGGAAGATTGAAGGGGAAAGGAAGGAGATGGAGAAGGAAGGAAGATTGAAGGGGAAAGGAAGGAGATGGAGAAGGAAGGAGATTGAAAGGGAAGGAAGGAAGGCAGGAAGGAAGGAAGGAAGGCAGGAAGGAGAAAGATTGAAGCTGAAGGGATGGAGATGGAGATGGAGATGGGAGGAAGGAAGGAAGGAAGGAAGGAAGGAAGATTGAAGGGGAAAGGAAGGAGATGGAGAAGGAAGGAAGATTGAAGGGGAAAGGAAGGAGATGGAGAAGGAAGGAGATTGAAGGGGAAGGGAAGAAAGGAAGGAGAGAGAGAGATTGAAGGGGAAGTGATGGAGATGGAAGGAAGGAAGATTGAAGGGGAAAGGAAGGATGGAAGGAAGGAAGGAAGGAGAAAGAAATTGAAGGGGAAGGGATAGAGATGGAGATGGAAGGAGATTGAAGGGGAAAGGAAGGAGATGGAGAAGGAAGGAGATTGAAGGGGAAACGAAGGAAGGAAGATTGAAGGGGAAAGGAAGGAAATGGAGAAGGAAGGAGATTGAAGGGGAAAGGAAGGAGGTGGAGAAGGAAGGAGATTGACGGGGAAGGAAGGAAAGAAGGAAGGAAGATTGAAGGGGAAAGGAAGGAGATGGAGAAGAAAGGAGATTGAAGGGGAAGGAAGGAAGGAAGGCAGGAAGGAAGGAAGGCAGGAAGGAAGGAGAAAGATTGAAGGGGAAGGGATGGAGATGGAGATGGAAGGAAGGAAGGAAGGAAGGAAGATTGAAGGGGAAAGGAAGGAGATGGAGAAGGAAGGAAGATTGAAGGGGAAAGGAAGGAGATGGAGAAGGAAGGAGATTGAAGGGGAAGGGAAGAATGGAAGGAGAGAGAGAGATTAAAGGGGAAGTGATGGAGATGGAAGGAAGGTAGATTGAAGGGGAAAGGAAGGATGGAAGGAAGGAAGGAAGGAGAAAGAAATTGAAGGGGAATATGTTGTAATATGTTGTGATACATGAGGCTTGGATGGGCTTGCAACAAAAAGACTGTACCATGTGACTTTACCATGCTGTTTGGAGCAACAGGAAATGGAGGCGGAGCCAAGAGATGGAGTCCATTGACCACATGCCCTGGAACAAAGGACTTGCCATATGGCCTGGGACAGGAAATGAGGGAGGGGCCAACAGGTGGATGGACAGTTTTACCAAGGTTTGAATCCATTGGCCACAGGATGGCCCTGCAGTGTAGCCTTGTCATTGGCTACAGAGTATAACATTGTCATTGGCTGTTTGTAACCATGTGATGCATTGTGTAACCACCCACTGTGACATTCAATAAATAGGGGAGGCAGCCTTTTGTCACGAGTTGCTTCACCCAGAGAAATGTGATCAGCATGTGTCTCTTAATTCGGCGATCGTGAAGGACCCGCCATTGATTGGGGTGCTATGGGGTGCCCCAGATCAGAATTGAAGGCTTGCCTGCGGAGGGCCAAGCTTCAAGTGGTGAACCCTGACGTGATTTAATTCGAAGTCACGTCCTTCTGACATCTCACTACCTACCTCGCCTAATAAGGCCCCTTCTTTAAGTAAGTATGAGACAGAAGCTTTGCTTAGCTTAGTCAGGAGAGCAAATTATGTTCAGAAACTTAATTAGACTGTTTTCCCTGTCACTCAGAAAGAATTGTATCTTTTATTGGCTTTTTTGAGAAAATTTTATCCCTCCTAACTGGGGGAGGGGCAAATTAGACCTCGCCACATGGCAATAGGCATCTGGCCCCATTGCTGAGCCTCGCCAGATTTAATATCTGGCCCCATTGCTGAGCCTCGCCAGATTTCCTAGATGTTAATAGGTATCTGGCTCAATTGCGGAGAGCCTCGCCAGATTTCCTAGCCCATGAGAGGCTGTAATTGTCCATGCTGACATTACACTATGCAAAAACAGAGCAAGCTAAATTGGCTAATTCTCAGGCTTTCAAAGCAAGCCCTGAGAGACAAAAAATCTTACGATCTGACTCTAAATTTGCCCCACTGGAGGAACAAACCTGGCGTTTCTTCAGCAAGAAACCCCCCCCCCGTGAGTATGTGGGTGGAATTCTCCAAGGATCAAAGGGGAGGGCTTTGATGTTAATTGTTAGAACCTTAATTATGCAACTAACAAAGATTCACAATTTGCCTTCGCGTAAGGAGTTTAAAAGTATTATTATTGTTTGTTTGGCATTGTCTCTTTTACATCTTAAAGGGACCATTAAAAATTGCTGATTGGATTAAAATTGGCTTATGGAGGAGCTCTGCTTCTTCCCAAATTCTCTTTACGTGAAAGAATTGTTTGCATGGCTATTTCAAAAGGCTATCTGCCTTCCTTTTCTGCTCCTGTAGCTATTGGCTTGCAGGATTCTCTCTTGTTTCTCCAGCCCTGTCTCCTAAAAAATCTTTTCTCCCTCTGACTCAGCATGTTTTTCTGGCCGTCGTTTTCTCTCTATGACTCATTTTGTGTATTCAAACAAAGATGCTAATCTCTTACTTCTTCTGACTCAGAAAATGCTTTCCTATGCTAATTCAGTCTTCTCTCTCTGTATCTTTCAACTTGTTAAAAAATCTGTAAGCCTGTTGCTTCTGTTTCCTTATTAAAAAAAATGGGAAAATACTTCCTGGTAATCCATTGATTTAATAATGCCTTGCTTACTGTTGAGAAAAAACAAAACCTTTTCCTTTGCAGCAGGGTAATCCATTGATTTAATAATGCCTTGCTTACTGTTGAGAAAAAACAAAACCTTTTCCTTTGCAGCAGAGCCGTTTCCCCCCCACCCCCTTCTTTTCTCCCTTTGCAGATTTCCAGAGGTTTATTTGAAGACTGTTTGTCGCCTGAAGACCATAAAGGGGCCAAAGCTTTAGGTTTCCAAGGAAACGGGGATGGCTGTAAACGGAGACTCAAATTACATTTGAATTCCAATTGCCGCCTCTTTGAATTCCCTCCTCTCTCTCACCCCCCCTTCCTTTGGTCATCTTGCTTAATAAACCATAGCTTCCTTTCTTTATTATGATTTCTTTGCCAATTCTGCCTTTCTGATTCTCTGCCAAATTTGTCTTTTCTCATTTCTCCTTGCCTATTTTGAATTTTATATTTCCTAGTCTTAATGAATTTTAATTTTGTCTCTTTCTTATTTCTTTTTGATGATTTAAATTTTGTGACAAATCATTGCTGCTTTGCATTTTTTTTGTCTCTCACCATGCTAAGTTGCTGAATGCATCCAAATTGTTGGATCTGATAACATTTCAGTACAGAACAAACACAGAAGCAAACGTGTATGCCTTCATAGTGTGCCTATGAATGAAATCTCTCTATCTCTCTCTTTAACTTTGAATCCTTCCTTACTTTGTGTTGTGAATCACAGAGTTTCATCAGTTAGTAACAAGATCTTGTAACAACTATCCCTTGCAGCTAGATTATAAAGCTAAATAATGTGACAAAGAATAACAACAACATGTGCTGATTCTGTTCCCTTGTTTGATTTTGGTGAAAACTTTGAAACTTTGTACAACTTCTCAAAAGACAATGCTCTCACATCTGATAAAGATTAGATCTTATGTGGAAAAAATACAACACACACAACATTACTGCCACAATTGCTCACATGGAAAATATGGTACAAAACAATCCTTTATCACAAGAAACTGTATGCCTTGTTTGATTGATCATAATGTTTCTAGTATTTTGTGCAACAATCTGCTGTTGTGTACAAATGCATTCCCCCCCCTGTTGAACCTGTGTAAAACCTGTGTAAGCCTCCCTCTTCTAACCATCTCCTGAAAAAGAGCCAAGAACCAACTCCTGCCTCTTATGAATGGACAGAGATGTTTCTATGATGGCTGAGGACTGGACAGATGACAGCTTATGTGCCTAGGATCGTGTACAGAACTGGATGGTGCATAGGTGGATCAACCCACAGCTGCTAAAAATAAAATAAAAAAAGTTGATATGTTGTAATATGTTGTGATACATGAGGCTTGGATGGGCTTGCAACAAAAAGACTGTACCATGTGACTTTACCATGCTGTTTGGAGCAACAGGAAATGGAGGCGGAGCCAAGAGATGGAGTCCATTGACCACATGCCCTGGAACAAAGGACTTGCCATATGGCCTGGGACAGGAAATGAGGGAGGGGCCAACAGGTGGATGGACAGTTGTACCAAGGTTTGAATCCATTGGCCACAGGATGGCCCTGCAGTGTAGCCTTGTCATTGGCTACAGAGTATAACATTGTCATTGCCTGTTTGTAACCATGTGATGCATTGTGTAACCACCCACTGTGACATTCAATAAATAGGGGAGGCAGCCTTTTGTCACGAGTTGCTTCACCCAGAGAAATGTGATCAGCATGTGTCTCTTAATTCGGCGATCGTGAAGGACCCGCCATTGATTGGGGTGCTATGGGGTGCCCCAGATCAGAATTGAAGGCTTGCCTGCGGAGGGCCAAGCGTCAGGAAGGGATAGAGATGGAGATGGAAGGAGATTGAAGGGGAAAGGAAGAATGGAAGGAAGGAAGGAGAAAGAAATTGAAGGGGAATGGATGGAGATGGAGATGGAAGGAGATTGAAGGGGAAGGAAGGAAGGATGGAAGATTGAAGGGGAAAGGAAGGATGGAAGGAAGGAAGAAAGGAAGGAAAAAGAGATTGAAGGGGAAGGGATGGAGATAGAGATGGAAGGAAGGAAAGAAGATTGAAGGGGAAAGGAAGGAGATGGAGAAGGAAGGAAATTGAAGGGGAAAGGAAGGAAGGAAGGAAGATTGAAGGGGAAAGGAAGGAGATGGAGAAGGAAGGAGATTGAAAGGGAAGGAAGGAAGGCAGGAAGGAAGGAAGGAAGGCAGGAAGGAGAAAGATTGAAGGGGAAGGGATGGAGATGGAGATGGAGATGGAGATGGAAGGAAGGAAGGAAGGAAGATTGAAGGGGAAAGGAAGGACATGGAGAAGGAAGGAGATTGAAGGGGAAGGGAAGAAAGGAAGGAGAGAGAGAGATTAAAGGGGAAGTGATGGAGATGGAAGGAAGGAAGATTGAAGGGGAAAGGAAGGATGTAAGGAAGGAAGGAAGGAGAAAGAAATTGAAGGGGAAGGGATAGAGATGGAGATGGAAGGAGATTGAAGGAGAAAGGAAGGAGGTGGAGAAGGAAGGAGATTGAAGGGGAGGGAAGGAAGGAAGGAAGGAAGGAAGGAGAGAGATTGAAAGGGAAGGGATGGAGGTGGAGATGGAAGGAAGGAAGGAAGATTGAAGGGGAAAGGAAGGAGATGGAGAAGGAAGGAGATTGAAGGGGAAGGAAGGAAGGCAGGAAGGAAGGAAGGCAGGAAGGAGAAAGATTGAAGGGGAAGGGATGGAGATGGAGATGGAGATGGAGATGGAAGGAAGGGAGGAAGGAAGGAAGATTGAAGGGGAAAGGAAGGAGATGGAGAAGGAAGGAAGATTGAAGGGGAAAGGAAGGAGATGGAGAAGGAAGGAGATTGAAGGGGAAGGGAAGAAAGGAAGGAGAGAGAGAGATTGAAGGGGAAGTGATGGAGATGGATGGAAGGAAGGTTGAAGGGAAAGGAAGGATGGAAGGAAGGAAGGAAGGAAGATTGAAGGGGAAAGGAAGGAGATGGAGAAGGAAAGAGATTGAAGGGGAAGGAAGGAAGGAAGGCAGGAAGGAAGGAAGGCAGGAAGGAGAAAGATTGAAGGGGAAGGGATGGAGATGGAGATGGAGATGGAGATGGAGATGGAAGGAAGGAAGGAAGGGAGATTGAAGGGGAAAGGAAGGAGATGGAGAAGGAAGGAAGATTGAAGGGGAAAGGAAGGATGGAAGGCAGGAAGGAAGGAGAAAGAAATTGAAGGGGAAGGGATAGAGATGGAGATGGAAGGAGATTGTAGGGGAAAGGAAGGAGATGGAGAAGGAAGGAGATTGAAGGGGAGGGAAGGAAGGAAGGAAGGAAGGAGAGAGATTGAAAGGTAAGGGATGGAGGTGGAGATGGAAGGAAGGAAGTGAAGCTTGGCCCTGCGCAGGCAAGCTTCAATTTCCATGATGGGTCCTCACACGTGGGCCAAATATTAGAGATGAACACATGACTCCAGTCAGCTTTCTCTCTGGGGTGTGAGGGCAACAGACAAAGGCGCCTTCCCCTTTTATTGAATGTTACAGTGGGCGGTTACACAATGCATCACATGGTTACAAACAGCCAATGACAATGTTATACTCTGTAGCCAATGACAAGGCTACACTGCAGGGCCACCCTGTGGCCAATGGATTCAAATCTTGGTACAACTGTCCATCCACCTATTAGCCCCCCTTATTTCCTGTCCCAGGCCATATGGCAAGTCCTTTGTTCCAAAGCACATGGCTTGTCCCTCTGATATGGCCAATGGACTCCACCTCTTGGCTCCTCCTCCATTTCCTGTTGCTTCCAAACAGCATGGTAAAGTCACATGGTACAGTCTCTTTGTTGCAAGCCCATCCAAGCCTCATGCATCACAACATATTACAACATATCAACTTTTTTTATTTTATTTTTAGCAGCTGTGGGTTGATCCACCTATGCACCATCCAGTTCTGTACACGATCCTAGGCACATAAGCTTGTCATCTGTGTCCTCAGAGGTTGCCATCATAAAAACATCTCTGTCCATTCATAAGAGGCAGGAGTTGGTTCTTGGCTCTTTTACAGGAGATGGTTAGAAAAGGGAGGCTTACACAGGTTTTACACAGGTTCAACAGGGGAGAAATACATTTGTACATAGCAACAGATTGTTACACAAAATACTAGAAACATTATACTAAAAACCCATTCCTTGAGCCACCCAGCATTAGGTGGCCAGGAAAATGTCAATCAAACAAGGCATACAGTTTCTTGTGATAAAGGATTGTTTTGTACCATATGTTCCATGTGAGCAATTGTGGCAGTAATGTTGTGTGTGTTGTCATTTTTTCCCACATAAGATCTAATCTTTATCAGATGTGAGAGCATTGTATTCTGAGAAGTTGTACAAAGTTTCAAAGTTTTCACCAAAATCAAACAAGGGAACAGAATCAGCACATGTTGTTGTCATTCTTTGTCTCATTATCTAGCTTTATAATCTAGCTGCAAGGGATAGTTGTTACAAGATTGCCAAATACCTAGAAAGGTGTTGTTAACACAAAGTAAGGAAGGATTCAAAGTTAAAGAGAGAGATTGAGAGATTTCATTCATAGGCACGCTATGAAGGCATACACGTTTGCTTCTGTGTTTGTTCTGTGCTGACATGTACCCAACAATTGAATGCATTCAGCAACTTATGGTGAGAGACAAAAAAATGCAAAGCAGCAATGATTTGTCACAAAAATTAAATCATTAAAGAAATAAGAAAGAGACAAAAATTAAAATTCATTAACAAACTAGAAACATAAAATTCAAAATAGGCAAGGAGAAATGAGAAAGACACAAAATTGGCAGAGATATCAGAAAGGCAGAATTGGCAAAGAAATCATAATAAGAAAGAGAGAATTAAAGGCATGGTTTATTAAGCAAAATGACCAGAGGAAGGGGGGGTGAGAGAGAGGAGGGGGGGAACAGATTCAAAGAGAAGGAAATTCCAATTCAAATGTAATTTGAGTCTCCGTTTACAGCCATCCAGTTTCCTTGGAAACCTAAAGCTTTGGCCCATTTATGGTCTTCCGGCGACAAACAGTCTTCAAATAAACCTCTGGAAATCTGCAAAGGGAGAAAAGAAGGGGGGTGGGGGGAAAACGGCTCTGCTGCAAAGGAAAAGGTTTTGTTTTTTCTCAACAGTAAGCAAGGCATTATTAAATCAATGGATTACCAGGAAGTATTTTCCCATTTTTTTTTTATTTATATGAATCAGAAGCAACAGGCTTCAGATTTTTTAACAAGTTGAAAGGTAAAGACTGAATTAGCATAGGAAAGCATTTTCTGAGTCAGAAGAAGTAGGAGATTAGCATCTTTGTTTGAATACACAAAATGAGTCATAGAGAGAAAACGACGGCCAGAAAAACATGCTGAGTCAGAGGGAGAAAAGATTTTTTAGGAGACAGAGCTGGAGAAACAAGGAATCCTGCAAGTCACCACTTGAAGTCTTTAGTAGAAATGAGAGTTCCCTGGTGACGCAGAAGAGCATGTTCTGAGTCAGAAGGAGAAGTAGGAGGTTTTAAGGGAAGTAGTAAATCTTGAAAGAAACAGAGAAACAGAAACCTGAGCCTTTTAAAATAGGCATGCAAACAATTCTTTCACGTAAAGAGAATTTGGGAAGAAGCAGAGCTCCTCCATAAGCCAATTTTAATCCAATCAGCAATTTTTTGCGGTCCCTTTTAGATGTAAAAGAGACAATGCCAAACAAACAACAATAATACTTTTAAACTCCTTACGCGAAGGCAAATTGTGAATCTTTGTTAGTTGCATAATTAAGGTTCTAACAATTAACATCAAAGCCCTCCCCTTTGATCCTTGGAGAATTCCACCCACATACTCACGGGGGGGGGGGGTTTCTTGCTGAAGAAACGCCAGGTTTGTTCCTCCAGTGGGGCAAATTTAGAGTCAGATCGTAAGATTTTTTGTCTCTCAGGGCTTGCTTTGAAAGCCTGAGAATTAGCCAATTTAGCTTGCTGTTTTTGCATAGTGTAAAGTCAACATGTGACAATACGGCCTGTCATGGGCTAGGACATCTGGCGAGGCTCTCAGCAATGGAGCCAGACACCTATTGCCATGTGGCGAGGTCTAATTGCTAAGATTTTTTCAAAAAAGCCAATAAAAGACATAGATCTTTTTGAGTGACAGGGAAAACAGTCTAACTAAGTTTCTGAACATAATTTGCTCTCCTGACTAAGCTAAGCAATTGTTTCAGGTACCAGCCCAAGTTTTGCAAAGCTTCTTTCTCATACTCACTTAATGACGTGCGCACAAAGGGGCCTGTCCCAGGCGAAGTAGGTAGTGAGATGTCAGAAGGATGTGACTCCGCATCACATCGGTGGTCACCATTTGAAGCTTGGCCCTGCGCAGGCAAGCTTCAATTTCCATGATGGGTCCTCACACGTGGGCCAAATATTAGAGATGAACACATGACTCCAGTCAGCTTTCTCTCTGGGGTGTGAGGGCAACAGACAAAGGTGCCTTCCCCTTTTATTGAATGTTACAGTGGGCGGTTACACAATGCATCACATGGTTACAAACAGCCAATGACAATGTTATACTCTGTAGCCAATGACAAGGCTACACTGCAGGGCCACCCTGTGGCCAATGGATTCAAATCTTGGTACAACTGTCCATCCACCTATTAGCCCCCCTTATTTCCTGTCCCAGGCCATATGGCAAGTCCTTTGTTCCAAAGCACATGGCTTGTCCCTCTGATATGGCCAATGGACTCCACCTCTTGGCTCCTCCTCCATTTCCTGTTGCTTCCAAACAGCATGGTAAAGTCACATGGTACAGTCTCTTTGTTGCAAGCCCATCCAAGCCTCATGCATCACAACATATTACAACAGGAAGGAAGATTGAAGGGGAAAGGAAGGAGATGGAGAAGGAAGGAGATTGAAGGGGAAGGAAGGAAGGAAGGAAGGAAGGAAGGCAGGAAGGAGAAAGATTGAAGGGGAAGGGATGGAGATGGAGATGGAGATGGAGATGGAAGGAAGGGAGGAAGGAAGGAAGATTGAAGGGGAAAGGAAGGAGATGGAGAAGGAAGGAGATTGAAGGGGAAGGGAAGAAAGGAAGGAGAGAGAGAGATTGAAGGGGAAGTGATGGAGATGGATGGAAGGAAGATTGAAGGGGAAAGGAAGGATGGAAGGAAGGAAGGAAGGAAGGAAGATTGAAGGGGAAAGGAAGGAGATGGAGAAGGAAAGAGATTGAAGGGGAAGGAAGGAAGGAAGGCAGGAAGGAAGGAAGGCAGGAAGGAGAAAGATTGAAGGGGAAGGGATGGAGATGGAGATGGAGATGGAAGGAAGGAAGGAAGGCAGATTGAAGGGGAAAGGAAGGAGATGGAGAAGGAAGGAAGATTGAAGGGGAAAGGAAGGATGGAAGGAAGGAAGGAAGGAGAAAGAAATTGAAGAGGAAGGGATAGAGATGGAGATGGAAGGAGATTGTAGGGGAAAGGAAGGAGATGGAGAAGGAAGGAGATTGAAGGGGAAAGGAAGGAAGGAAGATTGAAGGGGAAAGGAAGGAGATGGAGAAGGAAGGAGATTGAAGGGGAAGGAAGGAAGGATGGAAGATTGAAGGGGAAAGCAAGAATGGAAGGAAGGAAGGAAGGAGAAAGAAATTGAAGGGGAATGGATGGAGATGGAGATGGAAGGAGATTGAAGGGGAAGGAAGGAAGGATGGAAGATTGAAGGGGAAAGGAAGGATGGAAGGTAGGAAGAAAGGAAGGAAAAAGAGATTGAAGGGGAAGGGATGGAGATAGAGATGGAAGGAAGGAAAGAACATTGAAGGGGAAAGGAAGGAGATGGAGAAGGAAGGAAATTGAAGGGGAAAGGAAGGAAGGAAGGAAGATTGAAGGGGAAAGGAAGGAAATGGAGAAGGAAGGAGATTGAAGGGGAAAGGAAGGAGGTGGAGAAGGAAGGAGATTGACGGGGAAGGAAGGAAAGAAGGAAGGAAGATTGAAGGGGAAAGGAAGGAGATGGAGAAGAAAGGAGATTGAAGGGGAAGGAAGGAAGGAAGGCAGGAAGGAAGGAAGGCAGGAAGGAGAAAGATTGAAGGGGAAGGGATGGAGATGGAGATGGAAGGAAGGAAGGAAGAAAGGAAGATTGAAGGGGAAAGGAAGGAGATGGAGAAGGAAGGAAGATTGAAGGGGAAAGGAAGGAGATGGAGAAGGAAGGAGATTGAAGGGGAAGGGAAGAATGGAAGGAGAGAGAGAGATTAAAGGGGAAGTGATGGAGATGGAAGGAAGGAAGATTGAAGGGGAAAGGAAGGATGGAAGGAAGGAAGGAAGGAGAAAGAAATTGAAGGGGAAGGGATAGAGATGGAGATGGAAGGAGATTGAAGGGGAAAGGAAGAATGGAAGGAAGGAAGGAAGGAGAAAGAAATTGAAGGGGAATGGATGGAGATGGAGATGGAAGGAGATTGAAGGGGAAGGAAGGAACGATGGAAGATTGAAGGGGAAAGGAAGGATGGAAGGAAGGAAGAAAGGAAGGAAAAAGAGATTGAAGGGGAAGGGATGGAGATAGAGATGGAAGGAAGGAAAGAAGATTGAAGGGGAAAGGAAGGAGATGGAGAAGGAAGGAAATTGAAGCGGAAAGGAAGGAAGATTGAAGGGGAAAGGAAGGAGATGGAGAAGGAAGGAGATTGAAAGGGAAGGAAGGAAGGCAGGAAGGAAGGAAGGAAGGCAGGAAGGCAGGAAGGAGAAAGATTGAAGGAGAAGGGATGGAGATGGAGATGGAGATGGAAGGAAGGAAGGAAGGAAGGAAGATTGAAGGGGAAAGGAAGGAGATGGAGAAGGAAGGAAGATTGAAGGGGAAAGGAAGGAGATGGAGAAGGAAGGAGATTGAAGGGGAAGGGAAGAAAGGAAGGAGAGAGAGAGACTGAAGGGGAAGTGATGGAGATGGAAGGAAGGAAGATTGAAGGGGAAAGGAAGGATGGAAGGAAGGAAGGAAGGAGAAAGAAATTGAAGGGGAAGGGATAGAGATGGAGAAGGAAGGAGATTGAAGGGGAAACGAAGGAAGGAAGATTGAAGGGGAAAGGAAGGAAATGGAGAAGGAAGGAGATTGAAGGGGAAAGGAAGGAGGTGGAGAAGGAAGGAGATTGACGGGGAAGGAAGGAAAGAAGGAAGGAAGATTGAAGGGGAAAGGAAGGAGATGGAGAAGAAAGGAGATTGAAGGGGAAGGAAGGAAGGAAGGAAGGAAGGCAGGAAGGAGAAAGATTGAAGGGGAAGGGATGGAGATGGAGATGGAAGGAAGGAAGGAAGGAAGGAAGGAAGGAAGGAAGGAAGGAAGATTGAAGGGGAAAGGAAGGAGATGGAGAAGGAAGGAAGATTGAAGGGGAAAGGAAGGAGATGGAGAAGGAAGGAGATTGAAGGGGAAGGGAAGAATGGAAGGACAGAGAGAGATTAAAGGGGAAGTGATGGAGATGGAAGGAAGGAAGATTGAAGGGGAAAGGAAGGATGGAAGGAAGGAAGGAAGGAGAAAGAAATTGAAGGGGAAGGGATAGAGATGGAGATGGAAGGAGATTGAAGTGGAAAGGAAGAATGGAAGGAAGGAAGGAAGGAGAAAGAAATTGAAGGGGAAGGGATAGAGATGGAGATGGAAGGAGATTGAAGGGGAAAGGAAGGAGATGGAGAAGGAAGGAGATTGAAGGGGAAGGAAGGAAGGAAGATTGAAGGGGAAAGGAAGGAAATGGAGAAGGAAGGAGATTGAAGGGGAAAGGAAGGAGATGGAGAAGAAAGGAATTTGAAGGGGAAGGAAGGAAGGAAGGCAGGAAGGAAGGAAGGCAGGAAGGAGAAAGATTGAAGGGGAAGGGATGGAGATGGAGATGGAAGGAAGGAAGGAAGGAAGGAAGATTGAAGGGGAAAGGAAGGAGATGGAGAAGGAAGGAAGATTGAAGGGGAAAGGAAGGAGATGGAGAAGGAAGGAGATTGAAGGGGAAGGGAAGAATGGAAGGAGAGAGAGAGATTAAAGGGAAAGTGATGGAGATGGAAGGAAGGAAGATTGAAGGGGAAAGGAAGGATGGAAGGAAGGAAGGAAGGAGAAAGAAATTGAAGGGGAAGGGATAGAGATGGAGATGGAAGGAGATTGAAGGGGAAAGGAAGGAGATGGAGAAGGAAGGAGATTGAAGGGGAAAGGAAGAATGGAAGGAAGGAAGGAGAAAGAAATTGAAGGGGAATGGATGGAGATGGAGATGGAAGGAGATTGAAGGGGAAGGAAGGAAGCATGGAAGATTGAAGGGGAAAGGAAGGATGGAAGGAAGGAAGAAAGGAGGGAAAAAGAGATTGAAGGGGAAGGGATGGAGATAGAGATGGAAGGAAGGAAAGAAGATTGAAGGGGAAAGGAAGGAGATGGAGAAGGAAGGAAATTGAAGGGGAAAGGAAGGAAGGAAGGAAGATTGAAGGGGAAAGGAAGGAGATGGAGAAGGAAGGAGATTGAAGGGGAGGGAAGGAAGGAAGGAAGGAGAGAGATTGAAAGGGAAGGGATGGAGGTGGAGATGGAAGGAAGGAAGGAAGATTGAAGGGGAAAGGAAGGAGATCGAGAAGGAAGGAGATTGAAGGGGAAGGAAGGAAGGAAGGCAGGAAGGAAGGAAGGCAGGAAGGAGAAAGATTGAAGGGGAAGGGATAGAGATGGAGATGGAAGGAGATTGAAGGGGAAAGGAAGGAGATGGAGAAGGAAGGAGATTGAAGGGGAGGGAAGGAAGGAAGGAAGGAGAGAGATTGAAAGGGAAGGGATGGAGGTGGAGATGGAAGGAAGGAAGGAAGATTGAAGGGGAAAGGAAGGAGATCGAGAAGGAAGGAGATTGAAGGGGAAGGAAGGAAGGAAGGCAGGAAGGAAGGAAGGCAGGAAGGAGAAAGATTGAAGGGGAAGGGATGGAGATGGAGATGGAGATGGAAGGAAGGAAGGAAGGAAGGAAGATTGAAGGGGAAAGGAAGGAGATGGAGAAGGAAGGAAGATTGAAGGGGAAAGGAAGGAGATGGAGAAGGAAGGAGATTGAAGGGGAAGGGAAGAAAGGAAGGAGAGAGAGAGATTGAAGGGGAAGTGATGGAGATGGAAGGAAGGAAGATTGAAGGGGAAAGGAAGGATGGAAGGAAGGAAGGAAGGAGAAAGAAATTGAAGGGGAAGGGATAGAGATGGAGAAGGAAGGAGATTGAAGGGGAAACGAAGGAAGGAAGATTGAAGGGGAAAGGAAGGAAATGGAGAAGGAAGGAGATTGAAGGGGAAAGGAAGGAGGTGGAGAAGGATGGAGATTGACGGGGAAGGAAGGAAAGAAGGAAGGAAGATTGAAGGGGAAAGGAAGGAGATGGAGAAGAAAGGAGATTGAAGGGGAAGGAAGGAAGGAAGGAAGGAAGGCAGGAAGGAGAAAGATTGAAGGGGAAGGGATGGAGATGGAGATGGAAGGAAGGAAGGAAGGAAGGAAGGAAGGAAGGAAGATTGAAGGGGAAAGGAAGGAGATGGAGAAGGAAGGAAGATTGAAGGGGAAAGGAAGGAGATGGAGAAGGAAGGAGATTGAAGGGGAAGGGAAGAATGGAAGGAGAGAGAGAGATTAAAGGGGAAGTGATGGAGATGGAAGGAAGGAAGATTGAAGGGGAAAGGAAGGATGGAAGGAAGGAAGGAAGGAGAAAGAAATTGAAGGGGAAGGGATAGAGATGGAGATGGAAGGAGATTGAAGGGGAAAGGAAGAATGGAAGGAAGGAAGGAAGGAGAAAGAAATTGAAGGGGAAGGGATAGAGATGGAGAAGGAAGGAGATTGAAGGGGAAACGAAGGAAGGAAGATTGAAGGGGAAAGGAAGGAAATGGAGAAGGAAGGAGATTGAAGGGGAAAGGAAGGAGGTGGAGAAGGAAGGAGATTGACGGGGAAGGAAGGAAAGAAGGAAGGAAGATTGAAGGGGAAAGGAAGGAGATGGAGAAGAAAGGAGATTGAAGGGGAAGGAAGGAAGGAAGGAAGGAAGGCAGGAAGGAGAAAGATTGAAGGGGAAGGGATGGAGATGGAGATGGAAGGAAGGAAGGAAGGAAGGAAGGAAGGAAGGAAGATTGAAGGGGAAAGGAAGGAGATGGAGAAGGAAGGAAGATTGAAGGGGAAAGGAAGGAGATGGAGAAGGAAGGAGATTGAAAGGGAAGGAAGGAAGGCAGGAAGGAAGGAAGGAAGGCAGGAAGGGGAAAGAATGAAGGGGAAGGGATGGAGATGGAGATGGAAGGAAGGAAGGAAGGAAGATTGAAGGGGAAAGGAAGGAGATGGAGAAGGAAGGAGATTGAAGGGGAAAGGAAGAAGATGGAGAAGGAAGGAGATTGAAGGGGAGGGAAGAAAGGAAGGAAGGAAGGAGAGAGATTGAAAGGGAAGGGATGGAGGTGGAGATGGAAGGAAGGAAGGACGGAAGATTGAAGGGGAAAGGAAGGAGATGGAGAAGGAAGGCGATTGAAGGGGAAGGAAGGAAGGAAGGCAGGAAGGAGAAAGATTGAAGGGGAAGGGATGGAGATGGAGATGGAGATGGAGATGGAAGGAAGGAAGGAAGGAAGATTGAAGGGGAAAGGAAGGAGATGGAGAAGGAAGGAAGATTGAAGGGGAAAGGAAGGATGGAAGGAAGGAAGGAAGGAGAAAGAAATTGAAGGGGAAGGGATAGAGATGGAGATGGAAGGAGATTGTAGGGGAAAGGAAGGAGATGGAGAAGGAAGGAGATTGAAGGGGAAAGGAAGGAAGGAAGATTGAAGGGGAAAGGAAGGAGATGGAGAAGGAAGGAGATTGAAGGGGAAGGAAGGAAGGATGGAAGATTGAAGGGGAAAGGAAGAATGGAAGGAAGGAAGGAAGGAGAAAGAAATTGAAGGGGAATGGATGGAGATGGAGATGGAAGGAGATTGAACGGGAAGGAAGGAAGGATGGAAGATTGAAGGGGAAAGGAAGGATGGAAGGAAGGAAGAAAGGAAGGAAAAAGGGATTGAAGGGGAAGGGATGGAGATAGAGATGGAAGGAAGGAAAGAACATTGAAGGGGAAAGGAAGGAGATGGAGAAGGAAGGAACTTGAAGGGGAAAGGAAGGAAGGAAGGAAGATTGAAGGGGAAAGGAAGGAGATGGAGAAGGAAGGAGATTGAAAGGGAAGGAAGGAAGGCAGGAAGGAGAAGGATTGAAGGGGAAGGGATGGAGATGGAGATGGAAGGAAGGAAGGAAGGAAGGAAGTTTGAAGGGGAAAGGAAGGAGATGGAGAAGGAAGGAAGATTGAAGGGGAAAGGAAGGAGATGGAGAAGGAAGGAGATTGAAGGGAAAGGGAAGAAAGGAAGGAGAGAGAGAGATTGAAGGGGAAGTGATGGAGATGGAAGGAAGGAAGATTGAAGGGGAAAGGAAGGATGGAAGGAAGGAAGGAATGAGAAAGAAATTGAAGGGGAAGGGATAGAGATGGAGATGGAAGGAGATTGAAGGGGAAAGGAAGGAGATGGAGAAGGAAGGAGATTGAAGGGGAAAGGAAGGAGGTGGAGAAGGAAGGAGATTGACGGGGAAGGAAGGAAAGAAGGAAGGAAGATTGAAGGGGAAAGGAAGGAGATGGGAGAAGAAAGGAGATTGAAGGGGAAGGAAGGAAGGAAGGCAGGAAGGAAGGAAGGCAGGAAGGAGAAAGATTGAAGGGGAAGGGATGGAGATGGAGATGGAAGGAAGGAAGGAAGGAAGGAAGGAATGAAGGAAGGAAGGAAGATTGAAGGGGAAAGGAAGGAGATGGAGAAGGAAGGAGATTGAAGGGGAAGGGAAGGAGATGGAGAAGGAAGGAGATTGAAGGGGAAAGGAAGGAAGGAAGATTGAAGGGGAAAGGAAGGAGATGGAGAAGGAAGGAGATTGAAGGGGAAGGAAGGAAGGATGGAAGATTGAAGGGGAAAGGAAGAATGGAAGGAAGGAAGGAAGGAGAAAGAAATTGAAGGGGAATGGATGGAGATGGAGATGGAAGGAGATTGAAGGGGAAGGAAGGAAGGATGGAAGATTGAAGGGGAAAGGAAGGATGGAAGGAAGGAAGAAAGGAAGGAAAAAGGGATTGAAGGGGAAGGGATGGAGATAGAGATGGAAGGAAGGAAAGAACATTGAAGGGGAAAGGAAGGAGATGGAGAAGGAAGGAACTTGAAGGGGAAAGGAAGGAAGGAAGGAAGATTGAAGGGGAAAGGAAGGAGATGGAGAAGGAAGGAGATTGAAAGGGAAGGAAGGAAGGCAGGAAGGAGAAGGATTGAAGGGGAAGGGATGGAGATGGAGATGGAAGGAAGGAAGGAAGGAAGGAAGATTGAAGGGGAAAGGAAGGAGATGGAGAAGGAAGGAAGATTGAAGGGGAAAGGAAGGAGATGGAGAAGGAAGGAGATTGAAGGGAAAGGGAAGAAAGGAAGGAGAGAGAGAGATTGAAGGGGAAGTGATGGAGATGGAAGGAAGGAAGATTGAAGGGGAAAGGAAGGATGGAAGGAAGGAAGGAATGAGAAAGAAATTGAAGGGGAAGGGATAGAGATGGACATGGAAGGAGATTGAAGGGGAAAGGAAGGAGATGGAGAAGGAAGGAGATTGAAGGGGAAAGGAAGGAGGTGGAGAAGGAAGGAGATTGACGGGGAAGGATGGAAAGAAGGAAGGAAGATTGAAGGGGAAAGGAAGGAGATGGGAGAAGAAAGGAGATTGAAGGGGAAGGAAGGAAGGAAGGCAGGAAGGAAGGAAGGCAGGAAGGAGAAAGATTGAAGGGGAAGGGATGGAGATGGAGATGGAAGGAAGGAAGGAAGGAAGGAAGGAAGGAAGGAAGGAAGGAAGGAAGATTGAAGGGGAAAGGAAGGAGATGGAGAAGGAAGGAGATTGAAGGGGAAGGGAAGGAGATGGAGAAGGAAGGAGATTGAAGGGGAAAGGAAGGGAGGAAGATTGAAGGGGAAAGGAAGGAGATGGAGAAGGAAGGAGATTGAAGGGGAAGGAAGGAAGGATGGAAGATTGAAGGGGAAAGGAAGAATGGAAGGAAGGAAGGAAGGAGAAAGAAATTGAAGGGGAATGGATGGAGATGGAGATGGAAGGAGATTGAAGGGGAAGGAAGGAAGGATGGAAGATTGAAGGGGAAAGGAAGGATGGAAGGAAGGAAGAAAGGAAGGAAAAAGGGATTGAAGGGGAAGGGATGGAGATAGAGATGGAAGGAAGGAAAGAACATTGAAGGGGAAAGGAAGGAGATGGAGAAGGAAGGAACTTGAAGGGGAAAGGAAGGAAGGAAGGAAGATTGAAGGGGAAAGGAAGGAGATGGAGAAGGAAGGAGATTGAAAGGGAAGGAAGGAAGGCAGGAAGGAGAAGGATTGAAGGGGAAGGGATGGAGATGGAGATGGAAGGAAGGAAGGAAGGAAGGAAGATTGAAGGGGAAAGGAAGGAGATGGAGAAGGAAGGAAGATTGAAGGGGAAAGGAAGGAGATGGAGAAGGAAGGAGATTGAAGGGAAAGGAAGAAAGGAAGGAGAGAGAGAGATTGAAGGGGAAGTGATGGAGATGGAAGGAAGGAAGATTGAAGGGGAAAGGAAGGATGGAAGGAAGGAAGGAATGAGAAAGAAATTGAAGGGGAAGGGATAGAGATGGAGATGGAAGGAGATTGAAGGGGAAAGGAAGGAGATGGAGAAGGAAGGAGATTGAAGGGGAAAGGAAGGAGGTGGAGAAGGAAGGAGATTGACGGGGAAGGAAGGAAAGAAGGAAGGAAGATTGAAGGGGAAAGGAAGGAGATGGGAGAAGAAAGGAGATTGAAGGGGAAGGAAGGAAGGAAGGCAGGAAGGAAGGAAGGCAGGAAGGAGAAAGATTGAAGGGGAAGGGATGGAGATGGAGATGGAAGGAAGGAAGGAAGGAAGGAAGGAATGAAGGAAGGAAGGAAGATTGAAGGGGAAAGGAAGGAGATGGAGAAGGAAGGAGATTGAAGGGGAAGGGAAGAATGGAAGGAGAGAGAGAGATTAAAGGGGAAGTGATGGAGATGGAAGGAAGGAAGATTGAAGGGGAAAGGAAGGATGGAAGGAAGGAAGGAAGGAGAAAGAAATTGAAGGGGAAGGGATAGAGATGGAGATGGAAGGAGATTGAAGGGGAAAGGAAGAATGGAAGGAAGGAAGGAAGGAGAAAGAAATTGAAGGGGAAGGGATAGAGATGGAGATGGAAGGAGATTGAAGGGGAAAGGAAGGAGATGGAGAAGGAAGGAGATTGAAGGGGAAGGAAGGAAGGAAGATTGAAGGGGAAAGGAAGGAAATGGAGAAGGAAGGAGATTGAAGGGGAAAGGAAGGAGATGGAGAAGAAAGGAATTTGAAGGGGAAGGAAGGAAGGAAGGCAGAAAGGAAGGAAGGCAGGAAGGAGAAAGATTGAAGGGGAAGGGATGGAGGTGGAGATGGAAGGAAGGAAGGACGGAAGATTGAAGGGGAAAGGAAGGAGATGGAGAAGGAAGGCGATTGAAGGGGAAGGAAGGAAGGAAGGCAGGAAGGAGAAAGATTGAAGGGGAAGGGATGGAGATGGAGATGGAGATGGAGATGGAAGGAAGGAAGGAAGGAAGATTGAAGGGGAAAGGAAGGAGATGGAGAAGGAAGGAAGATTGAAGGGGAAAGGAAGGATGGAAGGAAGGAAGGAAGGAGAAAGAAATTGAAGGGGAAGGGATAGAGATGGAGATGGAAGGAGATTGTAGGGGAAAGGAAGGAGATGGAGAAGGAAGGAGATTGAAGGGGAAAGGAAGGAAGGAAGATTGAAGGGGAAAGGAAGGAGATGGAGAAGGAAGGAGATTGAAGGGGAAGGAAGGAAGGATGGAAGATTGAAGGGGAAAGGAAGAATGGAAGGAAGGAAGGAAGGAGAAAGAAATTGAAGGGGAATGGATGGAGATGGAGATGGAAGGAGATTGAAGGGGAAGGAAGGAAGGATGGAAGATTGAAGGGGAAAGGAAGGATGGAAGGAAGGAAGAAAGGAAGGAAAAAGGGATTGAAGGGGAAGGGATGGAGATAGAGATGGAAGGAAGGAAAGAACATTGAAGGGGAAAGGAAGGAGATGGAGAAGGAAGGAACTTGAAGGGGAAAGGAAGGAAGGAAGGAAGATTGAAGGGGAAAGGAAGGAGATGGAGAAGGAAGGAGATTGAAAGGGAAGGAAGGAAGGCAGGAAGGAGAAGGATTGAAGGGGAAGGGATGGAGATGGAGATGGAAGGAAGGAAGGAAGGAAGGAAGATTGAAGGGGAAAGGAAGGAGATGGAGAAGGAAGGAAGATTGAAGGGGAAAGGAAGGAGATGGAGAAGGAAGGAGATTGAAGGGAAAGGGAAGAAAGGAAGGAGAGAGAGAGATTGAAGGGGAAGTGATGGAGATGGAAGGAAGGAAGATTGAAGGGGAGAGGAAGGATGGAAGGAAGGAAGGAATGAGAAAGAAATTGAAGGGGAAGGGATAGAGATGGAGATGGAAGGAGATTGAAGGGGAAAGGAAGGAGATGGAGAAGGAAGGAGATTGAAGGGGAAAGGAAGGAGGTGGAGAAGGAAGGAGATTGACGGGGAAGGAAGGAAAGAAGGAAGGAAGATTGAAGGGGAAAGGAAGGAGATGGGAGAAGAAAGGAGATTGAAGGGGAAGGAAGGAAGGAAGGCAGGAAGGAAGGAAGGCAGGAAGGAGAAAGATTGAAGGGGAAGGGATGGAGATGGAGATGGAAGGAAGGAAGGAAGGAAGGAAGGAATGAAGGAAGGAAGGAAGATTGAAGGGGAAAGGAAGGAGATGGAGAAGGAAGGAGATTGAAGGGGAAGGGAAGAATGGAAGGAGAGAGAGAGATTAAAGGGGAAGTGATGGAGATGGAAGGAAGGAAGATTGAAGGGGAAAGGAAGGATGGAAGGAAGGAAGGAAGGAGAAAGAAATTGAAGGGGAAGGGATAGAGATGGAGATGGAAGGAGATTGAAGGGGAAAGGAAGAATGGAAGGAAGGAAGGAAGGAGAAAGAAATTGAAGGGGAATGGATGGAGATGGAGATGGAAGGAGATTGAAGGGGAAGGAAGGAAGGATGGAAGATTGAAGGGGAAAGGAAGGATGGAAGGAAGGAAGAAAGGAAGGAAAAAGAGATTGAAGGGGAAGGGATGGAGATAGAGATGGAAGGAAGGAAGGAAGATTGAAGGGGAAAGGAAGGAGATGGAGAAGGAAGGAGATTGAAAGGGAAGGAAGGAAGGCAGGAAGGAAGGAAGGAAGGCAGGAAGGAGAAAGATTGAAAGGGAAGGGATGGAGATGGAGATGGAAGGAAGGAAGGAAGGAAGGAAGATTGAAGGGGAAAGGAAGGAGATGGAGAAGGAAGGAAGATTGAAGGGAAAGGAAGGAGATGGAGAAGGAAGAAGATTGAAGGGGAAGGGAAGAAAGGAAGGAGAGAGAGAGATTGAAGGGGAAGTGATGGAGATGGAAGGAAGGAAGATTGAAGGCGAAAGGAAGGATGGAAGGAAGGAAGGAAGGAGAAAGAAATTGAAGGGGAAGGTATAGAGATGGAGATGGAAGGAGATTGAAGGGGAAAGGAAGGAGATGGAGAAGGAAGGAGATTGAAGGGGAAACGAAGGAAGGAAGATTGAAGGGGAAAGGAAGGAAATGGAGAAGGAAGGAGATTGAAGGGGAAAGGAAGGAGGTGGAGAAGGAAGGAGATTGACGGGGAAGGAAGGAAAGAAGGACGGAAGATTGAAGGGAAAGGAAGGAGATGGAGAAGAAAGGAGATTGAAGGGGAAGGAAGGAAGGAAGGCAGGAAGGAAGGAAGGCAAGAAGGAGAAAGATTGAAGGGGAAGGGATGGAGATGGAGATGGAAGGAAGGAAGGAAGGAAGGAAGATTGAAGGGGAAAGGAAGGAGATGGAGAAGGAAGGAAGATTGAAGGGGAAAGGAAGGAGATGGAGAAGGAAGGAGATTGAAGGGGAAGGGAAGAAAGGAAGGAGAGAGAGATTGAAGGGGAAGTGATGGAGATGGAAGGAAGGAAGATTGAAGGGGAAAGGAAGGATGGAAGGAAGGAAGGAAGGAGAAAGAAATTGAAGGGGAAGGGATAGAGATGGAGATGGAAGGAGATTGAAGGGGAAAGGAAGAATGGAAGGAAGGAAGGAAGGAGAAAGAAATTGAAGGGGAAGGGATAGAGATGGAGATGGAAGGAGATTGAAGGGAAAGGAAGAAGATGGAGAAGGAAGGAGATTGAAGGGGAGGGAAGGAAGGAAGGAAGGAAGGAGAGAGATTGAAAGGGAAGGGATGGAGGTGGAGATGGAAGGAAGGAAGATTGAAGGGGAAAGGAAGGAGATGGAGAAGGAAGGAGATTGAAGGGGAAGGAAGGAAGAAAGGCAGGAAGGAAGGAAGGCAGGAAGGAGAAAGATTGAAGGGGAAGGGATGGAGATGGAGATGGAGATGGAGATGGAGATGGAGATGGAAGGAAGGAAGGAAGGAAGGAAGGAAGGAAGATTGAAGGGGAAAGGAAGGAGATGGAGAAGGAAGGAAGATTGAAGGGGAAAGGAAGGAGATGGAGAAGGAAGGAGATTGAAGGGGAAGGGAAGAAAGGAAGGAGAGAGAGAGATTGAAGGGGAAGTGATGGAGATGGAAGGAAGGAAGATTGAAGGGGAAAGGAAGGATGTAAGGAAGGAAGGAAGGAGAAAGAAATGAAGGGGAAGGGATAGAGATGGAGGGATGGAAGGAGATTGAAGGGGAAAGGAAGGAGATGGAGAAGGAAGGAGATTGAAGGGGAAAGGAAGAAGATGGAGAAGGAAGGAGATTGAAGGGGAGGGAAGGAAGGAAGGAAGGAAGGAAGGAAGGAAGGAAGGAAGGAAGGAAGGAAGGAGAGAGATTGAAAGGGAAGGGATGGAGGTGGAAATGGAAGGAAGGAAGACAGGAAGGAGAAAGATTGAAGGGGAAGGGATGGAGATGGAGATGGAGATGGAGATGGAAGGAAGGAAGGAAGGAAGATGAAGGGGAAAGGAAGAATGGAAGGAAGGAAGGAAGGAGAAAGAAATTGAAGGGGAATGGATGGAGATGGAGATGGAAGGAGATTGAAGGGGAAGGAAGGAAGGATGGAAGATTGAAGTGGAAAAAAAGGATGGAAGGAAGGAAGAAAGGAAGGAAAAAGAGATTGAAGGGGAAGGGATGGAGATAGAGATGGAAGGAAGGAAAGAAGATTGAAGGGGAAAGGAAGGAGATGGAGAAGGAAGGAAATTGAAGGGGAAAGGAAGGAAGGAAGGAAGATTGAAGGGGAAAGGAAGGAGATGGAGAAGGAAGGAGATTGAGTGGGAAGGAAGGAAGGCAGGAAGAAAGGAAGGAAGGAAGGAAGGAAGGAAGGCAGGCAGGCAGGAAGGAGAAAGATTGAAGGGGAAGGGATGGAGATGGAGATGGAAGGAAGGAAGGAAGGAAGGAAGATTGAAGGAGAAAGGAAGGAGATGGAGAAGGAAGGAAGATTGAAGGGGAAAGGAAGGAGATGGAGAAGGAAGGAGATTGAAGGGGAAGGGAAGAAAGGAAGGAGAGAGAGAGATTGAAGGGGAAGTGATGGAGATGGAAGGAAGGAAGATTGAAGGGGAAAGGAAGGATGGAAGGAAGGAAGGAAGGAGAAAGAAATTGAAGGGAAGGGATAGAGATGGAGATGGAAGGAGATTGAAGGGGAAAGGAAGGAGATGGAGAAGGAAGGAGATTGAAGGGGAAACGAAGGAAGGAAGATTGAAGGGGAAAGGAAGGAAATGGAGAAGGAAGGAGATTGACGGGGAAAGGAAGGAGGTGGAGAAGGAAGGAGATTGACGGGGAAGGAAGGAAAGAAGGAAGGAAGATTGAAGGGGAAAGGAAGGAGATGGAGAAGAAAGGAGATTGAAGGGGAAGGAAGGAAGGAAGGCAGGAAGGAAGGAAGGCAGGAAGGAGAAAGATTGAAGGGGAAGGGATGGAGATGGAGATGGAAGGAAGGAAGGAAGGAAGGAAGATTGAAGGGGAAAGGAAGGAGATGGAGAAGGAAGGAGATTGAAGGGGAAGGAAGAATGGAAGGAGAGAGAGAGATTAAAGGGGAAGTGATGGAGATGGAAGGAAGGAAGATTGAAGGGGAAAGGAAGGATGGAAGGAAGGAAGGAAGGAAGGAGAAAGAAATTGAAGGGGAAGGGATAGAGATGGAGATGGAAGGAGATTGAAGGGGAAAGGAAGAATGGAAGGAAGGAAGGAAGGAGAAAGAAATTGAAAGGAAGTGATAGAGATGGAGATGGAAGGAGATTGAAGGGGAAGGAAGGAGATGGAGAAGGAAGGAGATTGAAGGGAAACGAAGGAAGGAAGATTGAAGGGGAAAGGAAGGAAATGGAGAAGGAAGGAGATTGAAGGGGAAGGAAGGAGGTGGAGAAGGAAGGAGATTGACGGGGAAGGAAAGAAGGCAGGAAGGAAGGAAGGCAGGAAGGAGAAAGATTGAAGGGGAAGGGATGGAGATGGAGATGGAAGGAAGGAAGGAAGGAAGGAAGATTGAAGGGGAAAGGAAGGAGATGGAGATGGAAGGAGATTGAAGGGGAAGGAAGGAAGGAAGGCAGGAAGGAGAAAGATTGAAGGGAAGGGATGGAGATGGAGATGGAGATGGAGATGGAAGGAAGGAAGATTGAAGGGGAAAGGAAGAAGATGGAGAAGGAAGGAGATTGAAGGGGAGGGAAGGAAGGAAGGAAGGAAGGAAGGAAGGAGAGAGATTGAAAGGGAAGGATGGAGGTGGAAATGGAAGGAAGGAAGGCAGGAAGGAGAAAGATTGAAGGGGAAGGGATGGAGATGGAGATGGAGATGGAGATGGAAGGAAGGAAGGAAGGAAGATTGAAGGGGAAAGGAAGAATGGAAGGAAGGAAGGAAGGAGAAAGAATTGAAGGGGAATGGATGGAGATGGAGATGGAAGGAGATTGAAGGGGAAGGAAGGAAGGATGGAAGATTGAAGTGGAAAAAAAGGATGGAAGGAAGGAAGAAAGGAAGGAAAAAGAGATTGAAGGGAAGGGATGGAGATAGAGATGGAAGGAAGGAAAGAAGATTGAAGGGGAAAGGAAGGAGATGCAGAAGGAAGGAAATTGAAGGGGAAAGGAAGGAAGGAAGGAAGATTGAAGGGGAAAGGAAGGAGATGGAGAAGGAAGGAGATTGAGTGGGAAGGAAGGAAGGCAGGAAGAAAGGAAGGAAGGAAGGAAGGAAGGAAGGCAGGCAGGCAGGAAGGAGAAAGATTGAAGGGAAGGGATGGAGATGGAGATGGAAGGAAGGAAGGAAGGAAGGAAGATTGAAGGAGAAAGGAAGGAGATGGAGAAGGAAGGAAGATTGAAGGGGAAAGGAAGGAGATGGAGAAGGAAGGAGATTGAAGGGGAAGGGAAGAAAGGAAGGAGAGAGAGAGATTGAAGGGGAAGTGATGGAGATGGAAGGAAGGAAGATTGAAGGGGGAAAGGAAGGATGGAAGGAAGGAAGGAAGGAGAAAGAAATTGAAGGGGAAGGGATAGAGATGGAGATGGAAGGAGATTGAAGGGGAAAGGAGGAAGGAGATGGAGAAGGAAGGGAGATTGAAGGGGAAACGAAGGAAGGAAGATTGAAGGGGAAAGGAAGGAAATGGAGAAGGAAGGAGATTGACGGGGAAAGGAAGGAGGTGGAGAAGGAAGGAGATTGACGGGGAAGGAAGGAAAGAAGGAAGGAAGATTGAAGGGGAAAGGAAGGAGATGGAGAAGAAAGGAGATTGAAGGGGAAGGAAGGAAGGAAGGCAGGAAGGAAGGAAGGCAGGAAGGAGAAAGATTGAAGGGGAAGGGATGGAGATGGAGATGGAAGGAAGGAAGGAAGGAAGGAAGATTGAAGGGGAAAGGAAGGAGATGGAGAGAGGAAGGAGATTGAAGGGGAAGGGAAGAATGGAAGGAGAGAGAGAGATTAAAGGGGAAGTGATGGAGATGGAAGGAAGGAAGATTGAAGGGGAAAGGAAGGATGGAAGGAAGGAAGGAAGGAAGGAGAAAGAAATTGAAGGGGAAGGGATAGAGATGGAGATGGAAGGAGATTGAAGGGGAAAGGAAGAATGGAAGGAAGGAAGGAAGGAGAAAGAAATTGAAGGGGAAGTGATAGAGATGGAGATGGAAGGAGATTGAAGGGGAAGGAAGGAGATGGAGAAGGAAGGAGATTGAAGGGAAACGAAGGAAGGAAGATTGAAGGGGAAAGGAAGGAAATGGAGAAGGAAGGAGATTGAAGGGGAAAGGAAGGAGGTGGAGAAGGAAGGAGATTGACGGGGAAGGAAGGAAGGCAGGAAGGAAGGAAGGCAGGAAGGAGAAAGATTGAAGGGGAAGGGATGGAGATGGAGATGGAAGGAAGGAAGGAAGGAAGGAAGATTGAAGGGAAAGGAAGGAGATGGAGAAGGAAGGAGATTGAAGGGGAAGGAAGGAAGGAAGGCAGGAAGGAGAAAGATGAAGGGAAGGGATGGAGATGGAGATGGAGATGGAGATGGAAGGAAGGAAGATTGAAGGGGAAAGGAAGGAGATGGAGAAGGAAGGAAGATTGAAGGGGAAAGGAAGGAGATGGAGAAGGAAGGAGATTGAAGGGAACGGAAGAAAGGAAGGAAGGAGAGAGAGAGATTAAAGGGGAAGTGATGGAGATGGAATGAAGGAAGATTGAAGGGGAAAGGAAGGATGTAAGGAAGGAAGGAAGGAGAAAGAAATGAAGGGGAAGGGATAGAGATGGAGATGGAAGGAGATTGAAGGGGAAAGGAAGGAGATGGAGAAGGAAGGAGATTGAAGGGGAAAGGAAGAAGATGGAGAAGGAAGGAGATTGAAGGGGAGGGAAGGAAGGAAGGAAGGAGATTGAAATGGAAGGGATGGAGGTGGAGATGGAAGAAAGGAAGGAAGATTGAAGGGGAAAGGAAGGAGATGGAGAAGGAAGGAAGATTGAAGGGGAAAGGAAGGAAATGGAGAAGGAAGGAGATTGAAGGGAAAGGAAGGAGGTGGAGAAGGAAGGAGATTGATGGGGAAGGAAGGAAAGTAGGAAGGAAGATTGAAAGGGAAAGGAAGGAGATGGAGAAGAAAGGAGATTGAAGGGGAAGGAAGGAAGGAAGGCAGGAAGGAAGGAAGGAAGGAAGGAAGGAAGGAAGGAAGGAAGGAAGGAAGGAGAAAGATTGAAGGGGAAGGGATGGAGATGGAGATGGAAGGAAGGAAGGAAGGAAGGAAGATTGAAGGGGAAAGGAAGGAGATGGAGAAGGAAGGAGATTGAAGGGGAAGTAAGGAAGGAAGGCAGGTAGGAGAAAGATTGAAGGGGAAGGGATGGAGATGGAGATGGAAGGAAGGAAGGAAGGAAGGAAGGAAGATTGAAGGGGAAAGGAAGGAGATGGAGAAGGAAGGAGATTGAAGGGGGAGGAAGGAAGGAAGGCAGGAAGGAGAAAGATTGAAGGGGAAGGGATGGAGATGGAGATGGAAGGAAGGAAGGAAGATTGAAGGGGAAAGGAAGGAGATGGAGAAGGAAGGAAGATTGAAGGGGAAAGGAAGGAGATGGAGAAGGAAGGAGATTGAAGGGGAAGTAAGGAAGGAAGGCAGGTAGGAGAAAGATTGAAGGGGAAGGGATGGAGATGGAGATGGAAGGAAGGAAGGAAGGAAGGAAGGAAGATTGAAGGGGAAAGGAAGGAGATGGAGAAGGAAGGAGATTGAAGGGGGAGGAAGGAAGGAAGGCAGGAAGGAGAAAGATTGAAGGGGAAGGGATGGAGATGGAGATGGAAGGAAGGAAGGAAGATTGAAGGGGAAAGGAAGGAGATGGAGAAGGAAGGAAGATTGAAGGGGAAAGGAAGGAGATGGAGAAGGAAGGAGATTGAAGGGGAAGGGAAGAAAGGAAGGAGAGAGAGAGATTAAAGGGGAAGTGATGGAGATGGAAGGAAGGAAGATTGAAGGGGAAAGGAAGGATGTAAGGAAGGAAGGAAGGAGAAAGAAATTGAAGGGGAAGGGATAGAAATGGAGATGGAAGGAGATTGAAGGGGAAAGGAAGGAGATGGAGAAGGAAGGAGATTGAAGGGGAAAGGAAGAAGATGGGAAAGGAAGGAGATTGAAGGGGAGGGAAGGAAGGAAGGAAGTTAGGAAGGAGAGAGATTGAAAGGGAAGGGATGGAGGTGGAGATGGAAGGAAGGAAGGAAGATTGAATGGGAAAGGAAGGAGATGGAGAAGGAAGGAGATTGAAGGGGAAGGAAGGAAGGAAGGCAGGAAGGAAGGAAGGCAGGAAGGAGAAAGATTGAAGGGGAAGGGATGGAGATGGAGATGGAGATGGAGATGGAAGGAAGGGAGGAAGGAAGGAAGATTGAAGGGGAAAGGAAGGAGATGGAGAAGGAAGGAAGATTGAAGGGGAAAGGAAGGAGATGGAGAAGGAAGGAGATTGAAGGGGAAGGGAAGAAAGGAAGGAGAGAGAGAGATTGAAGGGGAAGTGATGGAGATGGAAGGAAGGAAGATTGAAGGGGAAAGGAAGGATGGAAGGAAGGAAGGAAGGAGAAAGAAATTGAAGGGGAAGGGATAGAGATGGAGATGGAAGGAGATTGAAGGGGAAAGGAAGGAGATGGAGAAGGAAGGAGATTGAAGGGGAAAGGAAGAAGATGGAGAAGGAAGGAGATTGAAGGGGAGGAAGAAAGGAAGGAAGAAGGAGAGAGATTGAAGGGAAGGGATGGAGGTGGAGATGGAAGGAAGGAAGGAAGGAAGATTGAAGGGGAAAGGAAGGAGATGGAGAAGGAAAGAGATTGAAGGGGAAGGAAGGAAGGAAGGCAGGAAGGAAGGAAGGCAGGAAGGAGAAAGATTGAAGGGGAAGGGATGGAGATGGAGATGGAAGGAAGGAAGGAAGGAAGGAAGATTGAAGGGGAAAGGAAGGAGATGGAGAAGGAAGGAGATTGAAGGGGAAAGGAAGGAAGGAAGATTGAAGGGGAAAGGAAGGAGATGGAGAAGGAAGGAGATTGAAGGGGAAGGAAGGAAGGATGGAAGATTGAAGGGGAAAGGAAGAATGGAAGGAAGGAAGGAAGGAGAAAGAAATTGAAGGGGAATGGATCGAGATGGAGATGGAAGGAGATTGAAGGGGAAGGAAGGAAGGATGGAAGATTGAAGGGGAAAGGAAGGATGGAAGGTAGGAAGAAAGGAAGGAAAAAGTGATTGAAGGGGAAGGGATGGAGATAGAGATGGAAGGAAGGAAAGAAATTGAAGGGGGAAAGGAAGGAGATGGTGAAGGAAGGAAATTGAAGGGGAAAGGAAGGAAGGAAGATTGAAGGGGAAAGGGAAAGAATGGAGAAGGAAGGAGATTGAAGGGGAAAGGAAGGAGGTGGAGAAGGAAGGAGATTGACGGGGAAGGAAGGAAGGAAGGCAGAAGGAAGGAAGGCAGGAAGGAGAAAGATTGAAGGGGAAGGGATGGAGATGGAGATGGAAGGAAGGAAGGAAGGAAGGAAGATTGAAGGGGAAAGGAAGGAGATGGAGAAGGAAGGAAGATTGAAGGGGAAAGGAAGGAGATGGAGAAGGAAGGAGATTGAAGGGGAAGGGAAGAATGGAAGGAGAGAGAGAGATTAAAGGGGAAGTGATGGAGATGGAAGGAAGGAAGATTGAAGGGGAAAGGAAGGATGGAAGGAAGGAAGGAAGGAGAAAGAAATTGAAGGGGAAGGGATAGAGATGGAGATGGAAGGAGATTGAAGGGGAAAGGAAGAATGGAAGGAAGGAAGGAAGGAGAAAGAAATTGAAGGGGAATGGATGGAGATGGAGATGGAAGGAGATTGAAGGGGAAGGAAGGAAGGATGGAAGATTGAAGGGGAAAGGAAGGATGGAAGGAAGGAAGAAAGGAAGAAAAAGAGATTGAAGGGGAAGGGATGGAGATAGAGATGGAAGGAAGGAAAGAAGATTGAAGGGGAAAGGAAGGAGATGGAGAAGGAAGGAAATTGAAGCGGAAAGGAAGGAAGGAAGGAAGGAAGGAAGATTGAAGGGGAAAGGAAGGAGATGGAGAAGGAAGGAAGATTGAAGGGGAAAGGAAGGAGATGGAGAAGGAAGGAGATTGAAGGGGAAAGGAAGGAGATGGGAGGAAGGAGATGAGGGGAAGGGAGGGAAGGAAGGAAGGAAGGAAGAAGGAAGGAAGGAAGGAAGGAAGGAAGGTGAGAGATTGAAGGGAAGGGATGGAGGTGGAGATTGGAAGGAAGGAAGGAAGGAAGGAAGATTGAAGGGGAAGGAAGGAGATGAGAAGGAAGGAGATTGAAGGGGAAAGGAAGGAGGAAGGAAGGAATGAAGGGGAAAGGAAGGGAGGATGGAGAAGGAGGTGACTGGAAGGGGTGGAGGAAGGATGGGGAGATTGAAGGGGAGAAGGAAGGATGGGATGAGGGAAGGAAGGAGGAAGGAAGGACGAAAGAGATTGAGGGGAAGGGATGGGATAGAGATGAGGAAGGAAGAAGATTGAAGGGGAAAGGAAGGGAGATGGAGAAGGAAGGAAATTGAAGGGGAAAGGAAGGAATGACGGAAGATTGAAGGGGAAAGGATGGAGATGGAGAAGGAAGGAGATTGAATGGGAAGGAAGGAAGGCAGGAAGGAAGGAAGGAAGGAATGAAGGCAGGAAGGAGAAAGATTGAAGGGGAAGGGATGGAGATGGAGATGAGGAAGGAAGGAAGGAAGAGTTGAAGGGGAAAGGATGGAGATGGAGAAGGAAGGAGATTGAAGGGGAAAGGAAGGAGATGGAGAAGGAAGGAGATTGAAGGGGAAGGAAGAAGGAAGGAAGGAGAGAGAGAGATTGATGGGAAGTGATGGAGATGGAAGGAAGGGAAGATGATGGGAAGGAAGGAAGGAAGGGAAGGAAGGAAGGAGGAAGGGATAGAGATGGGATGGAAGGAGATTGAAGGGGAAGAAGGAGATGGAGATGGAAGGGATGGAGATGGGAGGAACGAAGGAAGGAAGATTGAAGGGGAAAGGAAGGAAATGGAGAAGGAAGGAGATTGAAGGGGAAAGGAAGGAGATGGAGAAGAAAGGAGATTGAAGGGGAAGGAAGGAAGGAAGGCAGGAAGGAAGGAAGGCAGGAAGGAGAAAGATTGAAGGGGAAGGGATGGAGATGGAGATGGAAGGAAGGAAGGAAGGAGATTGAAGGATGGAAGGGAAGGAAGGAGATGGAAGGAAGGAAGGAGATGGAGAAGGAAGGAGATGGAGAGGAAGGAGATTGAGGAGGAAGGAGATGAATGGAAGGAGAGAGAGGATTAAGGGAAGTGATGGAGATGGGAAGGAAGGAAGGATGGAAGGAAGGAAGGAAGGAGAATGAAAGTGAAGGGAGAGGGATAGGAGATGGAGATGGAGGAAGGATTGAAGGGAAAGGAAGGAGATGGAGAAGGAAGGAGATTGAAGGGGAAAGGAAGAATGGAAGGAAGGAAGGAGAGAAGATTGAAGGGGAATGGATGGAGATGGAGATGGAAGGAGATTGAAGGGGAAGGAAGGAAGGATGGAAGATTGAAGGGGAAAGGAAGGATGGAAGGAAGGAAGAAAGGAGGGAAAAGAGATTGAAGGGGAAGGGATGGAGATAGAGATGGAAGGAAGGAAGAAGATTGAAAAGGAAAGGAAGGAGATGGAGAAGGAAGGAAATTGAAGGGGAAAGGAAGGAAGGAAGGAAGATTGAAGGGGAAAGGAAGGAGATGGAAGGAAGGAGATTGAAAGGGAAGGAAGGAAGGCAGGAAGGAAGGAAGGAAGGCAGGAAGGAGAAAGAATGAAGGGGAAGGGATGGAGATGGAGATGATGGAAGGAAGGAAGGAAGGAAGGAAGATTGAAGGGGAAAGGAAGGAGATGGAGAAGGAAGGAGATTGAAGGGGAAAGGAAGAAGATGGAGAAGGAAGGAGATTGATGGGGAGGGAAGAAAGGAAGGAAGGAAGGAGAGAGATTGAAAGGGAAGGGATGGAGGTGGAGATGGAAGGAAGGAAGGACGGAAGATTGAAGGGGAAAGGAAGGAGATGGAGAAGGAAGGCGATTGAAGGGGAAGGAAGGAAGGAAGGCAGGAAGGAAGGAAGGCAGGAAGGAGAAAGATTGAAGGGGAAGGGATGGAGATGGAGATGGAGATGGAGATGGAAGGAAGGAAGGAAGATTGAAGGGGAAAGGAAGGAGATGGAGAGGAAGGAAGATCGAAGGGGAAGGATGGAAGGAAGGAAGGAAGGAGAAAGAAATTGAAGGGGAAGGGATAGAGATGGAGATGGAAGGAGATTGTAGGGGAAAGGAAGGAGATGGAGAAGGAAGGAGATTGAAGGGGAAAGGAAGGAAGGAAGATTGAAGGGGAAAGGAAGGAGATGGAGAAGGAAGGAGATTGAAGGGGAAGGAAGGAAGGATGGAAGATTGAAGGGGAAAGGAAGAATGGAAGGAAGGAAGGAAGGAGAAAGAAATTGAAGGGGAATGGATGGAGATGGAGATGGAAGGAGATTGAAG
>JARGCV010000135.1:0-266593 GCA_034064705.1 Bothrops alternatus | reverse complement strand
AAGAAGATTTTATGTTCAATGCTGATTGTTTTAATAAAAGAATAAAAAAAAATACCGATCAGCTTCCAAAACGACCACGTATTGAAGCAAGTCAAAAAACTAGCACACAAAGAAAAATGTAAAATTCTATCCTCAAATTTATGAAATGTATCCCAACTGACAATATTTTATAAAGTAAAACATTGGGTTCTACAGAATATGTACAATAGATCCATTTTTCTATTTGTAGTACCCTATCAAACTCTTACATTTATGCAACTTTATCTTAATATGCATGAAAGGCATTTTCGTCCTGAGAATAGTGTTCTCTGCAGAAACTACCCGTGTTAAAAAAGGAGACTGTCTTTAAAGGCTACTGTGATGGGAAGTATCTTAGGCAGATGCAGCTTGGACGTGAGGTAAATCCAATGCTTTCCAGTATGTTGTGTTGAGCTTGCCTATTAACAATGTATGTACTCATGAAAATACATTAATTGTACTGTTTTGTATGAATTCTCAATAAATGTAAACTGATGGATAAAATAAATAAATAAATTAAAAAAAAACGAAAGCCACAGGCTGCATGCACCTTTGCGTTAAAGGATATCTGTTTCCAATTCCACTTTGCTGGCAGGATTGTACAGTTGACTTTTCTGGCAGGAGCCAAAATAATCTTACTTTATGCTTAATCCTATTCTTCCCTCAACTAGTGCGAGCCAAATGGGGTGGATTCCTGCTCAATAAGGGGTTGTTTTTTTTAAAAAAAAATTTCATTTACAAATTAAATAAAATACAAACTCATAAAAAGGAGAAGAATAATACAGGAACAAAACAAAACTAAATAAGACAAAAAAAATTGTGCACAGGAAACACACACACACACACACACACAGAGTTAAATACTGATAAATATATTTTAAGAATAATAGTTTCCTCTCCTTGCGAAACAGCCACACAGTTTATGAATTTCTACCACTCTGTTTACCCAATCAATTTGTCTTGGCATCTATCTACTCTATAAACTAAATGGGGTGGATTCCTAACGCCATCACTCTGATTTCTGAACATTGCTCTTCCAGCTAGGGATGATGGGAGTGACAGACTTTGGGAGAAGAGCTTTAAACTCTCTTCAATCTTGCCTTCTTGGTTAAGGCTAATTAAGAGTGAAACGGTACACGTTATGGAAGAGCGGGCGAAATACATTACTTAAAAAAGGATAATTAAAACCATATCCAGGCATCTAAAAAAACCAGATCAGCTGCCAGTCACCAAGTCTCCTAGAGAGAGAAAAAGTTCCTGAACTGCAGTAATGTTTCTCTTTTGTTCCTAATATTGTGCTAAAAGGTGATGGGGAAAGTAAAATAAAATAACCAGCGAACAGCTTTCCAAAGCATGCATAGACTTAACGACGCATATCTACTTTGTGATCTACATGGCCTTAATATGTGTGCTATGTGGTTCATTCCAGTTTCATCCTTGCCACATGAGATCCCCAATGAAATTTACGCTTGATGAAATCTTGGCCGTGGATCTCACCGGCTGGTGATTTGACTCACTAGTCAAGTTCTCCAGATTTGTTGAAACCAGATGTTTGGAGAGAAAGCACGGCAGTCAAACACTCACAAACAAAAAACGAGAATGCAACATATCAAAGGAGGGCTCATCACTCGTCCTCTGACTGAAGGAAATTGAGTCTACCGTCTGCGTAAAACCGAGAAGTGATCACCGGAAGCGCCTCAGATCGTATCTTAACCAAAAAACAAATTTTAGATTCAGCTCTCTTTGACCTGATGAACAGCGACGTATGCTCCTAAATGCACCACAGTAAAAAGAAAGCACGTGTTTCATCATACTGTTATTAAAAGAACCTCCGTAGATATTAGTCGAACAATCACTTGGTTGTTGTAATGTAAAAGGTAATGGTTTCCCTGTCCAATCATGCCCGATTCCAAGCACCGTGCTTATCTCTGTATCTTGGCCAAGGGAACCAGCGTTGTCCGAAGACTATTTTCATGTCATGTGGCCAGTACAGTTATAGGCCGAAGGCACACGGAACACTGTTACCTTCCCATCGAAGTGGTACCTATTTATCTACTCGCATTTGCATACTTTCAAACTGCAAGGTGGGCAGGAGCTGGGGCGAGGAACGGGAGCTCACCCCGCTGCGTAGCGTTTGGGTCTTAAACCCAGGCTGTCAGCTCTCCAGCTGAAAAACTGACCGTCTTTAACCACTGAGCCATTGTGCCCCCTATTGTAATTTATCTTCCCATTAAAAAAATGCAAAGGCTGTTGATGTTAATCCGTGAGCAAGTCTATATCACAGCCAGGTATAAGCCACACAGAATTGATGGTGGTGGTGGGGGGAACCCAGCTATCTCTAGCAGAAAATCTCCCTACAAAGCATGAGTTTATTAAAAGTAGGAATAAAAACAGGCTTACAATAAAATCTGATAGCTGGCAATATATTTAAACCAACCAATCAGCTGGAAAACAGCTAAAGAAAGTAAATTTTTCCAGAAACAGGAAATAATAAATTATACAATGTCAAAATAGTATTAAATCATGGGCCCAAATTAAATTCTGATATTGTACAACTCCTGGCCCAAGATGAGTGATGCATTATCAGCATTTTGCAGTCAAGTAGATAACGGAATGAGGTTTAGGCATACATGATGCATTTTGACAGACATTGTTAAATTTGCTAAAAAATTAATAATGGTGTTATGATTATTGATAATTTACAACATTACACAACCGCGCCACGGCAAGATATCATCTTTTCGCTGAATTACATCTACATCGAACTTTGAATTCATTTTCTGTGATTTATGAAGAATAAAAACTGGATTGATAAAAAAAATCACGGCTACAAAAGCTACAGAATTTTCCATGCCAGCTATCAATCAGGTTTTTTTTTTAATTTTATCATCTTTTAAATTTAGAAAAAGGACAGGTTGGTTTTTAGTTTTGGGGCTAAGCAACGGTTTTAGGATTAGCTTTATAGCATGTATAGAATTTACTAATATTGCAGTGAAAGGTAACATTTAAGATAGCTGTATTTTAACCAAAATACTATGGGGAGGTTTGCTTTTTTTTTTTTTTTTTTTGGCCTGGTATTTAAAACTTTATGGTTACTCCTCAATGCGCATTAAACCCACAAACAAACAATAAATTTTGTGATTCTGGACTGTCATTTGATAAGAAAGGAATCTTGCAGGTAAGATGGGTGGCACAACAATTTAATAAATAAATAAATCCCCACCATGTTATAAAGAAGCCCCGTAATGCCTCTGAATAGGGTCTGTGTTTGCTATTATGGTGGCCCCCTTTGTTAGGGAAAATCAGTGGCAGAGAAATGATGGGTTGCTTTGCAACTGTGGCCTTTACCTTGCCTAGATAAAAGTTTCTTGGTATAGATAGGGGTGGCACACAAATTTAATCAATCAATCAATCAATCAATCAATCAATCAATCAATCAATCAATCAATAACGTTTCCTGGTGGGTTATAAGAAATTCCTATCCCTTCCAATTCAGTTATATTCCTTCGTTGCTGCGGCGTTCCAAACAGTGGTTAAGAGATCAGGGGAGTATTCAGATCCGTTGTGGATGATGGCAAAAAAACAGCAGTCCTATTTTTAATAAACCCTGCCTACTACTGTTTGCCTTGGTGCCAATCAAGCAAATAGAAATGGAAGAAAGAGGGAGGGGCAGATTTAAGTTAAGAGTGTCAATTCTAATGCCAGGGGAGGTGTGATAAATCCTGAATCTTAAATCCATGCTCAGGAAAACAAAAACAGTCTTGCACAAGGCACTTTGCAAGACACTCTTTATGGTCTTTTGCTAATACAGCAGAGCTACAAGCAGACCTACCTGAGAAGAATTATTTTGCACCCATGCCTGTGGTTTTTTTTCCACACAGGGCTCAGAGAGAGAGAGAGAGAGAGAGAGAGAGAGAGAGAGAGAGAGGAGAGAGAGAGAGAGAGAGAGAGAGAGAGAGAGAGAGAGAGAGAGAGAGAGAGAGACAGAGACAGAGACAGAGACACAGAGAGACACAGAGAGACACAGAGAGAGAGGAGACAGAGACACAGAGAGAGAGAGAGAGAGAGACACACACACACACACACACACACACAGAGAGAGAGAGAGAGAGAGAGAGAGAGAGAGAGAGAGAGAGAGAGAGAGAGAGAGAGAGAGAGAGAGAGAGAGAGAGAGAGAGAGAGAGAGAGAATAGATTGCAAATGAACTCCATCTTAGAAACTGGATATTCTCTGTTCCTTAAAACGTCTTGCACTCCAAACCTCTGCACTGTAAATTACATGGTTTGAGACAAATACAGTTTAAGTATGATTAAGAGGCAAAAAACTGGGGGAAATGTAGGAAATCCATTTATTTTATTGCTATGATCATCCACAAAGAGACTTTAGAATTTACTATTTTGGCATTTAGAAATATTCTAACTTCTAAAAAATAATCTTTTTAGACAGGATAGCTTTGCAAGCATTTCCCAGCCCAGCTTAATGTTGGTTAGTTAATTTGTTGACTAAAGGCCAGCTATGTTTAAGGAGCTCAGAGATCCATCAGTAGGGATAGGCTCTGGAACTCTTCTATCCATCAATAGGGATTTTGATAATTGCTCTGGGAAATCCACTAACAGATGAAATTCTATTTAAACATCACAGAAGATCTCAACAAACACAATGTGTTTTTAACCCCTTTACAACCGTTGATTGATACGGTACTTATAAACCGTGTCACAGGTAACCTGAATTTGCATAATCAACCTGTTTTTCCCCTCCCTTCTTCCTCCATCTCATCCTAATTTAAATCCTACATCAGTCTAGCTATTCCAAGCATCTGATGAAGCGAGCTGTAATTCATGACAGTTTACAGCTTTTAATAAAATGTGTTAAGTCAGAAAAGATGCTGCCAGACTCCGGATTTGGCTAACGCAATTCTTTTTCATACAGTGTTTTCAGCTATCCCACTGATCTTTCGTTAAGTTGTACAATTACCTTTTAAAATCCACCTAACCCATCCTCAGCACACTTTGTGGCTGCAAATTCTGTAAGCTAATTTTGACTGACATAATGAAGGCTTCCCTTTCTCTCTTGTAAACCTATTGGCAATCAATTTCATCAAACAACTGCATTTGACTGCCAGCAGATAAGGAAGGAAAATATTTTGGTTCTGCTTTTTTTTTTGTCAGGTAACTATGCAAAGAAAGGAATTAATTTCTGGAGGAAAACAGAAACCAATCTTTCCCAATGAAAACCTTATTTCTATACTTTGTTGTTGTTGGTTGTAAAGTTGTGTCCAACCCATCGTGACCCCATGGACAATGTTCCTCCAGGCCTTCCTGTCCTCTACCATCTTCTGGAGTCAATTGAAGCTCACGCCTACTGCTTCAGTGACTCCATCCAGCCACCCCATTCTCTGTCGTCCCCTTCTTCTGTTGTCCTCAATCTTTCCCAGCATTAGGCTCTTCTCCAGTGAGTCCTTCCTTCTCATTAGGTGGCCAATGGACTTGAGTTTCAACTTCAGGATCTGGCCTTCTAAGGAACAGTCAGGGTTGATCTCCTCTAGGACTGACTGGTTTGATCATCATGCAGTCCAGGGGACTCGCAGGAGTCTTCTCCAGCACCATAGTTCAAAGGCCTCCATTCCTTGGCACTCAGCCTTTCTTATGGTCCAACTGTCACAGCCATACATTGCAACTGGGAAAACCACGGCCCTTGACTATACGTACTTTTGTTGGCAGGGTGATGTCTCTGCTTTTTAGTATGCTGTCTAGATTTGCCATAGCTTTACTTAGTGGAAACACATAACCAGGAGAACTTGGCAATGTTTTTGCCTTGTTGCTGGCCACCACTTGACAGCCTGACACTACTGGATCCTTAACACAAGCTCACAACAGTCTCATGATCTACACCAGGCAAAACTCACTGAAACAGGGCAAATGTCGGCTCCCACCTTATGCTTGCTTGTGCTTCACTGCTATGTGGTGACAATCTGCCATGAACTATGGAGGGGGGATGCTTGGGGAAATGAAAGTAAATGCTGCATCTCCTCCAGACGCTGCCTCAAGGCCACCCAGCTAGAGGAAGGAGGGAGCTGCATACCAAAGTATGCTTGGATTGGCTGTTATGAAAACATCTTGCCTGAACCTGATTGGTTGCACGGGTAGGCGATGAGAGACAGCTAAGGGAAGGAAAAGTTGAACTTAGGGATTTGGGTATGCGATTCTCAGCTCTGGCTTTGCGTTACCGCAATACGCTTGACTTCTAATAAAACTACACCTTTCTCAACCAACGGAGCAAGGATCATTTCTACTTAGAGGTGTAAGTTGTAGCAGATCCAGCAACAGAATTCTATAACTTCTAATAGGAGGTTAAGAAAAGCCAATTTTTAAATCCTGACCACCTTTTGCTACTTTCCCTCTTCCTTTTGTTATGCAACTGTAGGAAATCTTGCAACAGAAATTTTACCTCCAGTGACTGAAGACCAGTTGTGGGCTGGCCAGGCCGCTTGTTCTCTTCCGGATTTCATCAGCAAAACCAAAGCTCTCCGCTACTGCAATAACGCCTTGATGATAAAGATGTCCGTCCCTTCTTCATCTCCTCTTGCAGTACGCGGCCAACTCGCTTGGATAGGACGGCATAAACACGACCTGACAAAACATGGGTGATATTATTTCATTGGCCTTCTCACCAACTATCTGCCCGTTTAGAGATACATTTACCGATAAAGGTGAGTATTTGAAGCTCAGGATTGAAGTGAAGGCTCCTTGCTGCTCTCTGAGTTTGCTTGTTTTCTTTCTTTTTTTTTAAATAATTTTTTTATTTTTTATTTTCCAAACTGTCCCCGATACATATACCGTGATATTTAGGAGATGTTAACATACATTCTTTTTACATTCATATATAAGATACTTTTAATAAAATGAAATAAATACATACACATGACTTTTGGTGTTGCTCGCCCATTTCCCCTCTCACCGTATCCACACTCCTTCTTCTCTACCTTCTTTCTCCCTTTCTTCTCTTCCCTACTTCCCTCTTCTTCCTCTTCTCTTTCCTTCACCACTCTCCTCCCTTTTCTCCCCACTTCTCTTCTCTTCCAACCTTCCTACTTCCTTCTCCCCTCCTTTACTCTTTTCTCTCTCCTCTCTCCTCTCCTTTCTTCCCTCTCATCCCTCTTCAGATACAATTCAGGGGTAATATCCGAGCAACTCCTCTCTCCAAATTTCCCTATCTGTATTATATACAATAAGATTAATTTTCTCTTACATTAATACTTCTATTTATCTAACCTAGTTTGCTTGTTTTCTTGTAGGCATTTCCTTACCCAAACTAAGTAACATCATCAGAGCACTGATGATGTTACCTAGTTGGGTAATGAAACGTCTGCAAGACAACAAGCAAGCTCAGAGAGCAACAAGGACCCCACAGATGTCATCCTCCTCCTCCTTCTCTTCTTCTACCTTCTAGCTCTGATGATGTTACCTAGTTTGGTAATGAAACAAGCAAGCTCAGAGAGCACCAAGGACTCCTCAGATATATATTTACCAACTTAGGAAATCTAATTAATACGTATGGCAAACGAAGCAGACAAACGTTCAAGAAATAGTATTTATGGCAAGCTATTATCCAGAATGTGTAAAAGATTTTGAAAAGGAAGAGGAGGGATGCTCAGGGTTGGAACAAATGCTGTTCACAGTGCAAACTTAGCCATCAAACAAGGGACAAGGCATTCAGGATGTAAAATAAAAATAACTCACATAACAAACATCATAAACCATCCTTCGCCAATTGACTTTTTTTTCCTAGCGTGGGCGGCCGTATCAAATTAAATTTAATGAAATTAGTTCACCACCATCTAGATCTATTCAACTGCTCATCAGTCAATTCCTGGGAATTCTAGGCACAACGGCCCAAAATATTTGAAAGGGATCGACGTATTGTCACTTATTAAATTATTTTTTCAGTTTTCATACTCTAAATAGGTAGATCATCTGCTCTCAGGAAATGTCGGTTATTGCAAATGTTGGGAATGGAAGCCCAGGCGTCTTAAAAGTCGCCACGTGCAAAAAACATTGGGCCAAGCAAACCCCAATTGCTCAAAGTCTGCTCTCTAACCACACCCTCCTCCTACAGATGTCACCCTTCAGCAGCTACCGGCCTCGACTTGCGACAGTTTGTTCAAGCGAGTGTTCCAAGTTGCGACAGTACTGAAAAAACGGCTTACAACCCTTTTTCACACTTATAACGGTTGCAGCATCCCCCTCGCCACGCGATCAAAATCCAGGCGCTTGATAACGGACTCATATGCGTGACGGTTGCAGCATCCTGGGGTCACGTAACCCCATTTTATGACCTTCTGACAAGCAGAGTCAATGGGCGAAGCCTGACTCACTTAACAACCGTGTTCCTAATTTAACAACTGTAGTGAACTGACTTAACCTCTGCGGCAAGAACTGTCGTTAAACTGGGCAGAGCTAACTTTAAAAGTCTCTCCCTTAGCAACGGACATTGTACACTCTCTGTTGCGTTTTGGCTCTTTATCACCTAGGACAGTGGTGGCGAACCTATGGCACTAGTGCCAGAGGCGGCACTCGGAGCCCTCTCTGTGGGCATGCACGCTGTCGCCCCAGCCCCGCCTCCCCCCATAGCCCCCTCCTCACCAGCAACCCCCCTGGAGAAGAGTCACCCCCTCCCCGGGTGCGGCCCGTGTGGAGCTGCACAGCCAAGCACATGGCAGCTGGGCAACAGATGACGCTGCGGGATGCGGGTGGAGGGCGTGGCCACCATGGCGCTGCAGGGCTGCCTGACGATCGGCGTGCCGTGGACGGCCCTGGGGGTGGGCGGGGTGAGGGTGAGGGTGGAGCAGGGCGGGAGTGGGAGCGGGCAGGCGGAGTGGGGGCGGGCCAGTTTTTGGGCACTCGGTCTCTAAAAGGGACCATCTTCTGCCACATTCTTCCCTACGACCGGTGAGAGCGCACAGGGTCGGCCTCCTCCAGGTCCCGTCAGCAAAACAATGTCGTTTGGCGGGTCCTAGGGGGAGGGCCTTCTCTGTTGTGGCGCCCACCCTCTGGAACCAACTGCCCCTTGAAGCCCGCGTTTCTCCCACTCTCCCGGCTTTCCGAAAGAACCTTAAAACTTATCTTTGCCGGCAGGCCTGGGGATGATTGTGGGTTGTTGTTCGAAAGTTGTACGTGTTTTGGGTGTCTATTTTTAATATTTTGATTGGATTTAGATTCTTTGATGTTTTGTATATGTTGTAAGCCACTCCGAGTCTCCGGAGAGGAGCGGCATACAAGTCGAATAAATAAATAAATAAATAAATAAATAAATAAATAAATAAATAAATAAATAAAAAAAAAAAAAAAAAGGTTCACCATCACTGACCTAGGACTTCTGCTGTCGCCATAATTTCGCAGGTATACATGGCGGCCATCAGTCTCTGGGGCTTGACCTGCATGGCGTAGCGGCACGCTTCCTTCATGGTTGCAATCAGCTGGCCTGAGAAAGGACCGTAACAGTCCACATTCAACATCTCCCCTCTGCGCTTGTTCAGCGATTTTAGGCTGCACCTCTCGTCCTCTTGCAGTTCGCTTTCAGCAATGGGTTCCGTCTCGATCCCCGACGGAGGGGCGGCTTCCTCTTTGCCTCCTTTCCCTTCCTCCGAATCCTGCCTGTTGAGTGACACCTGCTCAGCAAATCTGCTCATCTCCCATTTCTCCACCGAAAAGCAGACGCCCATCAGCGGTTCTTCACACATGGGTCCAGAGAGCGTAGCCAGCTGAAACCCGCTGAGGATGCTGTTGTCAAAATCCCGATACAGCCCCGCTTCCTTGGTCGGCTTGGTGCCTTCTAGGCACTGCCAGACGGACCTTTTGTAGCCTTCGCATCTATTCAGTAAGATGTTCGGGCCACATTTTCGAGGGCCAAAGGACCAGATTCCTTCCACAGCATTTCTCCATTTCCAGCCCTGCAGGTTTTGTTCTAGTTTTTGTTTGAATTCCTGGATCCGGCTGAGAGTCCTCTGGTTCATCTCCTCCGTGTTCTTGTCTTCGTTAAGAGAAGAGGCAAACAGCTCTATGGTCCGAATTAACTCACTGTTTTCCTCCAGCATCTGGGTTACTTCCTCCGGAAGTGGCGTTGCTCGTACGCTGAGCGTGGCGTATTTGTTTGGCGTTGATACTGTTATGAGCCCATCAGAATCCACTTGCACCCCTTCAGGGATTTTATTCTGCTCCTCCTTACTCTGGTGTATGACAGCAACTTTCTGCTGCTTTCCTATTTCTTCGTTCACCATATCCACTTTGGGAGGTCTTGTGATGGTTTCTCGGAAGGGGATAATGGGCTCCGATACGCTGATTTCTATCCTGGCAAACCTATGGAAAGCCAAAAAAAAAAAAAAAGCTAGTGTCAGGTCTGACGACAGATACGGTTTTAAGTCCACTGGTAGGTTAACATTATCGCTTGATTCCACATCAACTTTCGGGATGAAAATGATTGATGCTACAAACTGGGCACAAAGAAAAGACATATTTCATTTTATTGCACATGAGGCTGGCAAGTACCTCTAGCCTGGCTATCTGGCCTTGCAGGATACAGGATGGTTATTCTGAATCTGAAGCATTCTTCATGTTGCTTATTGTCAGAAGGCAATCTATTTTTCATCAACCCAACCATCACTGGCTAACTGCAGCAACATCTAGGTCAGTGTTTCTCAACCTTGACAATTTTAAGGCATGTGGACTTCAACTCCCAGAATTCCACAGCCAGCAACGCTGGCTGTGGAATTCTGGGAGTTGAAGTCCACATGCCTTAAAATTGTCAAGGTTGAGAAACACTGATCTAGGTAAATGAACTGGAGAGGACAGATTCTTTTCCAGCTTCTCCAACTATAGCCATTCCTAGCTTAGTGACCATGTTCCAATGACCAGGTTAAGGGAAATAGTCACTAAGTGAATATGTGTGGGAGAGAGAGAGAGAGGGAGGGAGGGAGAGGGAGGGAGAGGGAGAGAGAAAGAGGGAGGGAGGGAGGGAGGGGGAGAGGGAGGGAGAGAGGGAGGGAGAGAGAGGGAGGGAGGGAGGGAGGGAGAGGGAGAGAGAGAGGGAGAGGGAGGGAGGGAGAGAGGGAGGGAGAGGGAGAAGGAGGGAGGGAGAGGGAGAAAGAGAGGGAGGGAGGGAGGGAGGGAGAGAGGGAGGGAGGGAGACTGCAAAGATCACTGTTTGCTGCCATCTCATTCAGACAAAATTCTCTAAACCAGTGTTACTGCCACTCTGGTGAACGTTGTCAGATGCACAAATTTAATCATAACTGTGTGCATTGGTTGGAAAATGATATTTTTAAATTACATTTGTGTTAGTGAATGGTTACTAACTGAAGTGGACCCTGAACGAAAACGGAGTGTATATGTCACAGTAGTGCTTGTCTCTGATTTGATGAGGACACCGGACACTCTAGGTTTCTGTTTCTGCCCTGGCACAGAACTATTATGATGAGTCTAAATTCCTTCCTAATATCGTATAAGGCCGTTACTGTAAGCATGCTCCTTTTCACTTCCTTTTCCCCATAACCCACCTTGCTTTCAAGTCATCCAAACAGCGCTGAAGATGGACTTCTCCTGCGGTAACTAAGACGTGCTCGCCTGTCTCTTGGATCAAAATCTGTACACATGGATCGGCTTGGTTTAAGAGTTTCATTCCTTTAACCAACTGAGGCATCTCACCTGGAAAGTCAAAGGCAGGTTCAAACAGGACGTGGCTAGAAACACCGTGTTTCAAAGGATCGTACAATAGAACAAGAGAGCTACAGAACAGGAGTGCACAGCCAGGAATGAAATATTTTATTCTGAGTCCATATCAAATCCATGACCCTCCTTTAGAGCGAATACCCTAGACCAGGGGTAGGCAACCTTGGCTCTTTTATGACTCGTGGACTTTCAACTCCCAGAATTCCTGAGCCAGCTATGACGTCCACGAGTCATAAAAGAGCCAAGGTTGCCTACCCCTGCCCTAGATTGTAAGGTGATCCTTCTACTTTCTTACCCTAGTACTCTTGTTACATTTTTTTCACCTTGTGATTTTTTAATATTTTTTTTTTGAGGTGTATGGTAGCTTCCAATAGAAATAAGTTCTTTTAAAAAAACAGAATATTCTTACTTGGGTGCTTCGGCTCAACGGCCACTCGTACAATTGGTGTCACTTCGAAGTTGAGTGGATTAAATGGTGCGCAAGCTGGCGAGGAGGACAAGGTTGCTGATTTTAAAACAAACTCTTGCAAGCCACCTATTCCTGAAAGGCATCAAAATGGGAATTCAAAACACACGTTGCACCAATATCGGTTCCCTCACTAAAGACAACAGAAAAACGTTAAAAACGAGACATGGCACGTTTGAACTTAGATTAGATTAGATTAGGATAGACAGGTAGATAGGAAGGTAGGAAGATAGAAAGATAGATAGATAGATAGATAGACAGACAGATAACCTTTGTGTGTGTGTGTGTGTGTGTGTGTGTGTGTGTGTTGCATGCAGTTTATTTATGTTTATGTCCATGTTGGGAGGCTTTGTGATGAACTGTATAGTTGGTGGTGGGCACTGAGGCTTTGCAGAGCAGCACTTCCTGGATCAGTTAACTCCCTTAAGACAGTTTCCTGCATTCACACATTCCAGTGTATGATGGAGTTCCCTCTGTTGTAGGAATGCAACCTTTGCTGCTGAAGTGCCCCAAAGTTGCTCTGTCCTGGCTGGTGTTCTTGTTCCTTCTAACCAAGCCCTATTCTTGGGGCACTACCTGGAATGTTTTATTGCAGACAGACAGGCAGTCAGACAAACAGACAGATAGATAGATAACCTTTATTGTCATTTTTTTTACTGTGGGCACAATGGCACACATTAAAAATGACATTTAGTTGCTTGCTCTCAAAGTGTTCACATACATAACACACATTTAAACATACTATATTGTGGCACCTCATTGTGCCCCAATTAATGGTGGGTTCTTCACGATAGCCAAATTAAGGACACAGCATGCCTGCAGGTTTCCTTGGGGTGAAGCGAACCCAGATAGAAGGCTGCCTCCCCTTTTTATTACCTGTTACAGTGGGTGGTTACATAAGGCATCACATGGTTACAAACAGCCAATGACAAAGTTATAGCTGTGGCCAATAGCAAGGTTACACTGGCAAAGTTACACCTTTGGCCAATGGCAAAGCTTATACCTGTGGCCGGTAGATTCAAATCTTGGTACAACGTTCCTCCACCTATTGGCCCCTCCCTCATTTCCTGTTTGTTCCAAAACCGCATGGTCAAGCCACATGGGTCTTTGTTCCTTTGTCTTCTTTGTTTCAAGTCACATGGCAGTCTCCTTGTCCCAGGCTTCATGGTAGTTCCTTTGTCCCACCTATGCTCCGTCCAGTTCTTACAGATCCTAGGGCACAGGCCATCAATCATAGCAACACTATATACAACATATGTATAAACCTACACCCTTACATATAAGAAACATGTAAATATTAACCACTGTCCATCTTGAATACATAACGGAAGGAAGAAGCTTTAGAGTTCACAAGGTTTATACTGTATGGAATGAAACTGTGGCTGAATGTGATGTTCTGCTTTGGATAGCACGGAGCCCCCTCCTCCCAGAAGATAACAAGGTTGTGAAGAGGGTGTGTAGCGTCCCAGATAATCTTGCGGACCCTGCTCAAGCAACACTTCTGTGCCATGTCCTGGATGGGAGGGAGGGAGCTGCCAATGATCTTTTCTGCCGTCCTCACCACTCTCTGCACCACCTTCCTGTCTGAAGCAGGGATGCTTACGGGTTATTTTTTATAATGGACACAGCTGCGTAAGTGTGAAAAATGGTCATAAGCTACTTTTTTCAGTTCCACTGTAATGTCAAGCGGTTGAACAGTTGTAAGTCAAGGGCTTCCTGTAGGCTGCCCCCATTATGGCTACCATTCAACTCAGTGGAGAAAGTCATGCTGAGAAAATCAAGGTGCTGTGGTGAATTTAATGGCATTTGCCTTTGCAATTGGCAGGGTTCACTTTTGAGCATTTGTCTGCTATCCGTCATCTGGACTGGCTTTCTGATGGTAGAAAAACATGTAGCCGAGTGCCTTAAACTGAAGATGTAAATACAGCTCCTTCAGTTCTCATTACTGTAGCCGTATCCTTCATGTCCGATAGGTCCTGAAAGTATTTGCTCTCTATGTAATTTATAATGAAATGGAGCAAGCTGTAAAAACATTATGTTTTAGGATAATACCAAGTGAGAATGCAGTGGCTGAATTTTTCAAGTATCCTTATAGTTTACTGGCAAAACCAGCAGGCAGATAATTAAAGTTGAATTTCCTGAGACCTGAACTTATTATTCTCAAAGCCTAGGGCTTCCTTTTGTCAACAGTGTCCTGGGGTGTGCATTTTTCTTTCAAATGAGTTTATAACAGTTATTGTCCTGCATTGACACTGATACCAAGTCTGAAATGCCAGTAATAATTGGCATTTTAAGTTTAACAAAGCTATTGAAAATGCTGTAAAAATTAACCAAAGTGGAAATTAGAAAAGAACTCATACTTCAAGGCCACCAGCAACAGCATGAACAGCCAGTAAATTACTTCTTTTTTTTTTCAATTTTTAGATTAAAAAGTCTTCAACACTGTGGGTGTAGGAACAGATGGCATGCAAAAGAACAATAGGAACAGCTCAAACATGCTTGCATTACTGGATGTTATTAATAAGACTCATGTGTCATCTTGTCTAATTATAATAGCAATTGCTCCAAAACAAAGTTTATTGACATGATTCTTTTGCAACAAAAACAATTTCTGTTTTCTTATTGTGGCTACATCAGGAGCTTTTTAATTTTTCTTTTTCTTTAATTGCACTACTCTCCTCCAAAGAAAACCGAGATAGATGAATATGAGTTTAGTTTTTGACCAGTTTCTCATTTTACTTAGGTTTATTTCTTCTACCTGCTTTTATTTGGAGAACTGGTTTTCAAAAGATAATTTTCTGTGCATTTTTGTGTGTGCTTTTCTTACGCAAGAAAATTCTGGATAACATATGACAACATATGTATTTTTGCATGCAATTTTTCTCTAATATATCATATCATGCATGTGAACATTGTTCCACTAAACCCATGCACTTTTTACACACCCCAGGATTCACATTTTTCAACAGGGTTTCAAACAGAATCCAGGAAAATGCAAATATCAAACCATAACTGCATCCCATTTTGCATAGTGGCTCGGAAACTTTAATTACATTAAAATGCAAGCCAAATCCTTTATGCTCAGATGAGGAGCACATGCACTTAGCTTCACAAGTTCCCTACACAGAATAATTAAAGCCACTGTGGTCCAGAGACAGAGATTTTATTAATTTGTTAAAAAAAATACAGAACCCTTCATAGGTATTTTCAATTCAGTTTTAAGCACCAACGGAATGGGTCATCGTTTCTTTTGAGTTCTAAAAAAGGAGAGGCACTCAGCACTTCTCATAAATTTACCGATGTGCTTAGAGGTCTTGTCCATAACATCCCCTCAGAAAGAACATGGAAAAGGAAACTAATCCTGCTAATAGGAAGTTCTGTCACAGGGAGCCTTCTTAAATCAAGAAAAAAGTCTGTACGAGCCTTCAAACAGATAACTAATGTCTTCTGCTGACTGCTCTTTAGAAGGCCAGATCCTGAAGTTGAAACTCAAGTACTTTGGCCACCTAATGAGAAGGAAGGACTCACTTGAGAAGAGCCCGATGCTGGGAAAGATTGATGGAGCATCCTGTATACAAGGAAGTGATAAGGTTATGGATGACCATGGGAAGAATCTGTGCCAGTTCTTCTTAGATGCTGGCATAATGAAGAGGAAAGAACTGAAAATGGGTGGCTTCTACAATGTGTGCACTTACATTAATGTACCAGTTTTATTCAATCCCTGGTTGGTTGCTCTGTGAATTTCTTTTTTTTTGCAGTGACTTCTCATTCCAAAACAGTAGTTGAGTGGGTAACCATGACCAATTTTACAATCTTTTTTGCGACAATTATTAAGCAAACCATATCCATATCAAAAATAGATGGGGAAGAAATGGAGGTAGTGACAGATTTTATCTTCCTGGGCTCCAAGATCACCACAGATGGGGACTGCAGTCAAGAAATTAGAAGACGCTTGCTCCTGGGGAGGAAAGCTATGGCAAATCTAGACAGCATACTAAAACGCAGAGACATCACCCTGCCAACAAAAGTACGTACAGTCAAGGCCATGGTTTTCCCAGTTGCAATGTATGGCTGTGAAAGTTGGACCATAACAAAGGCTGAGCGCCAAAGAATGGAGGCCTTTGAACTCTGGTGCTGGAGAAGACTCCTGCGAGTCCCCTGGACTGCAAGGTGATCAAACCGGTCAGTCCTAGAAGAGATCAACTCTTGACTGCTCTTTAGAAGGCCAGATCCTGAAGTTGAAACTCAAATACTTTGGCCACCTAATGAGAAGGAAGGACTCACTGGAGAAGAGCCTGATGCTGGGAAAGATGGAGGGCAATAGAAGAAGGGGACGACAGAGAATGAGGTGGTTGGATGGAGTCACTGAAGCAGGAGGCGTGAGCTTAAATGGACTCCAGAAGATGGCAGAGGACACGAAGGCCTGGAAGAAGGTGGTCCATGGGGTCGCGATGGGTCGGACACGACTTCGCAACTAACAACAACAAATGTCTTCTGCAGGCTGGCAAGGAAAATCCTTATGGATCCCAAAAAAAGAAAATGAACCAGAATTCATTTAGTGAAGACGCAATAAGGAAAACATAACAAAGAAAGGGTGGGGGAGAAAGTGTCGATTTGATATGTCTTAGGAATGCTTTAAGAAAAGTTGTAAAAGAAGGGAATAGCAATGGCGCTGAGCTCGGAGCCGCTGTCAGATCGCTCTGTAAAGCTAGCGGTGTTGCTAGCCTTTGCTTCGGGAGTGGTGGTGGGATGGCAGGCGAACAGAGCGCGGCGGTATTACCTCAAGTGGCGGAAGCGACGGCTGCAGGACCAGCTAGCAGCAACTCAGAATAAGTTAGAACTCGCGTGAAGCGCTGAATACAAATAGAAGCCTCAAAATGAACTACAATCAAGTTTCCATATTTGATGGATATTAATGGACTTTAAAAAAATATCTTCATGCATAAACTTGGTTTGGAGATATCTATGGAATTACCATCTATTCCATGGGACTGATATTTACAAAACAGTTTAGCATCTGCAGAAATATGTCATCTATCTGTTGAAACTTATCTGTATGAACAGCTTAACATTCCCTACTTGGACGGCTAATAACTTAAGGATGTTTTATGAAGTGGCTCTTCCTAACATAGTTTAAATATAAGAAAATAAACACCAAGTGCAATGCAAAAAAAAAAAAGAAAGAAAAGAAAAGTTGTAAAATATTTACAGGGGGAAAAAAATCACAATCAGCAACTATCCAGGCTGGGCCTCAGACCTAGTGAAATAGGAAGGTTGACTCCAAGCTCCCCAGTATTACACAGCAACACGTCTACGAGACGAGGGACTAGTAAAAATTTCAAAACCCTCAGAATCCACCACGGTATCAGTGGCTGAGAAACGCTGACACCCCTTGTATGCCTATGAAGTATTCCTCGATCTGGAGATGAGAGCATGTAAGCGTTTGGTATTATATTCCCAGCCTGAGAATAACCAGATACACCAGTTGAAAAGGAACGATGGTGGGACAGGAGAACAAAATCTCCACGAGCGTACAGAAAGTCCTAGACCAGCGGTTCTCAACCTTTTCCGGGGCTCGACCCCGGCCCGCATCGCAAAGAAAAAAAAAAGGTGGGCCCGCACCGCGCAGGCACGCGCGACGGGGCGCATCGCGATAGGGAAAAAAAATGACTGACCCCCCCCAAAAAATGGCCGACCAAAAAAAAAAAAAGGCGGACTGCGGTGCTTGGCGACCCCCGTGAAATGGTCGTTCGACCCCAAATGGGGTCGCGACCCACAGGTTGAGAACCGCTGTCCTAGACTTACGAGCACAATTGACCCCCAAATTTCTGCTGCTCATGATGTGAATTTTGCCCCATTTTACGATTTTTCTTGCCACAGCACTTAAGTGAATCACTACAGTTGTTCAGTTAGTAACGAGGCCGTTGAGCAATTCTTTGCGGCTTCACTAAATGAATTCTGGTTCATTTTCTTTTTTTGGGGATCCCTAAGGACTTTCCTTGTCAGCCTGCAGAAGGCTTTAGTTATCTCTTTGAAGGCTCATACACTTTTTTTCCTTGATGTTAAGAAGGCTCCCTGTGACAGAACTTCGTAATAGCAGGATTAGTTTCCATTTCCATGTTCCTTCTTTTTTTATATAAATATATTTTATTAGATTTTTATATGGGTAGGGAAAGATGGGGTCGGGAGGTACAGGGAAACCGGGATAAAGGGGGACGGGTGTGGATAGTAACAATAGATATGTGATTCGGCGAACAAGCTGTCGTCCGGGTCTTCATATTGAATATTATTATTTATATAATACTAAACATTTATAAAAGTAAATCGGTATAGTTACAACAAACTTTTGGTAAAGCAGTAATATTCCTTTCATAGCAACTATTTCTAAACATCAAATTTAATACTTAATATACTAAATCTCTAATATCTCTTCTTATTCTAACGTGTTTCAACCCACTGATAAAATTTTCCCCAAGTTTTATAAAAGATTGAATCCTCTTTCTCCTTCATCTCTAACGTTAATCTGTCCATTTCTGCACAATCTAGAATTTTCAAAATTATAATCTGATCTGATGGTAAGTTTTCATTTTTCCAAAACTGGGCGAAAACTATTCTTGCAGCTGTCAATACATGTAGTATTAAATAATCATTTTCTTTACCAAAGTTAGATCTTAATATACCTAACAAGAACAGCTCTGGTTTAAATTCTATCTGAATTTTCATCATCTTTACTATCCATGTTCCTTCTGAGGGGATGTTACGGACAAGACCTCTAAGCACATCGGTAAATTTATGAGATGTGTTGAGTGCTGAGAGACTTCCTAATGGTGAGGACAATGAACCAGTGGAACTTCCTGCCTCCAGATGTTGTGGGTGCTCCATCACTGGAGGCTTTTAAGAAGAGACTGGATAGTCTGGAGTGGTCTAGGGTCTCCTGCTTGAGCAGGGGGTTGGCATAGATGACCTCCAAGGTCCCTTCCAGCTCTATTCCGACTGAAATGCTATGGTTAAAGGATGGATAAAATTAAATATATGCAAAACCCAAATCTTCATATGAACGTGCACGCAATTGCCAAAAAGCAATTGCCAAAAAGCGTTTAAGGGGTGACTTGATCGAAGTGTATAAAATCATGCATGGGATAGAAAAGATGGATAGAGAAAAATTCTTTTCTCTATCACACAATACCAGGACAAGGGGGCACTCCCTAAAGCTCATAGCTAAGAAAGTGAGGACAAATAAAGGGAAATATTTCTTCACCCAGAGGGTCGTTGATTTATGGAATTCACTTCCAGAAGGGGTCGTGACAGCTGTCAGCCTTGACAGCTTCAAGGCAGGGTTAGATAGATTCATGGATGCCAAGTGTATCGGTGGTTATTAAAACAGATGTCCATGTGGTTGAGGCAGGCAGGATTCCCTTGAGTACCATTTGTTGGGGGTCAAGGGAAAGGGAGGGTTTTGCCTTCTCTTTCTGCACAAGATCCCCATGTACAATTGGTGGGCCACTGTGTGACACAGAATGCTGGACTTGATGGGCTTTGGCCTGATTCAGCATGGCTCTTCTTATGTTCTTATGTTAATGTATTTTAAGAGCATTCCTGTTGTTAATGCTTTTTACTTGTTTGCCTCCCATTATAGCTACAGCCAATTTATCACACATACCCAAAGCTTCTAATTACTATTTATAAAATACAGGAAACCACTGATTGCCTACACTTAAATTAAAAAAATAAAAAAACCCAGAGACCCAGACTATAGGCTTACACTTTAGATACAAGGCAAAGCATATATCAAAGAATGAAAGGTTAGCAATAGTGTATTTACACACCCCCACACACCCCACACACACTTTTTTTGCTTCTAAAGCGAAGGATCTTTCTTAGGCAGATATATCATGGAATAATTTTTAGTTTTGATGCTTTGCTTTCTCCAAGAGACTGTGGACTCCCATTAGCACTGAACCCTGGCAATGGATGGCAGGGGCTGATGACACAAGCCCAAAATAAATGAAGATCGCCGGGGCTGGCAAAACCTAGTTTAAGATAGAAGATCCTCCGTTTAAGAATCCATGCGATGGTTGCATTGATGAGCTTCCTGTCCTGTTCTCTATGGTGTCCCTGCTAACAATGCTTGTAGACTGAGCAAGATGGAGGAAGACCTTGCCATAAAAACACCCTCTGCTTTTACCAATACTGTTCAGAATCTTTCCTTTCCTCGTGACCTTTCAGGGTGCAGCATCGGAGACCATCCTCCAGTGTTCACGCCCAGCTAATTCGTCTCCGTGCCTTGCTGCTACCAAAGACTCCTCTGAAGCTAAATTAGGTCTGGCTAAAATTTTTGCTGACTAAACTAAGAGCTTTGCAAGAAGGGTGTCGTGTATCAGCCACAAGCAGACAGAAGCCGGCAGCGTCTTTTCCAAGACAAAGAAAGAACTCTGGAAAGCAGAGTTCAGCTTCTTTTTTCTCCACCACCAAAAGTCATCTCCTTTGCTCTTCCATTAAAAAAAAAAAAAAAAAAGAAAAGAAAAAAAGAAGAAGAGAAGTCAATCTCCATCTTTCACTGGGGTCGCTAGTGATACAGAAATTATAAAATCTATTGTGAGGTTAGGAGAAGAACAGAGACCAAGAGCAGACAGTCCTACCCATGGTTTTATTTGCCCAAATGACAATGTAACTACTAAAACCGCCGAGGTGGAACACACCAAAATATTTTTAGTAAAGAATGTCCCAATGGTTGATGCTGTTTCACCCTGGAACCACACGGCTTCACACCGTGCTATCTGCAATCAAGTAAGAGATGTATAGATGGATTGTGGATGGGTAAGAGGGAAGCAGGGAAGGAGAGAGAGAGGTGAGAGAGAGAGCAGGTTCACAAGAGCTAACAGAATTCATTAGCAGCCTTCCAGAGAACTGAACTGTATGGTTAGTGGGATTTAACATGGGCATTTTTGGACATCACAATGTAGGTCTCCTGCATCCTTTATGTCTAATATACAGATATTGGGCAGATCATGGTGGAATCATGTTCTCTTAGGACACATCGTCTTTGTTTTGAGAACAGTTTCATGACCCCTTCTAGATAACATTAATAGCAATAAGATAGCACTTAGACTTATATACCACTTCACTGTGCTTTACAGCCCTCTCTAGGCGGTTTACAGGGTCAGCTTATTGCCCCCAATAATCTGGGTCCTCATTTTACCCACCTCAGAAGGATGGAAGGCTGAGTCAACCTTGAGCTGGTCAGGATCGAACTGCTGGCAGTTGGCAGAGTTATGGAAAGAAAGAGGAAGGAAGGAAGGAAGGAAGGAAGGAAGGAAGGAAGGAAGGAAGGAAAGAAAGAAAGAAAGAAAGAAAGAAAGAAAGAAAGAAAGAAAGAAAGAAAGAAAAAAAAAAGAAAGAAAGAAAGAAAGAAAGAAAGGCAATCACAATAGCACTTAGACGTCTATACCGCTTCATATTGTTTTTATAGCCCTCCCTGAGCAGTTTACAGAGTCAGCAAATTGGCCCCAACAATCTGGGTCCTCATTTTACTGAGCCAGTCAGGATTGAACTACTGGCGGTCAGCAGAATTGGCCTGCAATACTGTATTCTAACCACTGCGCCACCACGGCTCTTTTAAGTAATGAAACTAACCCTCGCGCCCTCTGCTAGGACCTCAGATTTAAGAAATGCCATCGGTCCCATGGTATGTTAAAAATAAGTTGCAGAACCACAAGCAACCTGAAATCTAATCATAAAACAATGTATATTCCCTGCCTGGAACACAACGTTCAGATTTCCACTAGGCAGGTACTCCTCGACTTACAATCATTTGTAAAGTTACAACAGCACTGGGAAAAAATGAATTATGACCATTTTTCACACTTAGAACCACTGCAGCATCCCCCTGGTCACGTGATCAAAATTCAGACGCTTGGCCACTGGTTCATACGTATGATGGTCGCAGCGTCCCGGGGCCACGTGGTTCCTTTCGTGACCTTCTCACAATCAAAGTCCAAGGGGAAGCCAGATTCCCTTAACAACTGGGGTACTAACTCAACAACTGCAGTGATTCACTTAACAACAACTGCAATAAAAGTCATAAAATGGGGCAAAACAGGAATCAGTTGTGATTGTAAGTCAAGGACTACTTGTACTGTATCCAACCCACAAAGATTTATGCTGATTCAACCTCATTGCTCCTTCTGCCATTACACAGACATGCCGGAGTAGATCAACATTGGGTTTTGCTCACCACATTACACCATAAAGCCATGATTTGCCAACCATAATGGCAGCACACGGGACGACAAAATCAAACAAACAACTTTATGGTGTATGTGTCAGTCTTGTTCAAGATGAAGTCAAACTGGGGGTGAATATGAGAATTTAGATGTCAAGGTCTAAACTGATCCAGTTAAGTTCTTAATACAAGCCACACTCATTCCCATCAATCAGCTAATTGCTCCAAATGCAGGCTAGGAAAACAAATAAACAAAAAGAAGAAGGTCATCAGAAGAAATGCTACTGTAAAGTTGAATTCTTACAGCTATCAATGAATTTGCTTGCAAGTACAGAATGGGTCAATAATTGGATAGGATCGGATTATTAAAATAAATAATAAATTTACTTTAAAGCAGTGTTTCTCAACCTTGACAATTTTAAGGCATGTGGACTTCAACTCCCAGAATTCCACAGCCAGCAATGCTGGCTGTGGAATTCTGGGAATTGAAGTCCACATGCCTTAAAATTGTCAAGGTTGAGAAACACTGCTTTAAAGATTCTGGCACATATTCCAAACCAAGTGATGTCCTTTTTTTAATTTAATTTAATACTGTGCAGCATTCCAGAGTCAAATAACCTTGATGTTACTAAACATAGCTCTTCTCTTTTGCTAGCTTGCCGAATAGTTCTCAAAATTAAACAGTTTTCTGATTCACAGCCAGGCCAGTACAACCCCAAAAACACTTTCACAATTTCAAAGACAATTTCCCCTGGCTGAAGGTGAGATTAAAAATATACTCTATGGAGTTCTTCAATCTAAGAAATTGCAAATCTTTGGGGAGGAAAAAAAACCCATGGTTTATGGAAGATGGAGTTTGCCCAATTCATGTATCATAGAAAAAGTTATCTGCTCCAGTGGGCAACAGACTCAGACCCACCAGAGAGATGAAATATCCCAAGATCTAATACCAGTGAGTACCTGCCCACTCTCTTCCTCAACAGAATCCCGTTGACTATGCTTGATCATGGTGCTTTTCCTCTTGATGTTACTTTCAGTTTACCCAACTGGTCCCTCCAGTTCAGAGGGAGCTTTACAAGCAAGTGGGAATCAGTAAAAAGACAGAGCAATTCGATTCAATTTAGAATATAACTGGAAGCGACCTTGGAGGTCATCAAGTCCAACCCCCTGCTCAGGCAGGAAACCCTATACCATTTCAGACAAATGGCTGTCCAGTCTCTTCTTAAAAACTTCCAGTGTTGGAGGACTCACCACTTCTGGAGGCAGGTTGTTCCACTGGTTAATTGTTTTAACTGCCAGGAAGTTTCTCCTTAATTCCAAGTTGCTTCTCTCCTTGATTAGTTTCCATCTGTTGTTTCTTGTCCTGCTCTCTGGTGCTTTGGAGAATAGCTTGACTCCCTCTTCTTTGTGGCAGCCCCTCAAATACTGGAATACTGCTATCCTGTCACTACTGATAGTAGTATTCCTACTGCTGAGCTCAGCTTTCTGCCCTTCTTTCCCTACTTCTCCACCTCCCCTTTGGAAGCAGGAAAGATTCGCCAGAGGACACTACAGCAAAGGGTCTCTCAAGGACTTCTCGTCAACTTCACTCACGACTCTACAATTAGCATCTTTGATAACCAAGCTACGATTTGGCCAGGTACCTGGTGCTCAGGTTCAAAACGACATCAACTATAAATAGACCTATTTATGCCGACAGGCTTGGGGGGGTATGAACTATGTTCTGCCCCCGGGCCTAGGAATGTGCTTCCATCGTTGATTGTGTATTTGATTGTGTTTGCATGTTGTATGTATGGATCTTTGTTTGGATGTTGATCATTATTATTAAATTTTTATATGTAGTTGTATTGTTGTTGTGAGCCACCTCGAGTCTTAGGAGAGGGGCGGCATAGAAATTTGATAAAATCAATCAATAAATAAAATAAACTTAAAAATGTGTGGGGAAATCAAGTATAACCTGAGAGTCCAGAAGAAGAGGATTGCAACTATAAATGATATTTCGCGGTGGCATCCAGGTCCTCACCTGGAGAAAACACTTGCCGTATTAATGCTTTCAGCAGCTTGTGCCAAAGTTGTCTTTTTTTTTTTTTTTCAAAAGGCAAGGGGTCTCGAAGACATTTTGCTTCTCGATTCGGAACTGAAGAAGCTTCTTGGATGAGAAGCGAAACCTCTTCAAGGAAAAACCAAGACCCCCTGGCCTTTTGGAAAAAAAAAAAGACAACTTTGGGACAACCATGATTTGGATGACTGAGAATCTCCACAGATGTCATCAGCTTGTTTTGACTTAATGATCATCTGGCAAAAGAGGGGTGTGTGGGAAGAGATGCTTGCACAGGTTAAATGGATTAGAAGTAGAAAACAAAACAAAAAAAAAACCCGTGAAACAGCTGTGGATGTTTTGGCAGAAGCTGGACGTTCTGCAGACTTGATGCTGCCACTTCTGATGCATCTGCTTCACTTGCTCTCCAGGTCCGTAATCAACTCAGACTAGGGCCCTGGGGAGGCTGCAGCCAGCCACATCATGCCACTGAAATGCTTGTGGCCACAGCCCTCAAACCGAGGAGGACGGCGGCTTTTCAAAAGAGACCTCGTTGCCAACTGTTTCCTTTACATGGTGCGATGTGGTCAACACCGCATGGTCTCTGAGATCGCTTCGGTCTTGGGGACCTAGCTTAACAAGGACAGCCACGGGCAGTCCCTTCCCCCCCCCCGCCCTTATTTTAATGCTGACGAGATTTAAAAGAAAAGCATGTGTATCCATGGGGAAGAAATGCACATGTGCGTGGGTTTTTGAAGACCGATGTCATAATTTAACCCCTTTGAGAGAATAGCCCCAACACTGGAAGTTTTAAAGAAGAGACTGGACAGCCATCTCTGAATTGATCTCTGCTTATTTAGGTGTAAAGATGAAACAACAAAGATGATCAGGGGACTGGAGGCTAAAGCATATAAGGAACGGCTGCTGGAATTGGGTATGTCTAGTTTAATGAAAAGAAGGACAAGGGGGGACAGGATAGCAGCGTTCCAATATTTCAGGGGCTGCCCTAAAGAAGAGGGAGTCAAGCTATTCTCCAAAGCCCCTGAAGGCAAGACATGAAGCAACGGGTGGAAACTCATCAAGGAGAGAAGCAACCTAGAACTAAAGAGAAACTTCCTGACAGTTAGAACAATTAACCAGTGGAACAACCTGCCTCCAGAAGCGGTGAATGCTCCAACACTGGAAGTTTTTAAGAAGAGACTGGACAGCCATCTGTCCGAAATAGTGTAGGGTTTCCTGCCTGAGGAGGGGGTTGGACTAGATGACCTCCAAGGCACCTTCCAACTTTATTATTATTATTATTATTATTATTATTATTATTATTATTAATTTGATATATATAATGTTCACAATCAAATTTGTTTAAGCAACACAATCCTAACAGGTATAGGGCAGCTTTCTTCGGACTGAACATCGCACTTGCCCAACGAAGTGATAAGTTAGGAGGAAATCATACAAAGAAAGCGGGGTGTCCCTGGAAAAAAAAATCAACTTGTAATTTATTATAAATTCATTAAATAGATAACACTATCCTTTCCATTTCAATAAGATTTTCCTGCTGCCCTGCAGAGTATTATATCAAAGCACTGACACTGCAGGTGGGCAGTTCTGCTGCAGGTAAAGAATAAAAAGAAGGATGATGGAAAAACATCAACCCGTGGGGATTTCTAACGGAAGTTTCATCTTATCGGGCACCCACAAACTTTAGTTCCTTCACCTTTTCTCATTTAAAAAGTTACTGGAACTGGAAGGAGAGAGGGAGGAGGTTGAGGAGGGCTTACATCTTCCCTCCAGCACAGGGCAGCTTGAGATGTTCTACTGAAAGAATCAGGAAGGAAGTGGGCCATTTTTTTTTTCATTCTGTGCTGCTTGCAGTCCTTAAGACAAAGAAATGTTGGATACTTTCTCCATTTCAAAACAGATGTGGACAGAGCACAACTCTCGCTGGAAGTCTGGCCCCCACAGAAGAAGGTCAACACCTCTTCTCAAGCACCCCAATAATGACAGAAAAGCAGATTCTGAATTGGTTAGGAGTGGTAGGGAAAAAAAAAAAACTCTTGTTGTAAGAGGAGTTTGAGAGTAAATGGGCTGATTTAATGATCACCAATGAAGGCAAATATACGCATCCCAGGATAATGTGGCAAGATCCAGTCTGGGTTGGTCACCAGGACCAGAGGTGGTTTTGTCTTCTGAGCTTTTGGACTCATGCTAGATCCCATCCTCAGGAGCTCCAGAACAAATCCAAAAGTATAGAAGACTAAACCTCTGATCCTGGTGGGCCCAGACTGGATCCTGATTTAATCATCCAAAGAAATGACTAGTTTCCATTTATTGGATGTATTAAACAAGGAGAGGCTGGACAGCCATTTAGAGAGGGGTCCCCAACACCCGGTCCATGGACTGGTACCGGTCCGCGGCATGCCAGCAAACGGTCCGCACAAACAAGCAAAGCCCCATCCGTGAGATGCAGGCAGCACACAAAACCACACACCCTCCAGTTCATGGAAAAACCTCTTTCCACGTAACCAGTCGCTGGTGCCCAAAAAGTTGGGGGCCTCTGATTTAGAGGGAACACTTTAATTTTAATTTCTGCATGGAGAGGGTTGGACACGATGTCCTAAAGAATCCTTCCCAAGTTGTATGTGTGGATGTGTGTTCGTAGTGTGATCATCCCAGTGCCATTTTTTGCCTTCCGCCCAAAACATTTAGTCAGTGCTTCTCTCTACCAACGGCAGAAAGGTGGGATGCACACTAAAATAAGAGCAGCTGTCATCACATTAACACATGCAATACAAAACTTCCCCTGGCAAAACTAGTCATCAAAGCAGATTAAAATACCAGCCTCTGACAAAATACTCGCAGCCTTCTCCTTGAGGTGCCAGCGTTACGAGCGATAGCACTGAACTGGAGACAATGAGAATGTATTTTCTGTGGGGAGAAAGATTGCTCTGGGTGTCCTTTCGGTGCGTGAGACTGTACCGAAATTGGTTTCGCTCTCTGAATTTAAGGAGAAGAAAAAGAAGGAGAAAAAAAAAGAAGGAGGTGGGGCAGTGAAATTGCCACCTGTTTTTCGAGAAATGGCACTTCCCGTTGCTTAGGAATGGAGTAGGTGACAGAAGTAGAAAATGGAAGGTGTGTGATGCATACCCAAGGTGGCAGCCCCAAGAAGGAAGAATGGAGATAATGTCATTATAGAATAATTCTATTCTATTCTATTCTATTCTACTCTATTATCTTTCTATTCTATTCTATTCTATTCTACTCTATTCTATTATCTTTCTATTCTATTCTATTCAATTCAATTCTACAATCTGTCTATTCTATTCTATTCTATTCTACTCTATTCTATTATCTTTCTATTCTATTCTATTCTACTCTATTCTACTCTATTCTATTCTACTCTATTCTATTATCTTTCTATTCTATTCTACTCTATTCTATTCTATTATCTTTCTATTCTATTCTATTCTACTCTATTATCTTTCTATTCTATTCTATTCTACTCTATTCTATTCTACTCTACTCTATTCTATTATCTTTCTATTCTATTCTATTCAATTCTACAATCTGTCTATTCTATTCTATTCTATTCTATTCTATTCTATTCAATTCTACAATCTGTCTATTCTATTCTACTCTATTCTATTCTACTCTATTCTATTCTACTCTATTATCTTTCTATTCTATTCTATTCTACTCTATTCTATTCTATTCTATTATCTTTCTATTCTATTCTATTCTACAATCTGTCTATTCTGTTCTATTCTATTCTACAATCTGTCTATTCTATTCTATTCTATTCTATTCTATTCTATTCTATTCTATTCTATTCTATTCTATTCTATTCTATTCTATTCTATTCTATTCTATTCTATTCTATTCTATTCTATTCTACTCTATTCCTTAATAGAAACTATTTAAATTCAAACGGGCAAGCTGAGGACCTTTTATTAGCCATGCTGGCAGAATATAACCTCTGTATTTTGCAAAACTCCACATCTCCCCTTGTATAAGTAGGAAGCGGTGCTTTAAATCCTGTTTAAGGGCTTCCCAGTTGCCACAGGCAGTTGGAACAGATTCTCAGTCTGATGAAGCAGAGCTCTTAAAACCTCCAAAGATAACATGATTGAAAGGCACACGCAGACATTACTGGCTGTTCAACCTCACAGGGACAGTACCCAGCAAGAACTGTAACTCAACTCCAAAAGCCTTCAAGTCAGCAGGAAAAACTGACAAAGAGAAACAGCTTTAACTGTGCAGAGGTAATGCCCAGATACAATTCCCTTCTGAAATAATAGCAAGGGCCACCAAAGCTTGATGTTTTAACAACCTCCCAAAAGACAGAAGAGGTGGATGAAATTCAAATGCCCGTGATCGTGCCTTATTTTTCATTTTGCAGCCACAAAGATTAAACCTAAAGATGAAAAGTGGAAGGTAAAGGGGACAACAAACAAGGAAGGATGAATAGCACTAACCAGAAGGTGATTCAGGACACCCAACCATCACGTAATTGAAAGGAATATACTATGTACCTAAAGGGTTCAACTGTGGGGTCCTTGATGCTCTCTGAGCTTGGCTGTTTCCCCTCTACTCTACCTTGGTCCGACCTCACCTGGAGTACTGTGTCCAGTTCTGGTCACCCCAGTTCAAGGAAGACACTGACAAACTGGAGCAGGTTCAAAGGAGAGCTACCAAGATGGTGAATGGTCTACAAACCATGTCCTATGAGGAACGGTTAAAGGAATTAGGAATGTTTAGTCTACAGAAAAGAAGACTGAGAGGAGACATGACAGCTGTCTACAAATACCTGAAGGGCTGTCACAGAGCAGAGGGATCAGCCCTGTTCTCACTTGCTCAAGGAAGGACCAGAAACAATGGGATGAAACTGCAGGGGAAAAGATTCAGATTAGATGTTAGAAAAAAATTTCTAACAGTAAGGGTGATCAACCAGTGGAACAGGTTGCCACAGGAGGTGGTGAGCTCCCCTTCGATGGAGGTCTTCAAGCAGAGACTGGACGGCCATCTATCTGGGATGGTTTAGGGAATCCTGCCTCGAACAGGGGGTTGGACTCGATGACCTGGGAGGTCCCCTCCAACTCTACGATTCTATGATTCTATGAAACCAAGCTCAGAGGGTACCAAGGATTGCACATAGGCCTTTAAGCCTGCAGCTAAGACAGCCCAAAAGCACTAAGGTTCAACTGATTGCTCTTTGTTTTGCAACCACGGGCTAACAAAATTATCCCCTTCGAAGAGAACCACAGCTGGGTTTTCTTTGTTTCCCACAGCCTGTTGTTTTTTCCCCTCTGCACAGCATGTCACTGATTCGCAGTGCCCTCTTGCGTTCATTCGCCTGTCCGTCGAAGCCGAGACGCATCACAAAGCCGGAATGGCCTCAAGCTGGCTTCTATTAACAACCCAACTGCTCAACCACAAAGTCCAAAACGAACCCAAATCTTTGCACAGAAATGTTAGCTCTAAAACAGGGCTCTTCAAACTTGGCCCTTTTATGATTTGTGGACTTCAACTCCCAGAATTCCTCAGCCAGGCATTGGGTGTGCAAGTTGTGTGAACTCAAGACTCTGTTGTTTGTAACCACTGTGTAGGACCTTGGGCCTAGGATGAATGTTGAGCACCTTGGAGGAAAAGGGGATAAAACACAATGTACCCAAATGCTGCAAGAGCCCAAGCAGAAAATGATGATGACAATAACATAATAATGCACTGAGTTACTAGCTCTATAATGAAACCAGATGTGATTTTAAACTTCTGCACAGCCCTGCAGGACTAAAATCGATATTACGTTGAAATGATTTTAACCGTTTAGGAAGAAATGTATTTACTTTGACAAAATCGAATAAACTAATCGCTGGAGCACAGGAAGATTCTCCAGGCTAAACTGCTTCAGAAATACAAAACTGGTCCCATTTTTATCCTCCCTTTCACTGCTCAATTACTCATCCTCACTAGCTTATTATTATTATTATTTTTGCATATGTCTTAAGAGAGAAAACTAAATTACATTTTTTTCCATCCTTCGCCTTGAAGATACCAAACCATCCCTGTAAAATGTGCTTTTTCTGTGTTCATACTTCTCTCTGCCCGATAGATGTGAAATACAGTATGTGGCACACCTGTTGGATTTTGTGCTGGTCTCCAGTGGCTGGTTTCTTAATGCTAATTTTTGCAATTATTTTATCCACAACCTGTAATAAAAGCAGGTGGAAGCAAAGTGGCAGGACCACAGCAAAAGGGAGAACATACTATTAACTTATCATGTCAGCATTCACCAACTAGCCTTTTTTCTTGAATACAATACCTCCTCAATACATCATTTTGACAGGACTGAGATGTAGTAATGTGCAGCTATTCAGCTCCAAAGCAGGGAAATAAATCCTTTTTTTTAACCCTCTACTGCAGGGGTCCCTAACCCTGGTCCGTGGACTGGTCCCTAACCCTGGTACCGGGCCATGGCATGTCAGCAACTGGTCTGCACAAACAAGCAGAGCCCCATCCACAGGACGCAGGCAGCACACAAAACCACGCACTTTCCGGTCCAAGGAAAAAGCGCTCTGCACGGAATCGGTGACTGGTATCCAAAAGCTTGGGGACCTCTGCTCTACTGGATCTGCCAAAAGGAGAAACAAGGACTCTCTTTTTCTTCTTCTTGTGCCATATCCGTTATCGGATGTTGGTGATCATGTTGGCGATCCTGTTTTTATCAGCAGCCGCACGAAAAAGTACTGCTGAGTTTGGTCCAAACCAGTCCCTTAGATTTTGAAGCCACAATGTTCTTCTTCTGCCTGGACCTCGTTTGCCTTCAACCTTTCCCTGGAGGATGAAATGGAGTATGCCGTATTTTTCTGGGCGTCGCATCACAGGTCCGAAATATTCTAATTTTCGTTTTTTTAATTGTTTTGATGATTTCCCTTGGCTTTCCCAGGTGGTTTATCACCTCCTCATTTCTGATCTTGTCAGCCCAGCTTATACGTAACAGCCACCTGAAAATCCACATTTCAAATGCTTCCAGTCTCTTCAGGTGGCTTCTGTCCGAGACCAACTCTCTACTCCATAGAGCAGGATAGAAAAAATACAGCATCTGACAAGCCTGATTTTCAGTCTTAGGCTTAGGTCCTGGCTGCAGAAGACACTCTCGCCGGATCCAAAACAACATCCCTGTTTTCAATTCAAATAGCTGTTCAGTGCATCCTGACTGTGAAGTCTAAAATGTGTTTTTAGAACAGTCCGTTTAGGGAACGTTCAAAGTTACGACGACACTGAAGGAAACGATTTATGAGTGATTTTCTCACTCATGACCCTTGCAGCATCTTCATGGTCACGTGATCAAAATTCAGCGGCTTGGCAGCTGACTCATCTTTATGACGGCTGCAGTGTCCACGGGGTCACACGGCCCCCCTTTTTTGCCTTCTGGCAAGCACAGTCAATGGGGAAGCCAGATTCTCTTAACAACTGTGTGAAGCTCCCTGAAGCTCATAGCTAAGAAAGTGAGGACAAATAAAGAGAAATATTTCTTCAGCCAGAGGGTCGTTGATTTATGGAATTCACTTCCAGAAGGGGTCGTGACAGCTGTCAGCCTTGACAGCTTCAAGGCAGGGTTAGATAGATTCATGGAGGCCAAGTGTATCGGTGGTTATTAAAACGGATGTCCATGTGCCGCCTTTATGTTGGTTGAGGCAGGCAGGATTCCCTTGAGTACCATTTGTTTGGGGGTCAAGGGAAAGGGAGGGTTTTGCCTTCTCTTTCTGCTCAAGATCCCCATGTACATTTGGTGGGCCACTGTGTGACACAGAATGCTGGACTCGATGGGCTTTGGCCTGATTCAGCATGGCTCTTCTTATGTTCTTATGTTCTTATGACTAACTTAACAACTGCAGGGATTCACTTAACAAACGTGGCAAGAAAGGTCGTAAAAACAAAGCAAAATCCACTTCACCAAAGTCTTGCTTAGCAGGAGAAACTTTGGGCTCAACTGGGCTCAACGTCGAGGTCCAACTGCACTACATCCCTGCTATAAAGTGTAAATGTGGTTTTTGTACTTTCTCCAGAATTGGTGGATTTGGGGGGGGGGGGAAACCCCACAACCCAGTAAAATTATGTTGTACGACCAGGCCAAATTCATTTTTCATGGATGCAGAAAAGAGTTCATCAGGCTGAAATGCTCACAACGTTTAACCTTAATAGACTTATAAATAATGCAGTCGGTTTTGTCCAACCCGGCTTTCTGCCCCCAAAACCTCCCCCCATCACTCCGCCGTAAGTTCATTATGAATTAAGGCCAATTTTCTTCTAAATGCACTTAAAAACGTGACATGATTTATTTGAAGTGCAACACTGGGAAACGTTGAAGAAATGACGTGTTTGGCAGGGACTGGTGGGAAAGGGCAAAAAAGAACACAAGGGAGCAGCAGCAGTGCGACAGGACCAGACTACAGAGATATGGGGGAAAGGAATACAATTCTATCCTCCTTGTTAATGGAGGGCTAAGATAGCTATCGACAGGCATCTGTACATTTTCAAGAATTTCCCAAAACCACAAATAAAATTTAAGACAGTGTGCCTGTGTGTTTTACCAGAGAAGACAAAAGCCAGTTCCCAAGGTTGTCACATTCTAGTGGACAAACCCATGGGTGACAGGGCTATGTTTTTTTATTTATTTATTTATTTTATTTTATTCGGTTTCTACGCCGCCCTATTCCAAAAACTCAGGGCGGCTTACAAAATAGATAATAACATAGAAATCTGACATTAAATACATTTATAAAACCCCTAGATTAAAAAGCAATCATCCGAAAACAAACTTACAACAAACATACACTGGCTAGGGGCAAGATGTCAACCGCCCCAGGCCTGTCGGCAGAGATGGGTCTTTAGTAGTTTACGAAAGGCGGAGAGGGTGGGGGCGATACGGATCTCCGGGGGGAGTTGATTCCAGAGGGCCGGGGCCGCAACAGAGAAGGCCCTTCCCCTAGGCCCCGCCAGGCGACACTGTCTGGCTGACGGGACCTGGAGAAGGCCGACTCTGTGGGCCCTAACCGGTCGCTGGGTTTCATGGGGCAGCAGACGGTCCCGCAAGTAACCTGGTCCGATGCCATGTAGGGCTTTATAGGTCATAATCAACACTTTGAATTGTGTTCGGAGACCAAATGGCAGCCAATGCAGCTCGCGGAGTGATGTTGAAATACTTAAATTTATGAGCTATGTCTACTTTCTGAGATCAGAACGATCTTCACTGTTGTGAGATCTGTGCTCAGCAATATCTTACGTTGGGTCAACTCAAGGGAAAGGAAACAAAATTAAGAGAAAACAAAATATAGGGCTGGGCGAAACAATGGCTGACTTTCTTTCTTTCAAAGGAGCAATCTTGATTTGTTTTGTGAACTCAAGTGGTCTTAAAGATATCATTTGAAGTCACACCCAAAAATTGATGGAACCCAATGCTGGCCATCTCCTGAAACATCTATGGAGATTCTCCATCATCCAGGTCATGGCTACCCAAAGGTGCTTTTCAAAAAGACAACTGGACTTTCTTCTTGTTGTTGTTTTTTCCTTCTCATCCGCTTCTCATCCAAGAAGCTTATCAAGAACTTATGAAGCTTTTTTTTTCCAACTTCTTTTTTTATTGGTGTTTTAATTTTTAACAGAAAAAGAAAAATGCTCAAATCAAATCATAGTGTTAAAATAAACAATAAACATAATCACAACATAAATACATATTTCAAAATCATCCATGAACAAAACATAAATACTTATTTCAATACATCTAATAATAATAACTCAACTGAGAATAATCATAGACCACATTTACCAAACAATTAACATTACTGCTCGGTACCCCCACCACCACATCCCCCTAACCCTAACCTTCCCCCCTCACTTACCAACTAACTACCTACTCTCCTCCCTCCTTCTCTATCTCCCTCCTTCTACTCCACCCAACTATCCCTACTCTTCCCCCTTCTTATAAACTTTCTACTTACATCAGCCAAAAAAAAAAAAAAAGAACTTATGAAGCTTCTTGGATAAGGAGCGAAACGCTTTCAAGGAAAAAACCAAAACAGTCCAGTTGTTTTTTGGAAAAACACTTTTGGGACAATCTCCTGAAATATATTTTTTTTTCTTAAAAAGTCTATGGCTAATAAAAGTCTACTCAACGTTCCCATCCGATCCTTGCGGATTTACTACCATGTTGTCTAATGAAGAGCTTCAAAGAATTTGCAGCCTTACATCCATGCGTTATTTCATCCCTGAGTTGGTCACGTAACAGTACTAGATGTGGCTGCTGAAATTTCTTATTGCTGATTCAGTGTAGTTATGGCTACTGTTTGCTATAGCTATATGGAACCACTAAGCTCAAGCAACTAGTTACCAACTATTGCTGAGTAACAACAACAACGTTTTGCTATCGTCTTCATGCTCCATTTATGGGCTATCTGGAGATAGCAGCGGATAGTAACAAGCAGCCTAACTGGATGGGTCCTGTTTCCATCCAACACCGTTCTTATATCGTTCTGACTTAGAAAAAGAATGAAGGATTGGATTACAGAAACAAGAGAAAACCTGTCAGCGGCTGAATTACACATAGGGAAATATTGTGCACATAAGTCTTCCATTAACGTAAAATCTAAAATTAATTTCGGCTGGCCTGGCACTCACCAACAGAAAGTTGTTTATATTTGTATGCTGAGCATAAAAAAGAATCGAGGATTCAAAGTAAATCCTAATAATATACTTCTCCATATCTGTCACCCAACCTATTAGTTGTCTACCTTTCTTTCTTTTGGTGATTTACTAGTTCAAGTAACGATCCACTCCAAAAAAGCCATATTCCAAACTTCAGCTGAGAATATTAAAAAAAGATGGACCCTTTGTAGACAAGAGTCTTGACAGAGAATTAAGAATTTTGATAGCCTGGATCTCACTCAGCTGTCCCAATCTTGATAAAGATACCTTTGATAAGACACTATATCAGCCTCAGACTTCCAGAAGCCAGTAAAATTATTTTATTCTATCAGCAGCCATCTAAAGTAACAAGAGACTATGGCTAGCTTCTTCTGTATAGCAACCCCCAATTTGAAACCATATTTTGCTCTTGGATGACAAATCCTGATTTCTTTTAATCATGACTTGCTTTGATTCAATTCAGAATCTTTACATTTCCCTCTTCCTATTTTTTGCAACTGTCCATTTCTTCTGGGTAATGGTGGAAGAAATGGATAGACCAAAACTGATTATGAAAGGCATAAATAAACCTCGCTTACTGGAAAGATTAACTCTGTATGGATCAACACAGTTCATCAAATCTTGATTTAGTGTTATGTGCAGATGCAGTCACTATAGCATTTCTTGAATATATTATATAAGGACTGCCTGTATTTTGCATGAAGTTTAAACACAGAGAGACTGTGTAAAGGATCGGAAAAATAATGCGTGATTTAGAATCCAAAATAATGATGAGAATAATAGCACAACATTCAAAATTGTTCACGTGGAAAGTTATCAGTCCATCCAAGTAAGAAACTCTTGCTGGCATCAATTGTAGCAGAAGAACAATAAATACGTTCTTGAATAGACCATAACTGATTATGAAACGCATAAAATGGCAGGTCTATAAAATACCACTGAAAGGTTAAAGCGCGTCTTATGAGGGAAAAAAATTAAACTTTGAAAATGTTTGGATAGCTTAGCGATGAAAACAACAGCAAATCCATGGAAGACGGGACACAATAAAAAAACAAATGTCTCCACTCAAAATCTGATACTGAATCAGCATTAAGCTTCCCCAAAGGTCACTGGCTGTTTTTTTGGCTTTTTAATTCATCCTGAAAACAGTTTACCACTTACAGATGTTTTAAATTTTAGAGACCGATACACACATATTACCGCAAGATGGAATATCCAGTATCTTTCCCTGCAAACTAAGAATTGCCAACAGCATTCCTCTTTTTCAGAGGCCTTGTTTCCTGCTGCTGCTGCTGCTTCCTCTTCCTCCTCCTCTATTTCACCTTCTTTTAAAAATATTATTGAACAAAAACAAAGACACAAGAAACACTTGGCGGAGTGATGGAACTGATTCGTTTTCCCAAAAGACAACCCTTGGAGCTGCCTGTAGCTAAAAAATAGCAAAGACTTCTTAGCTCACGTCCTGGTGACTTCATGGATATATTTTGGGCTGGGCTGTTTTGGTTCTGACTTTGACTATCATTTCGTTGCCTTAACTTTCCCCCACTACGTTTTGGAATGAAGTTGATGGGACGCCAGTACTTTGCCTGGAAAATGGATGGAAGCCCAGCTGTAGGTGAAATATTTTTTTTTGAAGCATCAATGCCTATGCCAGCCCAGACTCTAAAATATTAAACTACCAGACTGTGTTTAAAATCTTGGTTTTTGGGGGAGATGCAAAAAGACAATCTATCATTTAGCACAGGGGTTCTCAACCTTGGCAACTTTAAGACTTGTGGACTTCAACTCCCAGAATTCCTCAGAAGCTGGCTGAGGAATTCTGGGAGTTGAAGTCCACAAGTCTTAAAGTTGCCAAGGTGGAGAACCCCTGATTTAGCAGGTCTCATAAATCCAAATTTCGGCCAATATATTTTTTTAAAAAAAACCAGAAAGCTACTAAAAGCATGAAGTTGTCCCAAAAATACCTAATCAAAACCAGTTTTGATAAAATTGTGCTGATATTCATAATTTTCTCCAACACTGATGAAAAGAAATGAGAATTGCATGGTTTCCGAGGTAGCGTTCTCAAATCAAATGGGTGGTGGGGGGGAAAGACATCTGGAAAGGATTTCAGGTTTCCATGGTAAACAAGGAGTTGGAAGGTAAATTTAGTTTCCCACATCTTTTAGAAGGAAGTACAAATTTACTTCTAGAATACATAAAACAGAACAACAGACATGGAAAATGCAGCGCACAATTCACTTTAAGTACTGTATATAAGGAACTGGATCACTTTCAATGCTTGTGCTAACATTTAGCCAAGTTTAGAGTTTCCTCTCTGTTCAATTACTGGTTACATTAGCTCCATGTCCTTCAGATACAGTTCCCAGAATTCCTAGGCAACACAGACATACTAATGGGAGAACCTGGGTTAGATAGCAAGCAGCCGATTCACTCTGAAATCAGGTACAATGGTACCTTGGTTAATTGTTCATGATGCGTACCAAAACCAATGAATACCAAACAAATTTTTCAAAATAAGGAATAATGTAGTGAGTCAGAAGGCAAGTTCTAGCTTGCCAAATAAACGATGAGTACCACGACAAAAAATTTTCACATCACAATGCATTGGGTACCCAATTGATCTGTTTCAAAGCAGCCAAGGACCAAGGTACCACGGCATTTAATCTCGTGCAAAGTTACCCTGCTAATCTTTGATCATGAGAATTTTCATTGCCGCTTTTAATTATTTGGTTAGGCTGTATGTTGTCCTGATTAATTTTATTTATTTATTTATTTAATTAATTAATTAGATTTCTATGCCGCCCTATTCCAAGAACTCAGGGCGGCTCACAACATGGATACTAACATGAAGAAATCTGGTATTAAAATACATTGTAAAACCCATTAATTAAAAACCAATCATCCAAAGACAGACATGCAGACAAACATACACTGGCTGGGGCCAGGTGTTAACTGCCCCAGGCCTGTCGGCAAAGATGGGTCTTCAATAATTTGCGAAAGGCGGAGAAGGTGGGGGCAATACGGATCTCCGGGGGGAGTTGATTCCAGAGGGCCAGGGCCGCAACAGAAAAGGCTCTTCCCCTAGGCCCCGCCAGGCGACACTGTCTGGCTGACGGGACCTGGAGAAGGCCGACTCTGTGGAGGATTTTAGGGCCAAAACATGCTGGGGACCTTTCTGGCTAAGGGACAGCAGGGATATTTATCATACCAATCGAAAGAGAGTTTTCAACTAGGAAGAAGTCATGGGTTTGTTGGCTATCACTAGACTTGCTCCAAGAACGTCTATCTTGAATGTGGGATAGTCATGGAAGACACAATAGTTCACCTACCAAGCACATTCCCTGAGGGCACTTCCTGTAATTCCTCCAGCTCTCTCCCCATTAATAAGTAGAGATCCTCCAATGTGCAACAAGCTAAATGAGGCACGGATGGCAGAGCATCAGCAGGAGAACATCCCGGGGGAAGCTAAAGGGAAGAAGAAGAAAAAAAAAATGAGCCACACAAGAATTGCTGATTCCTAGCAGACTTCGGCACAGCTTTCCCCAAAGCAGGTGTAACTTACATGAACAAACAAGGGTTTTTATTCCGAGAGAAATGGCAAGGAAAAGGGGAATATTGTCAACCTTGGCAAGTCTAAGGTTGCCCACCTAAAGGTCTACTCTAAGGCCAAGCAGTAGATTTTATCCTTGCTTTATGCAGGAGAAATCCTGCCAGTAAAGGAATGAACATTACATTCTTTTTTCAAGTCAAGTTCAACCCCATGATGAATATCTTGGTTATATACAGTCACTTCCTTGGTAGCGACATGAATGTGTTTGGTCACTGCCTTATCTTGAAATGCTTTTTTGATTTCTCAAACTATTTTACAGCCCTGGGATATCCTGGTGGTTTCTCACGGAAGGTCTAACCTTGCTTAGTTCTTTGAAGTTAGCTAAGATAGCTAGGGGCTGCCTTGGAGAGGACCCATGAGTGAATATTTAGGGGGGTGGAGGCGCTAAAAGGAATCTTTTACATCTTCCAGGGCCTTAACACCCATTTTATCCCTTACAATTCCAAAGCTCCCTTCAAAACAGGGACGTCATCTACTTTTGGAGTGTTGTCCTCAACTTCTTGGGCCCTCAGAAAGACAGTATATTCCTTTTTGTGTGTGTGTAATATTTTATTGGTTTCCCAATTTTACATTTGAGTATTTAAAAAGCAACGTGGTGGCGGGGTTAATCAATAATTGAATAACCAAATCTTTAGTACAAATCTCAGGTTACACTATCAAGTATTTCTTCTCTTTTTCCCTTAACATTTACTCTCTCATAGTCAAGCTAGTACATTTCTACTTGTATCGACTCAATAAACACATCATTATTACATTTATCGGTACATTTTTAGCTTATCCATATCTTAATTAGTCTTCACGAAACACTCTATATCCTGTTATTTATTTCTAACTAATTTTTAGTTTCTCATCAATATTCCAGTTAACCTTTAATATCCATAATTTTCAATTTTCAAGAAACATACATCAGTATATTCCTGATGTAGATCCAAGTCATCACAAATAACATGGATTCTTACTTTAATGTTCAGTCATAGGAAAAAGTGAAGTTCACGCTAATAAGGAAAACGTAGGCATCCGTAATATCTCAGCAGCTTACCTTGTGCAGTGACTCTGCGGGGTCATATTTTGGTCCAAGGACAAAGAGTTTTTGTCCCTTTTTCACAACACCGCTGAATACCCTCGCAAAAGCAATGAAAGTTTCTTTAGTTTCAAGCTCTTCTCTCTCAGTAGCCACGAGGTTGGTCTCTGATTGAATCGTGGGCTGCTGGTGATCCCCTGATGGAGGAATAATATCCCATGTTGGACATTGGAAAAGTGATACTGTTCTGCTTGTCAATGAGGAATAATATCCCATGTTGGACATTGGAAAAGTGATACTGTTCTGCTTGCCAATGAGGAATAATATCCCATGTTGGACATTGGAAAAGTGATACTGTTCTGTTTGCCAACGAGGAATAATATCCCATGTTGGACATTGGAAAAGTGATACTGTTCTGTTTGTCAACGAATGGCTGTCAGAAATGTGATATATATGTTTTGAAAAAGGCAATGTTTTCTACTAATCAAAAGATGCAGCTTTGTGCGTTATTAGGGCAGAAATTTTGTGATCTCTTACAATAATAGCTTGTATTGCTTATATTATAGTAGTGAATTCACTGGTAAACCAGCAAACTACTGATAAATATAAAATGTATGTATAAAACTGATTCTTCTTATGTGTCTTTAATTTTTTTATTCTTTTTAGTAAGATTAAATATTGTTTAATTAAAAAAAATAAAAATATTAAATAAAAGAATTCTGGGAAATAAAAAAAAACCCTGATTTAATGGCAGATTTTGGCAGAGTGGAGACGAAACGCTTGCAGCCAAATCAGCAAGCTCAGCCCAACTTCCAAACCCATCTCAAAATCTGATTTAAGTTTGTGTAGTCTATCCACAACAGGGTGGACATTACAACAATATATTTCTACCATTTCCAAGGTACCGGCATCCAGACCAATAAAGAGAAGCAAATTTGGGACAGGACCAGTGTACGTGTTAGCGACTATATTTAATTTCCATCACAATCATGTGAAGCAAACTAGATTTCTCTTCCCTCCTGGGTGCTGCAAATGAATTTTACAGCGTTCACTCACAAGTCAAGTATCCAGGGAGGTTCAACACAAGAAACAAAATGACAAAATTGTTGGCAAGCACCATTAACCATCTGCTCTGTAAAACAAAAGAGGCTTATTCCCACAACCAGTTCACAAGCCTGCTGGAGAGAAAAACAGGCTACCCAAATTTACTTCTAGCAGCAAACTGCCATGTGCCAAATTTGGCCACTGACACGCTATCACGATGTATGTGTTGCAATGTTCCCAAAGCCAGTTGGACCATAGCAAGAATTTAGGATTAGGAGAAAACTGCTGCCAGCAGCCTCTAAGACATTGCTTGGCAATTTCCAGATGTGTGGGCTTGAAATCCAATGCAGAGGTTGACTTTGTTTCATACCTACTGCCAGAGTGCCCTCTACAGTTATCATTTATCTTCTAGACCAGGGGTCAGGAACTACGGCCCTTTTATGACCTGTGGACTTCAACTCCCAGAATTCTTGAGCCAGCATGGCTGGCTCAAGAATTCTGGGAGTTGAAGTCCACAAGTCATAAAGGGGGCCGTAGGTCCAAGCCTCTGCCCTAGATGAACAATTTATTCCTGATCTTTCTCTTACCTCGGTTCTCTTCTGCCTCTAAAGTTGGGTCTATCAAATTTCCTCCAATTCCCTCAGATGCTGACTCTTGCTCCTGATTGGCCGCTAACTTTTCAGCACGCCGCTGCCTCACACGCTCATGTCTTTCGGCAATCTCTTCTTGTGACAAAGGCCTGTGTACCATTGGGGACAGCATGAGAGTTTTGAAAGGCGACTTTAATTTCCTAATTACAGATTTGCACACTAGGAAGGAGAGTTTTGTCAGAGCATGCACAGTCTTGTTGCGCTGAGATAACCCAGGAATAAACACAGTAAACAGTGGTCTATATTAAATGGTGGTTTATCTTACACTATCTACAATATCATACACCACAAACAATATACATACATGTGTTAATGCAGCAGGCTCCAACACACAGCAGTTACAACAGGAAAACGAAAGACAGAACACACATCTGCAGAGCCTTCCCTTTTATACAAGGCTCTTAAAGAGATACAGACCCTGCTGAGTCATTCCCAACATTACATCATACATCTCACACTACATAAGCTGGTTAGCTGTTAAACTATTACCTTGACAAGGTTGAGAAACAAAATAATTAATGAATGGCTAGCTAATATAACTTTAATAAAGCTATTGGGTCATCTGCTAGAGATTCTAACTTATATCAGTTCTTACAGTCACTACTACTGATTCTGCAAACCTGACAATTCTGACTAGCAGCCACCATGTAAGAAATAGATGAAAACTGAAATTAATTCACTATTTAAAAAATATTTTTAATTCACCAAGCACAAAAAAAATTGTTCTTCCCTTACAACATCTGTCATACATTTCATTGCTTTGGAATGTTGACATCTCCCTGGAAGGGAGATATTAAATATGTGTGTGTGTGTGTGTGTGTGTGTGTGTGTGTGTGTGTAGGCTAGACAGGGAAGTCAAAAAATTATGAGCATTAACCTGCAAAAATGTAACATTTTCAGGCCCAGTGATTCAAAAGTGATTAACAGATGATGACAATAAATATATAGATCTTTCAGAAGAATCTGATAATCAAAAGTATCCAATCAAGTATTCCATAGATGAAATCAAGTAGCTGGTGTATGTTGCTTGTGTGTAATATCAGTACAGTGTATTGTATTAGTAAAATTTAAATTAATAGACTACATGTAAATAGGAATAATAACCATAATAAAGTATAGATAATGGATTTGACAATAGCAAGGATAGTAAAAGGGAAGAGAAAGAATTGGAGAGGATCGCAAAGTATGAAAATCGAAGCTGAACGATTACAGTATGGCATAAACTAGGCACGGTGGTCCCAGTGGTTATTGATCCACTGGGTGCCCTACCAAAAAATCTTGGACAGCACTTAGAAAATCTTTGCATTGGCAAAATTTCCATCTGTTAGTTACAAAACACATACAATCTGCTTGAATCTGCATATAAATATACTACACCAGGGGTCTTCAAACCTGGCCCTTTTATGACTTGTGGACATCAAGTCATCAATCCCAGTGCCTGGCTGAGGAATTCTAGGAGTTGAAGTCCACAAGTCATAAAAGGGCCAAGTTTGAAGACCCCTGTACTACACCAATACATTATGATGCTTTAGGTTCTTGGGAAGAACTGGATGCAATACCAGCTAAAGAACCGACAGCTGTGACTTCACATTGTTGTGCCCGGATAATAATATATCAATATTAGTAGCTAGTGAGGAAATGCCAAGCTGTTATTAAAATAGCAGTTATTAAAGCCATTATTTTACACACTAGAGTTGCCTTAATGGAAACAATTTAAAACTTCTGCAAAAAGTGATAAATTCCAATAAAACTTTCACGGCATATAATTATTTAAAGTGGTACTACAGTTGCAATATTAACTTCTTTAAAGGCAATTTTTATCAAAGCGCACTTAAGAGGAAATGCTTCAGCTTTATGAACTGATAAATTGCTGCTAGGGAGAAGTCCTTGACATGCATTCCTGGTTTAAAGATGCAAATTCCATTTAAATACCTGAGATACTTGAAATTTGTGTGTTTGAAAAGGCAGGTAAGTAGGAGAGTTGATAAAAATTCCAATTTTGTTTGTTTAACAGATAAACAGCACACTTAAGATATAAGACCAGGATTCAGGTTGAATCCTTTATAAAGAAGCAAACAAAGAATTTTATAATGTAGATGGGGGAAGAAAAGAGATAGATTCTCAAGCTTCTTCCTTCCGTTATATGTTCAAGATGGACAGTATTTAATATTTATTTGCTACGTATATGTAGGGGTGTGGGTCCATACATATGTTCATACTTCAGGTAATGCAGAATGCAGCCGCGCGAGCAGTATTGGGCCTACCTAGAAATGCCCACATTTCAACATCACTCCGCGAGCTGCACTGACTGCCAATTGGTCTCCGAACGCAATTCAAAGTGTTGGTTATGACCTATAAAGCCCTACATGGCATCGGGCCAGGTTACTTGCGGGACCGTCTGCTGCCCCATGAAACCCAGCGACCGGTTAGGGCCCACAGAGTCGGCCTTCTCCAGGTCCCGTCAGCCAGACAGTGTCGCCTGGCGGGGCCTAGGGGAAGGGCCTTCTCTGTTGCGGCCCCGGCCCTCTGGAATCAACTCCCCCCGGAGATCCGTGTTGCCCCCACCCTCTCCGCCTTTCGCAAATTATTGAAGACCCATCTTTGCCGACAGGCCTGGGGCAGTTAACACCTTGCCCCAGCCAGTGTATGTTTGTCTGCATGTCTGTCTTTGGATGATTGGTTTTTAATTAATGGGTTTTACAATGTATTTTAATACCAGATTTCTTCATGTTAGTATCCATGTTGTGAGCCGCCCTGAGTTCTTGGAATAGGGCGGCATAGAAATCTAAATAAATAAAATAAATAATAAATGTTGTACATAGTAGGTTTTAGGTGTGTGTCATGTATGTGTTTCACTTTGAGAGCGGGCAACTAAATTTCATTTTTGATGTGTGCCGTTGTGCCCACAATAAAAAAAGTGACAATAAAGGTTATCTGATCTTATTATCCAAAAGGCTTCAAAGAAAACCAGAAGACACGCAGAGACTGCTAAACACCACATGGAAAGAAAAAGAGCTTAGCATTACTGAATTCTTATCCCAGGTTTGTTGTGGGTGTCTCTAGACCGGCTGGGGACATATCAGAGGATGACGAAGCACAACCAGGCCCCTCTGGGTATTTTCCCCTCCCGGCAGCTGAGCCAGACAGTGAGGAGATTTGTATGCAGTCTGAGTCAGACTCTCAAAGTGATGAGTCAGATTTGGAACAGGACAATATATGGCTTGATCCGAGATTCCGAAGGTTTGATAGGCGGAGGTGTCAGTTACGTGGAAAAAGGAAGTAATGGGGGAAGTGACGTATCGGAAACTATATTAGAAGGTGAAGAAGGGACTAATTCTTTGTCACGAGCAACGTTAATCAAGGAGTAGCCTGATACCTTGAGCAGTTCGTTTGAATTCAGTTTTCTGGTGTTTTTGGAATGTACGGAAGATTAATGAGATCTTGGACAACATGAGAGATAAAGAGTGAGTTAATTGGAAGGGGGAAGAGCATGTTTAATCTGAATGTAAATAAATCAGACTTGGCCGTTCAGGCCAACAAAATGCCAGCAGCTTGCTTTGAAGTGAATCTCTTGAAATGTGTTAAATAAAACTCTTAAAGAAATATTTATGTGGAGTTTACTGAGCTGAGAAGGGCCAGATACAACAAGGTTATGTCATGATTTGCAGAGCTGAACAAGACATAATTGACTGGGTTTACCTACAGGTAGAGTCCTTGACTTACAACCATTCTTTTAGTGACCGTTCAAAGTTACAACAGCACTGAAAGAAGGGACCTATGACCGCTTTTCACACTTAACGACCCATGGCAGCATCCCCGTGGTCACGTGATCACAATTCAGACGCTTGGCAACTGGCATGTGCTTGTGGCAGTTGCAGTGTCCCGGGATGACGTGATCACCGCACGTGTCACCTTCTGACACACCAGTGGGCAAGCAAGGTTCCCTTCGTGACTGTCTTCCTGACTTAACAACTGCAGTGGTGCCTTTAAGAACGGCGGAAAGGAAGGTAGTAAAATAGAGCAAAACTCACATAACAATTGTCTCACTTAGCAACATAAATTTGGGGGTCAGCTAACCAAGGAGAGAAGCAACCTAGAACTAAGGAGAAACTTCCTGACAGTGTGAACAATTAACCAGTGGAACCACCTGCCTCCAGAAGTTGTGAATGCTCCAACACTGGGAATTTTTAAGAAGAGACTGGACGGCCATTTGTCCAAAATGGTATAGGGTTTCCTGCCTGAGCAGGGGGTTGGACTAGATGGCCTCCAAGGTCCCTTCCAACATTATTATTATTATTATTATTATTATTATTATTATTATTATCTGAGGGGCTGCCACAAAGAAGAAGGAGTCAAGCTCTTCTCCAAAGTGCCTGAAGGCAGGCCAAGAAGCAACAGATGGAAACTAACCAAGGAGAGAAACAACCTGGAATTAAGGAGAAACTTCCTGAGAGTGAGAACAATTAACCAGTGGAACCACCTGCCTCCAGAAGCGGTGAATGCTCCAACACTGGACGTTTTTAAGAAGAGACTGGACAGCCATTTGTCCGAAATGGTATAGGGTTTCCTGCCTGAGCAGGGGGTTGGACTAGATGACTTCCAAGGTCCCTTCCAACTTTATTATTACTATTATTATTACTATTATTATTATTATTATTATTATTATTATTATTATTATTATTATTATTATTATCTGAGGGGCTGCCACAAAAAAGAGGGAGTCAAGCTATTCTCCAAAGTGCCTGAAGGCAGGACAAGAAGCAACGGATGGAAACTAACCAAGGAGAGAAGCAACCTGGAACTAAGGAGAAACTTCCTGACAGTGAGAACAATTAACCAGTGGAACCACCTGCCTCCAGAAGTTGTGAATGCTCCAACACTGGAGGTTTTTAAGAAGAGATTGGACAACCATTTGTCTGAAATGGTATAGGGTTTCCTGCCTGAGCAGGGGGTTGGACTAGATGACCTCCAAGGTCCCTTCCAACTCTATTATTATTATTATTATTATTATTATTATTATTATTATTATTATTATTATTTGTGGTGGTAGGTTGAAGGCTACCTGTATTAGAGTAACTATGAAATCAGGGATGGGTGAATGGAAGCCCCAGAGCCTCATCGAGGCCAATTCTCTCTTTTGAGCTTTTAGCATCTTCTCTCAAGCAAATTTCCCACTGTTTTGAGGCAGGAGGCCCAGGAAAATTGTGTTATAAATCCATTTGACTCTAAGTGAACCCCAAGACTTTGGAAGGACCAGAAAAGCAGCCCCTGTTTTATTTTCTGCTCCAAGGCTTTAATCGTCCTTATTTTAGCTAGAGATGTACAAAAATAAATTCAAACTGATGCAAGAAATTGTTCAGCTGTGGAAGTTTAAAACCACGAAGGCATTAAAATGAAATGCTTACTTTGGTGACAGAACTTCATTAATCAATCACTCTGAACCCTCTGCAGCCGCAAGATCATATGGCCACCCTTATTCATAAAAACACAATAGTCCCAACCTCCTACTGCTAATTTGCAAAACTGGAAGAGAAAGTTAAAACTTGTGGTTTAGTGAAAGTTTCAAGAGCCGCTTAATCCACAGTTGACTGCCACCATCTAGTGGTCACAATGTTCAGTGTCCTCTAGTCAGAAACCATGGCAGACTTTGACCCCATCTCTTCAAACTTTTCAACTTCTTTAAAAACTCCCTCAGGTAAAAGTTTAATAACCTGAGGTGAATCTTATATATGGTCTATTTACTATATCTAGTCTATCACATATTGTTCATTCGCGCTTCTGAATTAACTTCGTCTCAGTAATAGTGCAATCTTTTATAGTCCCTAACCAAAGATCCTGAGGTAGATTGTACTAATACTGAGATGAATAATATGTGATAGACTAGAAACTGTGGATAGACTATAGAAAAGAGAAACACCAATCAAATAGAGTGTAACAGGCGTATAGTTGAGGCTTGATGTGAGGAGTGAAAAATGTTTACCAAACCAGACATTTACAAAGATTAATACTTAGTGTTGTATATCAGGTGCTATGACGATTGATGCATACTAAGATTTTATGTTTAATGCTGATTGTTTTAATAATTTTTATATATATATATAAAAAAAACTCCCTCAGCAAAATTCACAAGACTCCTCTCGTGCAGTTCGTTCATTCTGAAGAGCAAGAAGCCACAGAAAGCCAGCAGAGAGCTCGCTTCTATGAACAACTGCTGCTTAACATCCTTCTCACGATGGATAATACAAAAAGGTATCTCAAGAAGAGGTGGGGGTTTTTTTCAAAAAAACTTACCAAAAACTACCCCCCCCAAAAAAAACTAGGGCTGTGATGCTCTTTGGATCTCAAGCCAGAAAGACATTTTGGCGTCGGCAGAAACATGCAAACTGTATCTATTCACACTTCCTTAAATAAGTCATGTCTTTTCCTCTGCTCGCTCATCTCTCCTGTGTTGGCACATTAATGCTCGACCACTTGGATAATTGATGGATTTGCGTTCCATTCCTCAGAGCCAGGCCCTCTCCCTAGTGCTACACTTAAGAACCGCAACTGAGAGAGTTGGGATTATGGTTATGCAAAGCAGTCACGTGGCGTCTCACATAATAATAATAATAATAATAATAATAATAATAATAATAATAGTAGTAGTAGTAGTAGTAGTAGTAATAGTAATAAAAAAGTTGGAAGATACCTTGGAGATCATCTAGTCCAACCCCCTGCTCAGGCAGGAAATCCTATACCATTTCAGACAAATGGCTGTCCAGTCTCTTCTTAAAAACTTTAAAACCTGCTTCTGGAGGCAGGTTGTTCCACTGGTTAATTGTTCTGTCAGGAAGTTTCTCCTTAGTTCTAGGTTGCTTTTCTCTTTGGTTAGTTTCCATCCGTTGCTTCTTGTCCTGCCTTCAGGTGCTTTGGAGAAGAGCTTGACTCCCTCTTCTTTTGGGGCAACCCCTGAGATATTGGAACACTGCTAACATGTCCCCCCCCTCGTCCTTCTCTTCGTTAAACTAGACATACCCAATTCCAGCAACCGTTCCTTATATGTTTTGGAGGTTTTTAAGAAGAGATTAGACAGTCACTTTTCTGAGACGGTATAGGTTCTCCTGCTTGAGCAGGGGGCTGGACTAGAAGATCTCCACGGTCCCTTCCAGTTCTATTCTATATATGTATAACATTTCAGTCCTGAGATTTTGTCTGTTCATGTTCTCACTTGCTGACACTAAAACCTCACCCTAGTGGCAGGCGAGAACAAGAAAGGACAAAAATCTCAGGACTGAAATCTTTTTTGCCTGCTGCTGAAATAAGGATCCATTTATTGAGATTTTCACCCTATTGGCAGGCAAGCAAGAAAAAAAAAAAAGAACAAGAGTCCAACCTTATACACCAGTTGGTTTGGTTTCCCACCACAGAGTTTCCCACACCAGTTGATCCTTCTATCGGCAGCAGGCAAAGAACATTTCAGTCCCGAGACGTTATCCTTTCTTGTCCTGGCTTGCTGACACTAAAACCTCACACTAGTGGCAGGTGAGTAAGCAAGCAACCGTTCCTTAGATGTTTTAGCCTCTTGAGAACCATTTCATTCAAAAACTGTGATTACAGACCAACTGTGGTCGTAAGTGGAGGACTGTAGATGACCAGGCTGAGCCCGAAGGAGGAGTCAAATGCATCATTAGTCATGAATCCCTGCACTCACACGAGATCTAAGTCCAGCCCACCTTGAATTCCTTTCTATTCTTAACTCCTGCTAATTTCCCTTGACTGTTAGTAGTTCAGATTCTTGCAGATAGCTTAAGTTTACAATAAATCCTTATACATATTTGAATTGCCTGGATCTCCCGTTTTCCTTGGTGCTTAAAATGACTATCTACAATGTAGCTTCCTTCATGTCACAGGAGTATTAATTCAGCAATTCTTCTTTGGAAATTAGTTTACAATTTAGCTAGGTAAGTGAATCCAGCCAATAAACTTGCTAACCAACTACATTAAGAAAACCAAGGCTCCCTTAACTATAATTAATCTAAATATTAGAATCTAAAAGACCTGATTATATAGAGAAACCATCTGAACGTATTACACACTTTGATATTTTTATTTTTTTATTTATTTTATTCGGATTTGTATGCCGCTCCTCTCTGAAGACTTAATTAGCTTTCATTATATGACAAAACCTTTATTTTTTTTAATTCACACACATAAATAAATCTTACAAGTGCCACATGTTCCAAGAGTCTGTGTTATATTTACCAGCTAGCTCAAGAAATAACTGCTTTTCTTGTCAGATAAGGGAAAATAAGCTTAGCCAGGCCTAAAATAAAAGCAACTGAAACCGCAGATTATGATTTAGCGACTACCACTACTGGAGCAGACAAGAGATCAAATGGGACAATTTTTCTCACCTTGGTTTGTTCCGTGGTAATGTCTTTGCATCAACTGCAAACATTTTGGATATAAACACAACGACAGGGGCAGTTTCTTCACTGCTGCACTTCATAAACGCTAAGCAAACATAAAACAAAATTGTTATCTTTCTTTCTGGGGTCCGTGCGAAGGAATCTCTGGTTTGATATGTAGATGTCAACTATTTAATAAATCCAGACGAAGAATTTAGGTTATAGTTCTATGTCGAATGACGGAATAGTGCAGTTAGGGACACTCATTGTCCTCTAACAAGGCTATTTTTTTCTTCGATTTTGAGTCAGACTGCCTCCTTTACCTTTTAGCTTGCTAATGTTTACTCACCCTCTTTTAAATCTTGTGTTTCTTGTGGCAGAGAATCAAACGTTTTAGCTGCAGTACACAGTAGCTTTTCCACTCTCTCAGCAGGGATCTCAAGAGGACTAGGAAGTTTATCGCAAACCGTGGCTAATCGACGCATTAAGGATACACAGAGATGCAATCTGAGACTTCAGTGACAGTGAAAAGGAAGGAGAGGATGTGGACTATTCAGAAAGAGCACGACATCCTCTCTGCAAGAATTTTTTCAAAGTTCATACTTACCCATCAAATCCTAACATAATTCGGAACTGAACAGCTCGGCAAAAACATCCAGGAATAAATACGTAAAATTGAGAGGCCGTGGGGAGGGGTGTTAGGACCCTTTTCTAACTCCTGTTGTTGTTGTTTTGCTTATAAAAGTTCCAAAACATTTATAAGGAATCACGGATATCTTCTGAGTAGAAAATAAATCACATAAGTAGCCCTACTATTCTTCTAGAAAGGAATTTGAAAGACACCAAAAAATCCAGGAATGACTTAAGTGATTTTAAGGCAGGTGAGCCATGGCTGGTTATGCCAATCCACTACTAATTTTTTTATAGAGTTAAAGAAATGCTTGCCTCCTGCTTAGTATAATCAAAGTCAAAAAAGTAAAATGAAAGAGAGGTAATACAGTACCAGTTTGCTGTGTGAAGAGTTTTTTTTATATATATAAAGGATACAGAGAACTGCATCTGATATTGGTAGCCACTGACTACAAATGGCATTAAGCTGAACTTTTGGGTCTGTGTGGCGTAATTCACGAGTGGCAATTTTTAGTCCCAGAGAGGAGATTATTTTCTCTATTTTCTCTTTGTCTCTGTGTGTGGGGAAAAAAAAAAAAGACACAAGATATTTGCTTCTCACTGAAGCCAGGAAGAAAAAAACACAAGGGAACTTCTAAATTCACTGGGCTGTTACTCTTATTAATGTGACACTGGAGATGGTTGATCAACCAACCATGCCTGATCTTAGATTATCATTTGTTTTCAGATGGAAATATCCTAAGATACCAAACCAACATATTTACTGACAATCAGTAACAAAATTAGCTTATATAATAGTAAAGTTGGAAAGGACCTTGGAGGTCATCTAGTCCAACCCCCTGCTCAGGCAGGAAACCCTATATTATTTCAGACAAATGGCTGTCCAGTCTCTTCTTTAAAACTTCCAGTGTTGGAGCATTCACCGCTTCTGGAGGCAGGTTGTTCCACTGGTTAATTGTTCTAACTGTCAGGAAGTTTCTCCTTAGTTCTAGGTTGCTTCTCTCCTTGACTAGTTTCCATCCGTTGCTTCTTGTCCTGCCTTCAGGCGCTTTGGAGAACAGCTTGACTCCCTCTTCTTTGGGGCAGCCCCTGACATATTGAAAGACTGCTATCCTGTCTCCCCTCGCCCTTCTCTTTGTTAAATGTATCACTTGGGTGATGTGTGATGTAGGCATCTAATATTTTCAACCAGGAAAATGCAATTAAAGGATTTATCTCTTACCTCTTGGTAACTGCCTCGTAGAGACTCCATATGTTTTCTAACACTAGTTGCACAAACAGAGGCTTTTTCCCTTTCAGCTGGAAAGAGAACATCAGGTTAGACAAACACAAAGCAGCCTTTATAATACATCAGGAATTCTACTGCCATATATATGTACCAACACATACCATCTACATGAATCTTACACATGTAGATCATAAAACCCACCCTCTCGTCCCACTCCTCCGCTACACTTAGTGTCATTCACTAAGCCTTTATGGCAGTGTTTCTCAACCTTGACAATTTTAAGGCATGTGGATTTCAACTCCCAGAATTCCACAGCCAGCAATGCTGGCTGTGGAATTCTGGGAGTTGAAGTCCACATGCCTTAAAATTGTCAAGGTTGAGAAACACTGCTTTATGGGGTACAAATAGCTTGTGGAGGGCACCCCCTTTAAGAATATATCCTGTATCCCCTCCATACAAAACGTGGAACCTGCAATGGGGTGGACTGAACCCCAGTTTTGCTAAGTTATGGCAATAAAACATTATGGTTAGATTTATGCATGAGGCAAAAATGAAATGGTAAAGTGAGAGAATGGACTGAGCAACATCAGATTTAGGAAAATCAGATTTCAAATATTTCTCCATTTGAAAATCTCCCTGAAAGGGGGGTTAAAAAAGCCAGCCATAGTGATAGACAGGTTCTTTCCTTTGATTTATGGTGTGGAATATATTTCTCCTGATGCCAGCAATTAAATATCTGATACTGCAGTTTCTCAGAGCGCTATTAATAACAGTTGCCGCTCACCCATGCATTGGATCTGGGTGACAATGCGCTTCTGAATGGCCAAATTTACTCAGTTAAGAAAGGGACAATGATGCCCACACCATTTTACTCCCCCCAAAAGTGAGAACAAGAATCCCGTTTTACTTACCTGATCGACTTTCATGATCCTCTTAGCTTTCATATTTAAATAATAATCTCCCCAGAGAGTCTTCAATAATATGGATGGTTTGATTCCCATCTTCTGGCTGTATAGCTTCGCAAACTGTTCAATACTGGGAAACAAACACAAAACAAGCCATTAGAGAAGTGCATTTAAATAAACAGCCTTCATAATAAGGCATCTGTGTCCACCTGCACAGTAATCAGCTGTACACGTCTTCTTTGAGGTGACTGAAAAATAGCCTTACAACTACTTTACAGAGAACTCACATAATAGCAATAGCGCTTAAGACTTATAGGCCGCTTCACAGTGCTTTTCAGCCCTCTCTAAATGGTTTAGAGTCAGCATATTTGCCCCCAACAATCTGGGTCCTCATTTTACCGACCTCAAAAGGACGGAAGGCTGAGTCAACCTTGAGCCAGTCAGGATCGAACTGCTGGCAATTGGCAGAGTTATGGAAGGAAGGAAGGAAGGAAGGAAGGAAGGAAGGAAGGAAGGAAGGAAGGAAGGAAGGAAGGAAGGAAGGAAGGAAGGAAGGAAGGAAGGAAGGAGGGAGGGAGGGAGGGAGGGAGGGAGGGAAGGGCAATAGCAATAGCAATAGCAATAGCACTTAGACTTATAGGCTACTTCACAATGCTTTACAACCTCTCTAAGCCATTTCCAGAGTCAGCCTATTGCCCCCAACTATCTGGGTCCTCATTTTACTGACCTCGGAAGGATAGAAGGCTGAGTCAACCCTGAGCTGCTCAGGATGGAACTCCTGGAGTGAGCAGTGAATTAGCCTGCAGCACTGCATTCTAACCATTGTACCACCATAATGTAAGCATATAAGTATACACTCTCAACAGTTAACTTTATTGAAAGGGTATCTATTAACGTGCCTGGCACAAAAGCTTGCCCCACTTCACACATGCACATTTGGCTGCTGTAGTGTTGTCTATTATTTATTTATTTATTTATTTATTTATTTGACTTATATGCCGCCCTTCTCCCAAAACTCAGGGCAGCTCACAGCAAAAATACAAGTACAAAAATATAGTATAAATCAATTAACAACATACAGTCACAATCAGAGGCCCCAGGGGCAGAGTGCAACTCACACGCCCCAAACCTGTCTGCATAAATGTGTTTTTAAGAGTTTCCGGAAAGCTAGGAGGGAGGGAGCAGTACGAACCTCTGAGGGAAGTTGATTCCAGAGGGCTGGGGCAGCAACAGAGAAGGCCCTTGTCCTAGGCCCCGCCAGACGGCACTGTCTAACAGACAGGACCCGTAGGAGGCCAACCCTATGTGCCCTAACCGGTCGCTGGGATTCATGAGGCAGAAGACGGTCCCGCAAGTATCCTGGTCCATTGCCATAAAGGGCTTTATAGGTCATAACCAACACTTTGAATTGTGTTCGGAGACCAATTGGTAGCCAGTGCAGCTCACGGAGGGCTGGAGTGATATGAGCATGTCTTGGGAGACCCAAGACGGCTCGCGCGGCCGCATTCTGGACTACTTGCAGTCTCCGGACATTCTTCAAAGGTTGCCCCATGTAGAGAGCATTACATCTATGGTCTGGATGTGCATACAGGGCTGGTGATAAATAGACAATGCGGGTCCTCATGAGCTCAGCAAGACACACACACACACACACACCCTTCCATCTTCATGTATCTTCCACCTCCTCCTGGCTATGGTCCCAGGTCCGAGGCTAATCTAGTTGTTCTCTAGCTTAGTGGGGAATCTGTTGGGAGTGTTGTACTATTTGTATCTCATTTTAGTCCAGACTGCCTCTTTACCTGGGTTTTACCTGTTTTACCCTTTTGATGAGTTTTGTAAGCCGCCTTCTGGAATGGCAGACGATATGAAATCGAATAAATCCAACTCAGTATCAACTCACCCAAAGCCCCAGCCATCAAGTGCGCTGGCAAACAGGACATTCCCCTGATCGGGTGAAAAATAAAGATGGGAATCGTCCGTGTACTCCAAGCCTGTACTCCAGTCATACACCTGGTCCTCATTAGTAGGATCAGAATTCAGCTGGACATCCACGTCTTTCTCGGCTCTTTTTTCAAGGATTTGGGAGGTGAAGAGGGTAGCAGTGATGGCGTTCACCTAGAAACAAAACTGAGTCACTTATTCTATGTATGGCATTGCAGCTTTGGTGCCTTACAGACAGATTAAGATTAGATTAGATGAGATAACTTTTATTGTCATTTTTTTTCCTGGGGGCACAATGGCACACATTAAAAAAATGAAATTTAGTTGCTTACGCTCAAAGTGTAACACATACATAACACACATTTGAAAACATACCATATACGACGTATGGTTATGACCTATAAAGCCCTACATGGCATCGGACCAGGTTACTTACGGGACCGTCTGCTGCCCCATGAATCCCAGTGGCCGGTTAGGGCCCACAGAGTGGGCCTTCTCCAGGTCCCGTCAGCCAGACAGTGTCGCCTGGCGGGGCCTAGGGGAAGAGCCTTCTCTGTTGCGGCCCCGGCCCTCTGGAACCAACTTCCCCCGGAGATCCGTGTCGCCCCCACCCTCTCCGCCTTTCATAAATTGCTTAAAACACACTTTTGCCGGCAGGCCTGGGGCAGCTAACACCTTGCCCCTAGCCAGTGTATGTTTGTGGAATGATTGGTTTTTTGTTTTTTGTTTTTTTTAACTTAAGGGTTTTTTATATGTATGTAATTTCTATTATGCTGTGAGCCGCCCTGAGTTCTCCGGAATAGGGCGGCATAGAAATTAAATTAATAATAATAATAATAATGTATAGACCTACACCCTTACATATAAGTAACCTATAAATATTAATCACTGTCCATCTTGAATACATAACGGAAGGAGGAAACTTTAGAGTAAAGGAAAAACCCGAGCATAAATGACACATTAAAATTACCAGGATAGGAATTAAAGCTATTATAAAAGCACTTATGCTATCAAAATTACGTTCAGATAGTCCTCAACTTACAACCATTTGTTTAATGACCATTCAAAGTTACAATGGCACTGAAAATAATGAACCTATGGCCATTTTTCACCCTTAACGACCATTACAGCATCCCCAAGATCAACATTCTGATGCTTGGCAACTGGCTCCTATTTATGACGGCTGCAGTGTCATGTGATTACTCTTTGCAACCTTCTGACCAGCAGAGTCAATGAGGAAGCCAGATTTACTTAATATTCATGTTACTAACTGAGTAGACTAGACTAGACTAGACTAGACTAGACTAGACTAGACTAGACTAGAATAGAACAGAATAGAACAGAATAGAACAGGGAATAGAGTAGAGTAGAGTAGAATAGAACAGAATAGGGAATAGAGTAGAGTAGAGTAGAGTAGAGAGAGAATAGAATAGAATAGAATAGAATAGAATAGAATAGAATAGAATAGAATAGAATAGAATAGAATAGAATAGAATAGAATAGAATAGAACAGGGAATAGAGTAGAGTAGAATAGAATAGAATAGAATAGAATAGAACAGAATAGAGAGTAGAGTAGAGAGAGAATAGAATAGAATAGAATAGAATAGAATAGAATAGAATAGAATAGAATAGAATAGAATAGAATAGAATAGAATAGAATAGAATAGAGTAGAGTAGAGTAGAGTAGAGTAGAATAGAGTAGAATAGAATAGAATAGAATAGAATAGAATAGAATAGAATAGAATCAGAGCTGGAAGGGACCTTGGAGGTCTTCTAGTCCAGCCCCCTGCTCAAGCAGGAGAACCTATACCATGTCAGACAGATGAATGTCTAGTCTCTTCTTGAAAATCTCCAGTAATTGAGCGCCCACAATTTCTGGAGGCAAGCTGTTCCACTGGTTAATTGTCCTCACTGTCAGGAAGTTTCTTCTTGATTCCAGGTTGCTTCTCTCTTTGATCAACTTCCAACGATTGTTTCTCGTCCTTCCCTCTGGTGCTCTGGTGAACAACCTGGCCCCCTCTGCCTTGTGGCAGCCCCTCAGATACTGGCACACTGCTATCATGTCTCCCCTATTTCTTCTTCTTTTTAGTTTAGCCAAACCCAAGTCCCGCAGCCGTTCTTCCTATGTTTTGGTCCCCAGGCCTTGGATCATCTTAGTTGACCTTCTCTGAATTTTTTTCCAAACTCTCAACATCTTTTTTGTGATGTGGTGACCAAAATTGGCCGCAATCTTTCAGATGTGGTCTTACTAGGGCTTTATAAAGCGGTACTAATATCTTGCATGATCACCTAAACAGCTTAAACAACTGCAGTGGTTCACTTAACAACTGTGGCAAGAAAGGCCATAAAATGGGACAAATTTCACTTAATAACTGTCTTGCTTAGCAATGGAAATTCTGGGCTCATCTGCAAGTCTAGGACTTTCTGTATACAAAAAAAACCCCAACCCATTCAATCTGCATTAATGTGTACTGGAAATACTGTTTCCCCCCCCCCCAATCTTCCCATACTGAGACAAGGAACTCTCTTTACCTGTTCCAAGATGTTCTTAAGGTGAGAATAAGCTTCCTGAGGGGTAAGTTTCACTTCCAAGATGAGACGATCTATTTTATTAATCACCAGGACCGGACGGATGTTTTCCAGCCAAGCTTGCCGTAACACTGCGTGTGTCTAAAGACAAAAACGTGTTCACAGAAGGTTGTGAAGTTAAAACACACCAATAGGGATTTGTGGCACTGAGACTGAACAATGCTTTGAATTGAACATTTTATTTATTTATTTATTTATTTATTTATTACTTAGATTTCTATGCCGCCCTATTTCAAGAACTCAGGGCAGCTCACAACATAAATACTACATGTAGAAATCTAATATATAAAAAACATTTGTAAAAACCCGTCAATTAAAAGACCAATCATCCAAAACAAACATACAAACATACATACACTGGCTGGGGCAAGGTGTTAACTGCCCCAGGCCTGTCGGCAAAGATGTGTCTTCAATAATTTGCGAAAGGCGGAGAGGGTGGGGGCGATACGGATCTCCGGGGGGAGTTGATTCCAGAGGGCCGGGGCCGCAACAGAGAAGGCTCTTCCCCTAGGCCCCGCCAGGCGACACTGTCTGGCTGACGGGACCTGGAGAAGGCCGACTCTGTGGGCCCTAACCGGTCGCTGGGTTTCATGGGGCAGCAGACGGTCCCGTAAGTAACCTGGTCCGATGCCATGTAGGGCTTTATAGGTCATAACCAACACTTTGAATTGCGTTCGGAGACCAATTGGCAGCCAATGCAGCTCGCGGAGTGATGCCGAAATGTGGGCATTTCTAGGTAGGCCCAACACTGCTCGCGCGGCTGCATTCTGCATTACCTGAAGTCTCCGAACGTTTTTCAAAGGTAGCCCCATGTAGAGAGCATTGCCGTAGTCGAGCCTCGAGGTGATGAGGGCATGAGCGACTGTGATGTCGGGGGCACAGATGTCATTTATCGGTGCCTCTTTTGTGGAATTCACACCGTAGCTGTGCCATGCCAGGAAAATATGTTAAGGAAACGCCACCAAGATATGGCAAGGGGCTCAGGGTGGGCACTGGCTCCCCATCCGTGTTTCTGAACCCCATATATTATTTTCCTGAGACTTCACAGCTACTGAGTCAGCTTAGAAAAAGGTGAAGCATCTTGAAAGAGGTGCCAACAGTTGCACCCACACTTTTCCTAAACCTTCACTTTCAACTATAGGTCTCTATAAACAAAACCCATCTTATAAATAATAACCGTCTGGTTTGAACGAAAGCCTGGATGATGGTAGATGTCAATGTAGCATTCTCTTATATTCTCTCGCAGAATTATTTTACTACAAAGACACACACAATAGTCACCAAGTGAAGTAAAAACTAACACCAGGTTGCTTTTAAAGTCGTGGTGGCCCAGTGGTTAGAATGCAGTAATGCAGGCTAACTCTGCCGACTGAGAGTAGTTCGATCCTGATTGGCTCAAGGTTGACTCGGCCTTCAATCCTTCCGAGGTCAGTAAAATGAGGACCCAGATTGTTGGGGGCAATAAGCTGACTCTGGAAATGGCTTAGAGAGGACTGTAAACACTATGGAATGGTATATAAGTCTAAGTGCTATTGCTATTAAAATTAGCAATTCTCCGGAATAGGGCGGCATAGAAATCGAATTAATAATAATAATAATAATAATAATAATAATAATAGTAAAAAGCATATGGGTGTAGACATTTGTGCTTTTCGGCTTAGCATATTTTGATCAAGAACCTACCTTAATTCGTGGTGTTAAAATCCAACAGATGTGAAAGACCACTCTTAATACTTTATTATTTATTAGTGAAAAACGTTTCCCAATACCTGTGAGCAGACTCCTTCCACAGCATCTACTACAATGATGCAACCATCACAAAGTCTGACGGCTGTGGACACTTCTGAAGAGAAATCCACATGGCCAGGGGAGTCTATAAGATTGATGAGGTGCTCCTGATTATCTAGAATCAAAGAAAGAAAAAAAATTAAAAGACAAGTATTTTGGAAGTGAAGCCAGAGAGCAGATGAATCACCGCTTAACCGACGAATGTGTCTGCTCAGGTATTTTCTCTTCTGCTTTGGTAAATTTAAAGTATCTCTTTGCGGCCAGTAGTTTCCCGTTACTGCTGGGTAATCAACTATAGTTTGTTAGTGGTTTGGATTAAATATATATTCTCTGTGCTTGTGCAAATTTGTATTTTCGTATTTCAGTAACTATGCAACTTTAAACTTTCACCCTGATCTTTATTCTTCACTGCTCATCTTTTTAAGAATTGTGATTTCATTTGAACAGATCATATAATAGTAGGAAACAATGACCAATTAAAGACCAATTTCAGTGAGGCTATTTTAGGATCATGCAACACTTTATAGTTCAAATGCACACAGAGGCTACTACTTTACCTTTCACAAAGAACAATGAAATTGCACTTGATTTCATCGTGATACCTCGGACCTGCTCATCTTCTCGGCTATCCAAATATCTCAGCTGTATGAATGAAAATAACAGGAAACGTGTTTTCCTATACATTCTACAGGTTTTCATCACAAAACATGAACATTTAACATAAAAGATTGAATAGGTATTAAAGCACCTTTCCTGCCAATCTTCTAGATATTATTCCATTGCTAGAAATGAGACAATCAGCTAAAGTTGTTTTGCCTAGAAAGAGAAATAAAGAAGAAGAAATATACTAGTAAATCCAAATATATATATATATCAAAGAAAAAAATATGTAATATATCAAAATCAAAGATACAAAATGGCATTAAATTGTTGTAACATGTGTGTGTGTGTGTGTGTGTGTGTGTGTGTGTGTGTGTGTGTGTGTATGAGTTAAAACAATTAAATGCCATTTTGATTTTTACCCCACCTTTATTTTTGGTCAGATCAAGGCAGCATACATACTTAATGATTCTATTTTCCACATAACAACCCTGTAAAGTGGGTTGGGCAAAGAGAAAGTGGCTGGTCCAGAGTCACCCAGCTGGTTTTCATATCCAAGGGAGGACTAGAATTCACAGACTCCTGGTGTCTAGCGTAGCATCTTAGCTACCATATCAAACTGGCTCTCTTATTTACTCCTATGTTAATATGCAACTTTCCTGATTTAGCTCTAGTCAAAATGCCAGCTAATGGAGTTGCATCCTGGAAAATATAATCCATTTGCACTAAATATGATTATAGTGGTCTGGAGCATTATAAACTTTTTTCCCCCCAACAACTCAGAAAAATCCTTTTTTTAACAGAATCATAGAATTGAAAGGAGTTTTCTTTTTTTAGCCCAGAAAAAGTCCAATATTTTACTCAGTGAAGGAATTAAAATGAAAGCATCCTCCATAAGGAACAGCTACCCTACCTCTTCAGCCTACTGGAAAATATGTAGCAAAGAATACAAAACAAAAAACCCACAAAAACTTCATCCATATGGCAATTAGTTACTTTTATGCCTGGCTGTCTCTGAAATAGTACACTAGTTGTTCTCTAGAGACACAACATCCATGTAACATCAGCAATATATACAATAAAAACAAACACTGCTTATTGAAGCAAATTAACTTAAATATATCCATAATTCACAAATAGCTGTTCTTTAGAGTGGAGGTTATTTCTCTTACCATGGTCTACATGAGCCAGAATACAAATATTTCTGATGCAGGCAGTATTTTGCTGGAGTCCAGCTGTTTTAGTTGAACTAGCAAGAACCATGGTTTGATGTTTCACTGTAAGGAAAAGCATTTCATATTGAAAACAGGATGATGCCAATTAAAAAAAAAACCTGCAGAGGTTGAAGTTATGTATCAAGATGAGCTAGTTCTTAGCTTTCCAAATGGGTAAGGAATGTACGGTATATGACAAAATGAATCTGGTTTTGCCCTGAACCACAGTTAACCTGAAATCACACAATGTGTATTCATCTTTTATGAGAAACAAAAACACTCAAATACCCAACACTCAATATTTCATGTTTTCCATACATATGTATTTAAAGCTGTACAATAATAAAGACTTTCTATCATTTTCTTTACTCAGAACCTGCTTCTGGAATCTCTTCCGATTCTTTTTAGCAAACAAGCATTAGAAACATAAACTCAACTCTTTCAAAGAAAAACAAGACAAATGCAGATAGCAAACTCTATTCCTTCAGCGTGAAAGGCATACCTCATTTTCAAAGCCAAACTAATTAATTTACTACCCTAGGATTGTGTTTCCTTTATTAAAAGCCTCGCCTTACACCAAATTAGTCCTTTCATTCGGAGGGCTGATATAAAAAAGAAAAAACCCAGCTGCAATGTCACAGGTTACAAAATATAGTCATTAAAGACACTGAAGGATAAAGGACGCCTTAAAAGAGAAGAGAGTTGCTTTCCCATGCTCCAGATCAGGGGTTCTCAACCTTGGCAACTTTAAGACTTGTGGACTTCAACTCCCAGAATTCCTCAGCCAGCAAAGCTGGCTGAGGAATTCTGGAAGTTGAAGTCCACAAGTCTTAAAGTTGCCAAGGTTGAGAACCCCTGCTCCAGATCATCAGACCCAGCCACTACGATCAATATTCAGAGTTACTTTGCATTAAATTAACTGGAGTCTATTGGAGTTGGGCACCTAATCAATTCAGATCAATCAATCGCTATCATATTTGGCAGGACACGAGGCCTCCCTTGGAACCAGCATATATAGAAACATCAAGAGGTAGCCCTCAGCTTACAACTACCGGTATTCATTCAGTGGCCGTTCAAAGTTATAACAGCTCTAACGTGATTAAAATTCAGATGCTTGGCAACTGGTTCCTACTAATGACGGCAGCGTCCCAGAGTCACGGGGATCCCCTTTCCCGACCTTCTGGCAGCAAAGTTCAGGGGGAAGCCAAATTCACTTAACCACCGTGTGATCCCAATCATCTCGCTAACTGCACCTTCCTCCTGAATAGCCTTACAGGTAGTCAACAGTTCATTTAGTGACCGTCCAAAGTTACAACGGCCCTGAAAAAAGTGACTTATGACCGTTATTCACATGACCTTTGGGGCAGCTCCAGGATCACCTGGTCGTAATTCAGATGCCTGGCAACCGGTTCCTACTTATGACGGCAGGAGAGTCCCGTGATCCCCTTTCCCGACTGGCAAAGTCAAGGGGAGGGGGGAAGCCAGAATCACTTAACACAGTGTTTCTCAACCTTGACAATTTTAAGGCATGTGGACTTCAACTTCCAGAATTCCACAGCCAGCATTGCTGGCTGTGGAATTCTGGGAGTTGAAGTCCACATGCCTTAAAATTGTCAAGGTTGAGAAACACTGACTTAACAACTGCACAGATTCACAACTGCGGCGAGGAAGGTCGTAAAGCGGGGCAAAAGCACGCTTAATGACGGTCTGAGTTAGGGAACGGGGCTTTTGGGCTCCATTGTGGCCATAAGTCGAGGACCACACCAAAGTACACCAACTGCACAGATTCACAACTGCGGCGAGGAAGGTCGTAAAGCGGGGCAAGAGCACGCCTAACGACGGTCTCAGGGAACGGGGTTTTTGGGCTCCACTGTGGCCATAAGTCGAGGACCCCACCAAAGTACACCGAAGTAGTTAGCGTATCGCCCCATCTATCTCAGAGGGGCTCCAAAGTGGTCTTCATTTCACACACTCACACAGCGCAAGAAGCCCACCAGCGAAGGGAGGCAGCGGGACGGGGCGGAGGGGAGGGAGGCAAGGGAGGGAACTCCCGCCGCTTTCCCGGGCCGGGCGAGGGACGCCCCGGCTTCCCAACCAGCTCGCCTCCCCTGAAAAGGAAGCCAAGCCCCGCCCTGCGCCCCGTCCGACCCCGTTGGGAACTGACCTCCGCGGCGCCCGATATCCGCCTTTCCCGGAGTCCAACCGGAAGTCGGTCTGGGCCGCCGCTCCACGCGACTCGAAGGAGAGGGGGCGGAGCTTCCCCGGCCGGGACTCCGCCCCGAGGGTACGGAGGCCGGGAGGGTTGCTAAGCGACGGGGCGCTTCCCTAGTTACCGCGGAGGAGGCAGCTGCGGGGAGACGCCGCGATGAAGCCGCCGCGGTGCCTGTGCCAGATTTGCACTTGCGGGTAAGAAGCGGGCGAGGAGGAGCGGGCCTTTTTTTTTTCTTAGCGTCGCTTCTTCACCGCCGCCCTGCCTTTGCCGCGGGGAGCGCGTTGGGCCGTTCACACGTAGCGCGTGTCCCGACACGCGTGTGCCCGGCAGGACCCTCGCCATGGGGTTCTGGCTGGGGGTGGAGGGGTGTCATGCGGGCTAAGGCGGCGTGGAATGCCCGTCCACGCTTTCTTTCTTTTTTTTGTCTTTCAGCCCGACCTACTCCACGGGGTTGTTGTGCATGCTGGTATAACAATGGGATTTATTTTTATTTTTATTTTAAAAAAAGACCCGCTCTTCTTTGCCCTTCCACCAAGTGGCTTGGATAGGAAGGAGATGGTGCCCGTTTTATCCTCCTTACCTGCTTCCTTCAGGGCTCTTCAGACTTTGGCTAGACTTGCAGTGTTTCTCAACCTTGACAATTTTAAGGCATGTGGACTTCCAAGACCTCCTCGGGTTTTTATGTAAATCTTTATGTAAATTTTTTTAAACAAGGTTGTTCGGGTTTTAGAATTGGGATTTTAACAGGTTTTAGTAACAGCCATGTATTAATTTAATTTATTTTTAAATATTTATTATTATTATCTGTTTTAATTGGGCTGTAAACTGCCCGAGTCCTACGGGAGAGGGGCGGTATAGAAATTTAAGAAATTTAATAAATATATAAATAAATAAATTCCCAGAATTCCACAGCCAGCAATGCTGGCTGTGGAATTCTGGGAGTTGAAGTCCAGAGGCCTTAAAACTGTCCAGGTTGAGAAACACTGGGCTAGAGAGAATACTCTCTTTCAAAGTTGCAGGAACCCATTTCTCCTTGACTTGATTTCATTGGAAAGTTCCTTTGTTCACTACTTATGAAGCCACAGTAGGTTCCTCCCAGGTGCTCTGATACCTTCCGTTATTGTATTGCAGAATTCCCACCTGGCAGGTAGAATTCCAGGGATGGAGCAGAAACGAAGACAAAGGAGTTGGCTTTGATTTGACCACATCCTCTCCTCCCTTTAAGTTCTAAATGCTGATAAATGGTAGAACCATATGGAAGCTTCCTTTATGATCCAGTAGAGCAGGGGTCTTCAAACCTGGCCCTTTTGTGACTTGTGGCCTTCAACTCCCAGAATTCCTCAGCCAGCGTGCCTGGCTGAGGGATTCTGGGAGTTGAAGTCCACAAGCAGGGGTCTTCAAACCTGGCCCTTTTGTGACTTGTGGACTTCAACTCCCAGAATTCCTCAGCCAGCGTGCCTGGCTGAGGGATTCTGGGAGTTGAAGTCCACAAGCAGGGGTCTTCAAACTTGGCCCTTTTGTGACTTGTGGACTTCAACTCCCAGAATTCCTCAGCCAGCGTGGCTGAGGAATTCTGGGAGCTGAAGTCCACAAGTCATAAAAGGGCCAAGTTGGAGGACCCCTGACCCAGAGTCACTGGGGAAGCAAGCAGCATATCGATCCCATGCCTTATGATTTCAGAGCAGATCCCTCATCGCTAATAACTGAGGTCTAGAGTTGTTCCTTTTTTTGCTTGCTTGCCTGCCTGCCTGCCACTAGGGTGAGAAATCTCAATAAATTGATCCTTATTTAGGCAGCAGGCAAAGAAACTGACCAAAGAGAGAAGCAACCTGGAATAGAGGAGAAACTTCCTAACAGTTGGGACAATTAACCAGTGGAACAGCTTGCCACCAGAAATCATGGGCGCTCCATCATTGGAGGTTTTTAAGAAGAGGCTGGACAGTCACTTGTCTGAAATGGTATAGGTTCTCCTGCTTGAGCAGGGGGCTGGACTAGAAGATCTCCACGGTCCCTTCCAGCTCTATTCTATATATATAACATTTCAGTCCTGAGATTTTTTCTGTTCATGTTCTCGCTTGCTGACACTAAAACCTCACCCTAGTGGCAGGCGAGAACAAGAAAGGACAAAAATCTCAGGACTGCCTTTTTTTTTGCCTGCTGCCGAAATAATGATCCATTTATTGAGATTTTCACCCTATTGGCAGGCAAGCAAAAAAAAAAAAAAAGAACAAGAGTCCAACCTTATACACCAGTTGGTTTGGTTTCCCACCACAGAGTTTCCCACACCAGTTGATCCTTATATCGGCAGCAGGCAAAGAACATTTCAGTTCTGAGACATTATCCTTTCTTGTCCTGGCTTGCTGACACTAAAACCTCACACTAGTGGCAGGTGAGTAAGCAAGCGAGAACAAGAAAGCACAAAACCTCAGGACTGGAATGTTCTTTGCCTGCTGTCGAAATAAGGATCAACTGGTGTGGGAAAATCTCTGGAGGAGGGGGGAAACCCATGAGCCCAGAGCTGTATTTATATACATGTAGGGTATAGGAGCTGGGGAGGCCATGAGTATTAGTGCAGGGGTCCCCAACCTCCGGACTGTGGACCAGTTCCGGGCCACGGCATGCCAGCAATCGGTCCACACAAACAAACAAAGCCCCATTCGCGGGATGCAGGCAGCACACAAAACCACACACTTTCCGGTTTGTGGAAAAAGCTTTCTCCATGGAACCGGTCCCTGGTGCCCAAAAGGTTGTATTAGTGTGTCCTGGATAAGCAATGCCCACCAGACTAACCGAATGGGTGGGTGGGTGGGTGGGTGAATAGACAGACAGACAAGAGATAGATGGAAGATTGATATAGACAGATGATAGATGGATGGGGCAGAGAGAGAGAAAGAGAGAGAGATGATAGATGGGGCAGATAGATAAGAGATAGATGAGAGATAAATGGATGGATGGATAGAATAGAAAGCAGCAAAGTATCATACTCTAACTTCCTAATTACTTGCAAGAATGCCTTGGGATCCATAAAGGTCCCACCTGGTTGATATAAATCCCTTTGGGCTGCTAGTTTACTTCTGGTAAATGGGTGTTTTATGATTGGCCATGCCCTCCGTGGCATCTGTTTTATGACTGGGCAAGCCCCACCCCCCCACTGCAGCCATTTTATGAGTGTATCCACCTTATGTTTTCAAAACACCAGTGCTGAAAGCATTATTTACTTGTGGCGTGCAGCAATGCAAGTGCAGAAATTGACTGATGTTAATATCGGGGAATGATCTCGGATCATATGTTCTACAATCTGTCTTGGAGAATAAGTGGCACCTGTTCCTTGGGTGCATCACAACATTTCTTTTAAGCAGAATGGCAAATGGTTCCTGAGAGACTGTCCATTGTTCAATTCTGTATCGTGACCACATTGCTTTGCAGTTGTGTTGGCCGGTTCCTCTGCTTCCCTTTTATACGTGATATAATTTCTTCATTGGTTATTCATGGCAGAATTACTCATCCCTGAAGGAGGCTGACAGCTACAGTTCTTTCTCCATCACCATTTTAGACTTGTTTCTTTTGGCTCCAAAGATATGTCCAAAAACAAAAGCATCTACCCTGAAGGTGACATTGTGTTCCAGCATGTTGTGCAGACTTAAAAAACAAAACAGAACACATAGCAACTGATGTGTGTGTATATGGACGGGTAATAGTGGCTGAAGTATTGTTTGAGAGATGAAAATCTCTTCACCAGAGTTGCTTATTGGCACCAAGATGCCAAAATGTCAACATAAATACTAGCTTTAGAAAAGACATGCTAGCAAGATAAGAGCAAAAGGGGAAATAATTAAATTTCTGTCCCTACCCTCGCACATCTCCAGCAGAAATATATTAAACCCAAACACACATATATTTAATTTTACCCTGAGGACCATTAAACATTATTCTTACATTTTTTTTCTTTTTAAAACCCTGAATCCCTTTATTTGGGGTGGAGTCAGAGTAACTAAATGGAGCTTCCTGACACCTATGCAGAGTTCTCTATTTTCTCTTTGTGCCCTGATAGAGAAACATCTGTCGCTGCCTAGGATTGAACTCTCAACTTTCTGAGTGGAGAGGCGAAGGTCTTTACCTCTAGGCCACCATGCCTCTCAAACACTATTCTTACACATAGTGAAGTAAATTGTGTTTGATCTAGAGATGTGTTGTGACCTGAATAAGACTGTCATAAAGCCAGTTGCAAACTTTTCTGATTGTATTTTCATTTTTCAATAGGCTCTATAAAATACGGTTTCTAAAAGTTGCCTTTTCAATGTTCAGTATGCGCATGAAGAATAATAATTCAGAATAATTATGAATTATGCTTGCATTTTCATTTTGAAGGAAATTGAGCCTTACAGTTATTGGAACTGGGGCTAGGAGCCCAAATCCTTGAATCTTAGAGCCCACCTGGTATTTAAAGTGATGGCTAGCTGCATTTGGAACCAAAAGGAAGTTTCAACAACAGGTTGGGATAGGGGAGTCAACTACTTAAGCAAACAAAAAGTTAAAAACAAGTTACAATGTGATTCAACTCCTTGAATCCTGGCCAATATAAACATCGAATGACATGACAGTGGAAGAGGCAAGAGAGCTTAAAATTAAACAGTGTTTTTTGTTCAGATTCTGGGATGAAATACCAGAGAACAAAAGCTTTGTGAGCCATGATGATCAACAAATGATTTGCAGAATAAACACTGTCAACAGTTTTGTAATTGATAAAAATCTCAAGTCGGTATTGATTTAGGCATTAATTGCATTCGCCAGCCTTTGATAGCTGCGCTATTTGTTTCAACGGGGAACCTTGTTGCTTAGGGTTTGTTACCTGGGAAATTCAGCCATACACAAATTAAGAGTTGCCAAGAAGGAAAAAAAATAGGACAATGTAGAAAGCAGTCATGTAAGTGGTAAGAGGACTATAGTCTTTCATCTGATTGCAGTTGTGTGTGTATGATTATAAAGGTCACCTAATAAAGATTAAGACTATTCTTTGTAGGTACATAAAAATACCCACAGGGACATTCTTTCTGTGAGAAATGCTTCCATCCTAATCAACTGAGTCAGTTGTGATTTTTTTCTAAAAATCAACTAAAAGTACACATGTAGATGACACACATACTCAACTTAATAGGCGTCTGTGTAATCCCAACTGAACTCAATGGCACCTACTTCTGATTCGTGATATTATCATTAAAGTAGTTTGATAGATGTCTCTCCTTCTGCGAGATACTCAAAATTATAGAACTATATTGGGGGTTATGAGATCCAGTGCAGTGCAGGGGTTAAGGTATTAGGCTAGAAACTGGGAGACTGGGAGCTCTTGTACTGCCGTAGGCACAAAGCCAGCTGGGTGACCGTGGGCCAGTTCTCTCTCTCAGCCCTGGAAAACAGGTAATGGCAAACCACTTCTAAAAAAAACTGGGACTCAACACTGACTTGAAGGCATAGTAAAAGAAAAACAACCCCCCCCCAAAAAAACCGGTTGGAGGCTATAGATTTGTAACTGAGATTTGGTGTCATCTCCAATCTTCAATTCGCAAGATTCGCCCTGGGGAAGCCATGATAATGACCATAGTATGCCAAAACTGGTTTTCTTTCTTAGTATAAGTATGCTTAATATCATGCACAAATTATAACAGAACAGAGCTGCTAAGTTGGAAGGCACTTTGGAGCTCTTTTAGTCTAACTTCCTGCAAAACAGGAAACCCCGTACCATTCTCGACAAATGGCTGTCCAATTTCTTCTTAAAAACCTCCAGTGAGGGAGCACCCACAAGTTCTAAAGGCGACCCGTTTCGCTGGTTAATTGTTCTGACTGTCAGGAAATTGCTCCTCAGTTCTAAGTTGGTTCTCAGGAGAAATTGACTGCAAGCATGAATTAACAGATTAAGGCTCAACCCTGACAAGACAGAGTGGCTGTGGGTGATGCCTCCCAAGGACACTTCAATCTGTCCTTCCATTACTCTGGGGGGGTGAATCTATAAACCCCTCGGAGAAGGTCCGCAACTTGGGAGTCCTCCTCGATCCACAGCTGACATTGGATCACCATTTGTTGGCTGTGGCGAGGGGGGCATTTGCCCAGGTTCGCCTGGTGCACCAGTTGCGTCCTTATTTGGACCGGGAGTCTCTCCTCACAGTCACACATGCCCTTGTCACCTCGAGGATCGACTACTGCAACGCTCTCTACATAGGGCTACCCTTGAAGAGTGTTCGGAGACTACAATTAGTGCAAAATGCAGCTGCGCGAGCAATTGGCCTCCCACGTCGTGCCCACATTTCGTCAACTCTCCGCATGCTGCATTGGTTGCCTATTGGTCTCCGAGCGCAATTCAAAGTGTTGGTCATTACCTATAAAGCCCTTCATGGCATGGGACCAGGATACTTACGGGGCCGCCTTCTGCCACATACTTCCCTACGACCGGTGAGAGCGCACAGGGTCGGCCTCCTCCGGGTCCCGTCAGCGAAACAATGTCGTCTGGCGGGCCCTAGGGGGAGGGTTTTCTCTTGTGGCGCCCGCCCTCTGGAACCAACTGCCTCCTGAAGTCCGCGTTTCTCCGACTCTCCCGGCCTTCCGGAAAAATCTAAAAACTCATCTTTGCCGGCAGGCCTGGGGGTGATTGTGGTTTGACTGACGAATAAATGAGTGGGTGTTTTTATTGTACTTTTTTAGATATTTTTTTTTGTTTAGGATTTTTATTGTAATTTGTTGTTATATGCATGTTGTTAGCCGCTCCGAGTCTCCGGAGAGGAGCGGCATACAAGCCTAAACAAACAAACAAACAAACAAATAAATAAAGGACAAAAGACTCTACAAATGCTATAGTCTTATTAGTCTTGCTAGAGAATTAAATGCAGTAAAGACGTTTCCTTGTAACAAAGCCCTGTTGGCTGTTTCCCACTTCCAGATGAATTGCTATTATCCTAAACAACTCTATGAAGGGTTTCAAACCTTCAAAACTGTACACCGCAATTCATTTTTGAACCCTAAAGTACCATTAATACTGAAACGTAATTGTAACTATACTGGTGCCATGGAAGAAGATAAACGATAAAATTAAACTACTGTTTTTGAATTGTTCTGTAGCATTAGACAGTTGAGAATAATAGAGATCTAAGAAGAAGAGATTTAGACTTCCAAAAACCGCTTTCAGAAAGAAAGAAAAAAACAGTTGACAGAATGTATAGCATGAAAGAGAGGAAGAGGAAGGCAAGAGAAGGAGAGGAAGCAGGGGAGAATGGTGACTGGTTGACTTCCTTCTGATGTCACAATTCATCGCATCTCAAACAGTAAGTCGTTTCTTGACAACTAGAGGAATAAGCAAGGAGGTGAGATCATTTTGATGACAGGGGATTTACTGAGCGTTTTCACTTGTTGCCATGAATGTAACTGTAGCTAACAGTGATTATAGATAAGCTGTCAAAAGCAGGAGGGCAAATTGCAGTGGGATCCAAAAGACTGGCTGGCTTAACGGTGCCATGAATCCTCAGCCATGGTCTGCATAATCGGATGTCTCATTCAGAGTTACTCAGAGTTACTCAGCTCCTGACCCATGAGGCGGGGCCTAGGGGAAGAGCCTTCTCTGTTGTGGCCCCGGCCCTCTGGAATCAACTCCCCCCGGAGATCCGTATCGCCCCCACCCTCTCCGCCTTTCGTAAACTCCTTAAGACACATCTTTGCCGACAGGCCTGGGGTGGTTGACATCTTGCCCCTAGCCAGTGTATGTTTGTGTGTACGTTTGTTGAATGAATGGTTTCTTAAATCTTTTTATATATGTATTTTTTATATATTTATTATGTAGTATTTTAATATTGGATTTCTATTTATGCTGTGAGCCGCCCTGAGTTCTCAGAATAGGGCGGCATAGAAATTTAATTAATAATAATAATAATAATAATAATAATAATAATAATAAATGAAATAAAGAAAAGAGCAGAGGTTACTTTATCACACCCCTCAAACCTGACACGGGAACCCAGTCATGATGACAACTCTATACAAAGACCCTCCTGTTGAAAAGCCAGTGCAGTCATCAAATTAGGCCGGGACTTAAGACATTGGCATTCAACTCCCAGCTCAGTCTTCCAGCTCATTCTTTATCCTCCTTCCATAGCATTACTTTGAGGATAAAATATGTGGAAAAAAAGATATTAAGTCTGTCCTAAGCCCTTAAAGAATTATGCGTCCAATGAAAAGCTACCATATCACTTTTTTTTTAGCCCTATGCTTAACTCGGTGAGGCTAAGGAGATAGTTTAGGTTCTCCTTCATCTTCTTTTGACTTTGATCCCAACCCTACCTGGACTGAATTCTGGATGTAGATAAGAAACATCTTAAAGAGAATGCCATCTTTAATATTCCTCTCGCAAAATGTGGAAGGCTGAATACTTGCTGCTGACAGGTTAATCTTTTTAAAGGTAATTTCTTTTTTTACGACCTCTGTTGAATTTCCTTAAAAGGCATTTGAGTATCAGTAAATTCTATTGAAACCTCTTAATGGTTCCCCCCCCCACTCCTTATCCAAATTAGGGACCTGAGGAATTCATTTTGATTATAAGCTGTCAGAAAACGTAAAGTCCTAATGGAGGTTGTAGTTTTCTTTGGATTAGTTTTATCTGAGTAATGAGAAATGTTTTGTTTTTATTCCTTCATTTATAGATTGGGAATACCCTGCAAAGACTGCATTAAACTGAATCATCCCGAAGGGGGGGTCTGTAAAAGAAGCCAACTAAGATAAATGTAATCTTATCTGATCGGTAAACGTGCAGTCTTTGCACAGTGTTAACAAGGCTGCCTTATAATATTTCAAGAAGTAATCACTATCTCCAGATCTTGGTTAGTACTGGCGTTATCTTTGATTATGATCTCCATTTTTTTAATTATTTCCTGGTTGCTCTTCAATCCCAGACGCCACCGTTGTCCTCATAATCCGACAAGGATTTATGACTATGGAAGAGAGTCAAGCCTCATGACGGAATACACGGAAAAATACCCTTTGTACAGCAATGCCCTTCCTCCTAAGAGCCTCAGGCCCAAACAGGAATATCGGAGCCATGGAGGGAAGATGGAAGGCCTCACCACTTTCAGGTAAATATTGCGCAGTATTAGAAACGGGAATTCCCAAGAAATCAGGGTGAGGAGGAAAATAGGAGAGAAAAAGAAGATAACTGATTGAGTTTTGTTCTGAAGTAAGCTTGTGATGTACAGGTAGTCCAGTTCATTTAGTGACCATTCAGAGTTACAACGGCACTGGAAAAAAAAGTGACTTAGGACCATTTTTCACACTTACAACCTTTGCAGCATCCCCATGGTCACGTGATGCACATTCGGAGGCTTGACCTCTGACTCACATTTACGACGGGCGCAGCGTCCCGGGGTCCGGTCATCCCCTGTTGTGACCGTCTCACAAGCCAAGTCAACGGGGAAGCCAGATTCACTTCACAACCAGGCTACTCACTGAAGAACTGCAGCCATCCACTTAACCAGCGTGGCGAGAAAAAAAATCGTAAAATGGGGCCAAGCTCACTTAACAAATGTCTCACTCAGCGACATAAATTTGGGGCTCCATTGCGGTCGTAAGCTGAGGACCACCTGTAGCTTTAATCCAAATCGTTACACAGTCAACCTTTGACTGTCTGAACAGAGATTGCCTCCATGTTTTGTGGATAGAAAAGAAAATCGCAAACTTTGGGCGTTGACTCAAGGAATAATTCTGTGGGGAGAAAGGAAGAAGAGTGGTGCTTTAATGTTAATATTTGGCATTCTGTGGGAGAGGAAAAAAGAGCCAGTTTGGTGTAGTGGTGTGATATAACGGTTCAGGTACCAGGCTAAAAACCAGAAGGCTGTGAGTTCTGGTTGTTGTGAAGGCATAAAGCCAGCTGGGTGATCTTGGGCCAGCCTCTCTTTCTCTCCCAAAGAGGCTCCTTAAGAAGGAGGCAAACCACTTCTGAAATTTTGGCAAGAAAACTGCAGGGACTTGTCCAGACAGTTGCCAGGAATCACAAAGTGACTAAAATAGCTTCACTCCCTCTTCTTTGTGGTATCTCAGGGGCTGCCCCAAAGAAGAGGCAGTCAAGCTATTCTCCAAAGGCAGGATAAGAAGCAACGGGTGGAAACTGATCAAGGAGAGAAGCAACCTGGAACTAAGGAGAAACTTCCTGACAGTGAGAACAATTAACCAGTGGAACAACCTGCCTCCAGAAGCGGTGAATGCTCCAACACTGGAAGTTTTTAAGAAGAAACTGGACAGCCATTTGTCCAAAATGGTATAGGGTTTGCTGCCTGAGCAGGGGGTTGGACTAGATGACCTCCAAGGTCTCTTCCATCATCATCATCATCATTATTATTATTATTATTATTATTATTATTAGACTCACACACAGTTTGGGAGAAAAGACAAGACTATTTAAGCCCAGGTTTTATCTGGAACTTTTATCTGCAACCGTTTTATCTGGAACTTTTCCTAGATCCCTTGTGTCCTTTTCACCATCACAATTTTCTTTTTTTTAAAAAAGAGAATTAATCTTTCTTCTCCCCTAAAGCTTGATAAAGGTTAAAATATATATGTTGCTATTTCTGGTAACTCTTAATGGACTTTTGCTGATTAACGTTGAATGATGAGGCTTTATAATTTGTTTATAGATTAAGAGATGAGATAGGGGAAGAAAAGTTTTTGTCAAAATGTCAGACAAGGTGATAAGTTACTGAAACTGTACTTGTCTTGATGAAGTGGGGAGGTCCCTTCTTTATGGGGGGGCGCGTTCTTTTTTTCTGCACTTTTTGAATTTTCTTTTAACTTTTTATATTTTTCTTAGCTTGTTTTAGTTTTTTATCTTTGTATTGTTAAGCTTTAATAAAATTGTTATGAAATCTTGCCAAGATAACTGCAGGGATTTGTTGTGAGGAGGAAGGAAGGAAGGAAGGAAGGAAGGAAGGAAGGAAGGAAGGAAGGAAGGAAGGAAGGAAGGAAGGAAGGGAAAGAGAAAGGAAAGGAAAGAAGGAAGGAAGGAAGAAAGGAAGGAGAAAGGAAAGGGAGGGAGGGAGGGAGGAAGGAATGAAGGAAGAAAAGGAAAGAGAAAGGAAAGGGAAGGAAGGAAGAAAGGAAGGAGAAAGGAAAGGGAGGGAGGAAGGAAGGAAGGAAGGAAGGGAAAGAGAAAGGAAAGGAAGGAAGGAAGGAAGGAAGGAAGGAATAAAAGGAAAGAGAAAGGAAAGGAAAGGAAAGGAAGAAAGGAAGGAAGGAGAAAGGAAGGAGGGAGGGAGGGAGGAAGGAAGGAAGAAAAGGAAAGAGAAAGGAAAGGAAAGGAAAGAAAGGAAGGAGGGAAGGAAGAAAGGAAGGGGAGGGAGGGAGGGAGAGAGGAAGGAAGGGGAGGGAGGGAGGGAGGGAGGAAGGAAGGAAGGAAGGAAAGGAAGGAAGGAAGGAAGGAAGGAAGGAAGGAAGGAAGGAAGGAAGGAAGGAAGGAAGGAAGGAAGGAAGGAAGGGGAATGTTCCTTTTAGAATCAGGCTTACCAACCTTATGTTTTGTAGTTATTTATCTTAAGACATAATCAACCAGTTTCCTTTCCCCAGTCTGGGAAGATTTTAATTATAGTCCCGATTTCAATCACTCCAAAGATATCAACTAGTCAAACTGATTTATTGACTAAATGCTAAATGGTTTCTTTCTCAGAGTTTTTCCCCCCCTTTCCTGTCCTCCTACCAGATCTGACTACCTTCCCTACGATATAACGTATCGACCCCTTCGTGTACAAGAGGAATACAGGCCCATTGCTGGAGAAATTGACCTGGCAACCACTTACAGAAGGGATTTCAACCCTCACAAAATAGAGCCAGTAATATTAGTAAGACCTGCAGAAAAGAAATACCTTTCTAAATGCAAACTGAACACCATTCCAACCTACCAAGGTAATAGTGCCAATTACTTTTACCAAAGGGGGGTGGAAATGGCCAAGGATGATGGATGAGGTGTCAAATTGCTGCTTTGGAGAGGCAGACACTGACCTGGTTATTGCAATGCCATCCTGATAATTTCCCTGTAACTGAAAGATGTCTAATCAGCAGTGGACACTCTTATTGAGAGCACATGGAAATTTAAGGTCTAATTTGGGCTCTGAGACCAAAACCCAGTTTAGTTGTCTTAGTTCTCTGAAACCACCAGAGAACTATACTGCTGATAAACTGAAGCATGTTCCATCAAACATGCTTCCCAAAGCGTGTTTGATGGAACAAGCTTTGGGAAGCATGTTCGCCAGCCACCTGTGTGATTATAGGGGGCTCCCTGATGATCTTCCAAAAAGCTTCCAGCCTGAACCTACGAAAATAGAAACAAATTTTGATGGGAGTCACAGAATTCTTGAGATCACTTCCAGCTGTGGGGGGTTTCCTTACCCAAGCTTCATAAAGGAAGTACCCTGTAATGACCTAAAAATGATTTAAGCCGATCTGATAAACATGTCCTCTTAATAAATGCTAGGTCCTAGTTAAGCATATTTTACGGGATCTAGACACGTCAGGACAACCCTGCACTCGGCATTTGCACAATATTGTAATTCTCAGGATTTCTTATGCAAAGTCTAAAGGACAAGTGACATATTGTAGATACCTTATTCATATTTATTATTTATTTTATTATTTATTATTTTGACTTATATGCCGCCCTTCTCCTCAGACTCAGGGCGGCTCACAGCAGATAATACAAGTACAAAATATAAATTAATTAAAATAGTAGTATACAATAAAAACTATAAAACTATACCCACTCATACAACATACAGTCCCAATCAAAGGCCCAGGGGCAGGGCGCAGCTCACACGCCCCAAGCCTGTCTGCATAGATGTGTTTTTAAGAGTTTTCGGAATGCTAGGAGGGAGGGAGCAGTACGAACCTCTGAGGGAAGTTGGTTCCAGAGGGCTGGGGCAGCAACAGAGAAGGCCCTAGCCCTAGGTCCCGCCAAATGGCACTGTCTAACACAGGGGTTCTCAACCTTGGCAACTTCAAGACTTGTGGACTTCAACTCCCAGAATTCCTCAGCCAGCAAAGCTGGCTGAGGAATTCTGGGAGTTGAAGTCCACAAGTTTTGAAGTTGCCAAGGTTGAGAACCCCTGGTCTAACAGACAGTTCTCCTAGTATGTCAATATATGTTCTCCCAGTAGTCAAATAGGGCAGAAATAATCAACTATGTCTCTGTAAGTTCTGGCAGAACCAATGATTTTGGCACCTTCTCCATTCACCTTTTGTAAGCCCATCCCTGGCCTACTCTTAGATGTGGCGCATGGGAAGACTATAGTAACCTCTGTCACGAATGTAACAATCCCGTTCTTTTTTCTCTTCAAGATGATTTTAAACCCTGGGAACTAGAAAAAAGGGCATCCTGTAAAGTAGAGCGCAGCTATCAGCCTCCCACTGAAAAGTTTGGAAATGCCACTACCTCTCAGGATGCTTTTATTCCACGGGAACTTGCTCTCCGGAAGATCATTAAACCTCCTGACGCCACCACGCTTTCGGACCAACCTTTTGTCGGGGACACAAGTCATCGGCGCGACTATGTTCCTCACCAGCTGGAACCCAAGTGGAACAAGTCCAAAGAAGCATACCGGCCCAGCAGTCAGCCTTTTGAAAATATCACCACCCACCAGAGCGATTTCAGGGGGCTTCCCGGCAGTCTTCTGAAAAGCTTTAGGCCCGAGCCTACCAAAATAGAAACAAAATCCGATTTTGAGGGAATGACAGAATTCCGCGATCGCTTTCAGCCGTGGGCCGTTTCCTTACCCGAGCTTCGTAGAGCGAAGGAGTACGCTCCTCCCACAGGTAGCATGGAGCTGAATTCCACATCCCGCCTGGATTATCCTCCTCACATCGTCAGTCCAGTGGTCCTCATGAAACCGCTGGAAAGGAGCAAAATCAGCGGCCTCCCCTTCCAAGGAAACACAACTATGAGAGATTCCTTTCAAGCTTGGGAACTCCATCCACCAGAAATGATTAAAAAGCCCCAGGAAATACCAAAGCCCTCAGGTAAACTTGAAGATCTCACCACCTTCCGATCTCACTATACGCCACACAGTCTCATCCCAACCCAGAGCTGCAAACCTCCAAAGGTGGCTTTGTCCAGTTCGGCACGTTTCGAGGATGAAACCATGTATCGTAGAGACTATACCCCAAAGCAAAAAGAGATCTGTCCAGTCAATTACCCCTCTCCTCCAGGATATGCCTATGTCAGCACCGATTCACGCGGTCACAAATTCTTCCGCAAGGTGACCCCAGAAATCAGTAAGGTGCTCCATCCCAATGGCCACCATGTTCCAAAAGAAATAGCCGTTGCATCGTAATCTCTCATGATTTGCTCTGCCCAGGGCTGAACAAATATCATGCCTTAGGCAGATTAATACGGTGGCTCTAACCATTAAAATAAGCACAGTGATTACAATGATTTGGGGAAGGTGAAAATTGAAATGTTTGCAAGAATGGTGATGGAAACTGAATCAGTATTTCTATGGGAAAAATTTTTTTTTCTTCAGTTGTTTGTTAAAATAATTTAGTCCTTAATGAAAATGTCTCGCTTGGCAATAACTTGACAATTTAATACACAGTCAGCACTTCTACTATGTACTGTATAGTATGATTTGAAGGTAATCTGTCTGTAGCTACCTTTTTTTTTTTTTTTTTGCCAATCTATTTTCTCAAGCTAGATTCAGGAAGGAATCATTAGTTAACAGCTACAGTTTTTCCAGGTTAATTTCTGGCATGTTATCTTTGGTAATGTCTGGTCACAGAAGTAGGCTAGAGTTGACCGATTACTGGCTAAAGAGATCAACAGGAGCCAATGATTGTTTACAAATAAGCCTATAATACCTTGAACCAAGCGTATTATAACAGCATGTTGAGTGATTTCTGAACTAGCTTGCTTTTTTTTTTTTTTTTACTTTACGGGGCCTATTGAATGATAAGTGACACTTAACTGGTCACTGATCTGCATTATCAGCATATGTGTACTTGCCTGAAATATGGGGCAAATCTCAACATTCTGGCATCCTGTCCTATCAACACAACTTTTGGGGTTGGAACAAAAGGCAGAGTCTTAGTCTCACTGGTTGATGTCCCTTGAAGCATCTTCTTTGAAGCAAATTCAGTTGAGCTAACGACCCTGGAAAGATTTATTGGATTGCAAGTATGCCTCAGCCTCACTAGACAGATGGAGAAAACAATTCTATTCAGTTTCAATTTGATTCAATTTCTTATTGAAAAAAAAGAGAGAGAGAGAGCAAGATAACATTGTAGAATGATAAATCAGCCTTTCAGATTGTTATTTCAGCCGACATGTTTTTTTTATTAATGAAGTCCTGATTTGATTAGTCCTAAACTGATGAAATTTGTTCCAGTGAGTGTTTCTGTTTCAATGTGATAGATTGAATTTTACCTCTTGAGTTATTTTGTACTCGTTAGTTTAAGGAAATGGCTTTATAATTGAAGCACCATGTAATCCTTCTGCTCTATCCTCAAGTTATCCAAGTCAGAGACTGAGACTGATAAATAGTGTCAAAAGAGCGAAAATAAATCATCCAAAAAAAGGGCAGGAAACCATCTGAATGTCTGGGAATGTTTGCTTTGTGTCAGTCACACAGATACAGACTGAGATTAGCATCCATTTATTTTATAACTTGTCCTATGTAAATGTATTGCTCTAAAAATCTAATTAAACACTCTTGTGTCACATTATGTTTTCCGTTTCTTAAAATACTTTTAAAGATTGTAGCTGGGCTAAGGGTGTAGAATCCCATTTGCTCTGAAATGGTAATATAGATACAGATAAATTTCTGAACACTATGGAATGAACTTTTTTTGAAATGTAGTCATAAGGTAATCCTCGACTTGCAACAATTCATATTTAATGACCGTTCAAAGTTACAACAGCATTGAATGGAATGGAATGGAATGGAATGGAAAGGAATGGAATGGAATGGAATGGAATGGAATGGAATGGAATGGAATAGAATAGAATAGAATAGAATAGAATAGAATAGAATAGAATAGAATAGAATAGAATAGAATAGAATAGGATAGAATAGAATATGGAATGTAGAACAGAATGGAATGGAATGGAATGGAATGGAATGGAATGGAATGGAATAGAATAGAATAGAATAGAATAGAATAGAATAGAATAGAATAGAATAGAATAGAATAGAATAGAATAGAATAGAATAGAACTGGAAGGGACCTTGGAGGTCTTCTAGTCCAGCTCCCTGCTCAAGCAGGAGAACCTACACCGTCTCAGACCAGTGAATGTCTAGTCTCTTCTTAAAAATTTCCAGTGATGGAGCGCTCACGATTTCTGGTGGGAAGCTGTTCCACTGGTTGATTGTCCTCACTGTGACTCGTGATCATTTTTCACACTTATGACTGTTGCAACACTCCTATGGTCATGTGAACAAAATTCAGACACTGGCTTGTACTTAGGATGGTGGCAGCTTTCTGGTGTCCTGTGATCAGCCTTTGCGACCTTTGGACAAGCAAAGTCAATGGGAACCCAATTTCATTTTACATCCTTGTTACTAGCAAGGAAGGTAAAGGGGGGGAGGCAAAACTCACTCTTGCTTAACAACAGAAATTTTGAGTTCAGTTGAGGTCGTAAGTTGAAGGCCTGATCATCATTTAAAGCCCACAGCATCACATGAGTATTTACAGGTCCAGAATGGTTTAGTGCATTAAATGCTAGCAGCTAATTATTTTCAAATAATTAAACACAAAAGAAAGCAATGGTAAGTTTTAGTAATAAGAAAAAATAGGATCCAAAATCTTTATTACACACTATACAAAAATATTGCACTTTTAAACCAGATAATAAATATATACAAAAGTATTTACAGGTTATCTTAACTTAAAGAAGGGGCGTAATCAGAAAGACAAGGATTGCTTTAAAATTTAAGGCCCTGATAACAGCAAAAGTTTAAAGTCCACTGCATTCAATGAGAAAGAATCAAAGGTTCTGATTCTGCTTTCCACGTTAGCACCAAATGACTCTGGAAAGAAGCCCTTGTATTCATGCAAAATCAAATGCTAACGTTTTTTTTCCTGCTACAATCTTTAATTTTGCAAGTAGGCCTTTATTTCTCAGTAGGTATTCATCCTAGAATACTGAGAAGTAGGACTCAGCCTGCGTTTTCCCAGACATCATCTTTTTCAGCTTCCGTGGAGTTCTTTCTACCTCCATGGGGAACATTCAAACGTGTAATTCACTTGGCTATGGAAAAAAAAATAGTCCTTGATTTTACTGCAATCGACCAAATTGCTCGACTTCAGTTTGATCCTTTTGGGTCATCTGCCAAGAATACCGTTTCTTCATTCAACACCTTTTATACGGTAGCCGTGGTTGAGCTGTCAGTAAGGCTAAACCACGATTTGGTTCTCTTTGGAAATATATTTGGGACAGAAACCCAAAACTCAGGCGTTAACGTTTCTGTCCTTCGTCAGAGGGTTCAGTTCAAGAAAAAGCAACGTTTGAAGTTTATGCAAGAACTCAGGAGTTACAAATGAAAACAAAAGAAAACAAAACCAAAAGGTAAGAATGGTATATTGAATATCCTTGACTCAATGGATAAGGCCAAAGTTTCAGGTAGTCTTGCATAGTTTCTAAACAGTAGTCAAATAAACTTGGAAAAACTACAAGCAGGGTGGGAAGATAAAGCACACCTGTTTTGCTTGCCTGTGATATCGTCTGAAAATGACATTTCCACACTGCTTTGAGAGCTAGTAGCCATTGAGAGACAATGGACTCCAATAATCTTAAGAGCTGTACATGCTTTGTAAGTAGAAGATTCCAGATTTGACCCCAGCATCTCCAGGTAAAGCTAGGAAAACTCCCAATTTAAAAATCTGAAATGCTGCCACCAATGAGACCGATCGATGATTTGCCAGAAGGCAGCTTCCTATCTAATTATGGTTTCATCCATGTTTATATTGCTTTCCAGTCAAGAAGATATCTTCCCCAACCATCCAAGGCCTTCTGAGTTAGCCAGGTTAATGTCTTTCACTTTATTTTGAGGCGTAACAAGCATGTATAGCATATATTTTGGTCTATGCTAAGCTCTTTGTCAATTAACTTCACTGGTTTCTCTTATGTCAACTGAACGTTTGGTTCAATCCACTTTGTTCCATTTTCATCAGGCACAAATTATGTTATTTTTTCTGTTATTCTAAAGAACTTCAGGAGTCATATATAGGAAACATTTCAAACCATTTCAGTTGCTCATTTCTCTAGCTTTTTCAACACCCGGCCAGAATTACCGGTATATGGCGCCACATTCATTTATGTTCCTCATAATGTATGTTATCTGACAGTTAAAACTGAGATTTTTATTATTTTTTGCACAAATCTGCATAGGAGCAAAATGCTATTTGAAGTATTTGACTCGCAAGGCATATTCCCAAATGCATAATGATCAAAATGGATGAAAATCAACTGAACTGACCCTGAACATACCTGTGTCTCAGAGTATAAAAGATCTGGGTTTTTCACCCTCTTTCAAATGTAAAAATGTAAAATAAACAGAATTTCTTCAGAAGCAACGTAGACTTTTGGCTGGGGATCTGCTCTGAGTTCTGACAAAAACAAAACAAAAAACAGTTCTCAAACTTCAAATTCAAATGGAAACATTTAAATTCTGAGCTCCAGTGTCGAAACCTCAAATCCAATTTCATACCAGGCTAATGACGCTCCCTGCCTTGATCAGTTTCCAGAGAGATTGAAAGATGTGATCTGTCTTCCTAAAATTATACTGCATTAATCAAAAACAATTCCATGGCAAGTTTGCAAATTGTAACATCATGTAGATCACTTTTTACTGAAAGTACTTAAAGGAATGAATTTGTGATTCATCTGAAGCTAAAAAAATGAAGTCTCAGACAATGTGGTTTTGCCGAAAAAATGAAGTAGAAACAATGGTGGGGGAAAAAAAAATAACACTATTCTTTCTATACTTTCTGAAAATTGTCTTAAAGTGGATTAAATCAAGAAGGTGACAAGCAAAGCAGTCCAACTGCTGATTCCAGTATATTTTAAATTCACTAATCTTCAGTTGTATTTGTACCGTCAGTAGCATTAGTTAAATCCAATAAATTCCCATTGTCTCATCGTAGAAGTTGTTCTGCAAGGCTGCAGGCAGCTTTCTTGTTCACGAGGGCTGCAAAGTCAGTGCTGCAATTTCATCACATCTGAAGGACACCAGATTAGGGAAGGTGCTTTCAAGTAGTATACTCAGCGGACCCATAATGATTTCTTTTTCAAAAAGAAAAAAGAAAACAATCTTTGAAGTTATTGTAAAAGGCAGGAGGAATCAGGAAGAGAAAACATTTTGTCCCAATCTATGAATTCATACAGTCAATTCAGCAAGCCCATGTCTTGACTGTTGATAGTCTTCCGTGTCCTACAGAACAAACCAAGCTAAATGAAAACTCTCCCATCGATGGGGCATCATTTATCACTTCCCATAAAAGACTAACCTTCTCCGCATGTTTGACAGCACCTTTGCTTGTAGAGGCCTACTAAGCATAACTTCAGATGCTTTACAAATGTGCAGTAGTGTGTGGTATCCTTACAGTCGCCTTCTGAAAAATATATGGAAATGTGACAAAAAGGAAAAATTATGTCATCACAATATATGTCTCTTGGATGCTGAAGTCCTCAGACCGATATCTCATGTCTGGCGAACACAGGTGTAAGACCAAAATAAAATGTCAACATCCCCTCTCTCTTTTTGCTTTGTATGTCTTTTTTCAAAACTACTGTGGATTTACTGTGTAGATTTCCTGGAGGCTCACTCACTCACAAGAACCATTAATGGTTATTGATCCAGTCCATGGTATAATTTGGAGCTAACTTGGGGGTTCTTTGGCTGTTTCCCCCTTTACTGCTGACTGAACTGTAGCAAAGTCATTCAGGCACCGTTGAGCAGGACATGGATTGATCAAGTTCCTTCTGCAGCCAGAGTTCAGCCACACACCAGGTTCTAAACGCAATTTGCCACACGTAACTGGCAAGGTGAGAAATGGATGTACAGTATTTTTACATACTGTCACAAGAAGTGACATTGCAGTGTTTCCAGGTAGTGGGTCTCTTCTTCCATGCACAGAACTGATCTGCCACCAATCTCTTCTTTTTCCTGTGTACACAGCTGACCTGTCGTGACTGGAAGCCACTTCCGCAGTCTACAGGGCACGGACGCCAGGGACCTGTTCGCCAATACACATCACAACTTTCTGAAGAACAGTTTCTTCTCATGGAAGGCCTGCAGAAGGGGAAAAGGAGGGGGGGGGAAAGCTGCAGTTTGACTTAATCCAGGAGATGATATTTCTCCCCCTCCTGATCCTTGTTGCAACATAAGGTTTATCCACTCCCAGTACCGCAGTATCAATAAAAGATCCCTGTTGCAACATAAGACTTATCCATTCCCAGTATCGCAGTATCAATCCATGGAGAATCTCCCCTTTTAAGATCTGAATTTAAACCAATCCAAAGCCAACTTCTTTCATCTCTCCAATTCTCTGCATTTTTCATTCCTAATAATAAGTCTATTTAGTCCCTACTATTCTTCAGCATGTGATAAGCGTTTTTTTTTAAAATCTCCTTTCTATTTTCTACCATACGTTGGTTGAATTAAGATTATGCTAAATCGGTAAATCTCACACTTTAAGCAATCATCTGGGAATCCCAAAGGTGCTTTTCCAAGAGGCAGCTAGAGTTTCTTGGTTTTTTTTCCTTGAAAATATTTTGCTTTTCACCCAAAAAGCTTCTTCAATTCTGAAGAAGACCGAGAAAACCCAAAAAGTCCAAAAAAGCCTTTTGGAAAAGCAACTTTGGGACAACCAAGACCTGGATGGTTGAGAATCTCCATAATCATCTAGGAAGTTTCTGTAGAGTGCTCTTTCCAATAATCCTCCCTTATCTCCAAACTTCCCCCCCCCCAAATCTCAAACTGGTGTGGAAATGGGATGCATCAAACTTGTAAAAATGAGAAACCAAGGGAAACGGAGATAGAGGGATTCCTAAAAAGTATCTAGTCATATTTTTTAGATCTAGAATTGCAGCCAAATGCCCAGATGACAAAACACATATCAGAGGTATTCTGACTAAAGAGGACAAACAGTTTGTAGGCGTAGTTTGCTGTGTCCCATAGAAACATTTGCAAATTCTTTGCTTTTCCACTGGTAATATTCCTCCACAAAGAGACAGAAAGGGAGGTAAGTTCACACTGAAGTTATGAGTTTTATTCCACTGATTTAGGAGCTGGAAAGTGATAAAAGTATAGCATTTAGTAGCCTAGTGTGACTGCTGAGGAGGAGAAATATGTGGTGTTTGCTGACTCGTTTCTTCCCAGTAGGATCTAGTGAAAGAATGTCATTGACATCTGCTAAGACGAAAAAAATGTGTTACGTGTCTTGTGCTTGACAGACATACCTTTTCGTACTATCACAGAGTGAATTCAGTACTGCTGATCCATTCTGATGCTGGCACTGAATGCGACGGTGTTGTAAGCCCACTCTGAGATTTATGCAACGTCCAGTGCACTGAGGAGATAGATAGCAAACAGCTTTCATTAGAAGATGAAGCTTTGCATTCTCCCATGCAAAATGCAGATTATTTGAACTCAGAGTGATAGCAGGCTTCCTGTCCCCATGAATACAGGCCAAGAAGCCATCATATTAATCTAATTCCTCCTTATGGTTTATACCTCTAGGAGTTTTGACAGTATAAAGATACTCAGAGAGCTAATAGTCAATAGGGTTTGAATTCAATCCATCTACCTAGGCTGGGCCTCTTGAGCAGAAGAAGCAAATAAGAGTGTATTCTTTTCTACTTGATCTTTAGCCTAACATGGACTTTCTGAGCTTTAAGGTATATTTCTCTAAATTAGTCCTGAGACTTGACCTTGCTTGTTCTTAGAACTTAGAACTAAAGAACTAAAGGCTTATTTTGTGGTCCAGAATACCAGCAGATGAATGTTGAACAAAAGTCTATATTCATGAACTTAAACTGAGTTTAAGATACAAAATAAATGAAATGTAATCTCAGATACTTTCACCAGATGTATGAACAGCAGTTTTGGTCCACGGAATACTGGGAGTGGCTTTAGATACAACTTGTCCAGGTGTCATATGTTATTCCTAAAAACAAACGTACTATAAAAATGATCCAAGAGGTCCTCAAACCTCTATTGCTTTGTTGTGGTGATAACATACAACCCCACACCTCTCAGTAGAAAAGGTAGAAACTAGAGAAGCGTGCATAGTTATTAGGCAATTTTGATACACCCAACTGGGTCTTGTGCATAGCCAGTGACATAGATTATAGATCCATTAATCACTGAATTAATTACTTGGCCCCAGGGATGAACAATCCATTCAGCACAAAAATGGCCCACACAAGGTTTCATTTCCAAAGGACGCTCTTGGTCTGCACAAGCGGCCGGAGACAATGTTAGGACACGGCGGCTGGCTTTGAGTTGCTTGCAGGCTATTCGCCGGCGGTGAAATCCATGGCCGCAGGAAGCAGAGCATTCAGACCAAGCTGATGTTGCCCAACTGAAAGGAGAAGATGCAAGAAAAAGAAGAAGAAGAAGAAGAAGAAGAAGAAGAAGAAGAAGAAGAAGAAGAAGAAGAAGAAGAAGAAGAAGAAGAAGAAGAAGAAGAAGAAGAAGAAGAAGAAGAAGAAGAAGAAGAAGAAGAAGAAGAAGAAATTAACCGTAAAAGTGAAGGAAGTGCATCATATCAAGGATACAAATTAGAAATTGTGACTTGGGCTATAGGGATAGTTAAGCTAACAATGGGCATGCTATGGAGAAAAGGCTCCATTTTCCTCAGTTATTAGTTGAGATGGACAAAACCAACAATGGTTTTTAAGGACCAGACTGCACCTCTTTGTCAACTGCTGGGGTCCACGAGCAGAAGGAAAGAGCTATTATTCTTATATTTTCCTTGTAGATGTATTAATATAAACAGAGCCCCATCAGATCAAGCCAAAAACCTTGATCTGGTCTCAGAAAAATTTACTCACCCACAGGTGTTTCTCAATAGCTGGCCTTTATATATCTTGACAAGGATGGTGATACAGGAGGCCCGGCTACTGTATTTGTCCCCACTTTCCCTCACCTATATTTAGGTGAGATGGGTGGCTTTTTGAATTTGATAAATAAATAAATATGGTAGGAATGAATGAGGATTCAATGCATTCTTCCTGTAATGGAAGTAGGATTTCAGTGGTAGTGAGTCTTTAGCACCGCCACTGAAAAACTAAACTATTGGCCAAAAGGGACAGTGAGGTAGACAGAGAGGGATTTAAGAGCATCTTCTGTGTGTCTTCTTTGTTCCCAGGCTCACAAAAGGAACTCTAGTTCTTTGACTCCTCTTTCAATGTTTTGTATCAGACTGAAGTTGGAGGAATTCACGCCCTAGTAAAACTAATCCAGAATCTACCTAGCTTCAATGCAAAACACATATGTACAGAGATCTAAGCATATATTTTAATCTGAACTAAGTAACAAAACGTTTGTACCTTGCAGGACAATCTTGAATTTTGCAGGAGCGCGGCTTGTTCATGACTGGCTTTTGATGGTCCTTGCATAGTGATGTGTTCACATTTTGATCCTTCATATTCACGCATACAAAGTTTTGAAAGCGACTTCCCGAATTTCCACAAGTTGTTGAGCATGGACTCTGCTCGCTAAGCTTCCATCGATATTCTGTCAAAGAGGATATATCTCAAATATATTTACTTCTTCACGATACAAGGAAATGCCTTACTAGGATGAGGTGCTCTCATTATATCAATCTGTTATTTGTTTCAATCCATGATACTGGTTTATACACTATTGTGTCCCTAGACCAGGGCCTGCATATCAACTCTAGCTTTAAAAAAAGACCCTCCTTGGGGGCAATGAGGACTTGAGCAACTTAAATAATTTCTGCTAAATCGAAACAAAAAAGAAAAGAAAACGAACAATTTCATTCCTCTCTAATTTTACTTGGTAAATTAGAGACTTTTCTCTTTTTTTAAACTGAGTTAATATTCAAAGATCCCACCCTGTCTCTTCTTTCAGAGATATAATTTAAAAAGATGAAGTACTACGCAATGTTGACGGACGGTGGGGAATTATTTTGGTGGGGGGGCTGGGGGTGGGAGGGTAAGGCTGGCTTTGTAATATCCACAAATAATTGATCACTCCCAGCTGCATCCACAGGCTTATTCCCACAGCGCCCAATGAATTCTTAAATTTACTGAGTTTTCAATGTTTCTTTATTACTCCAGGCTTTTTCACAAACAAAACAAAAGCACTCCTTTCAAAGCACAAATGCTTAATGTTTACTGAAGGCCAGTGTGACTAAATGACTGCATGATTTACATGGCCATAAAGACATGGCACACTGCAGTTTCTCCGGGCACTCAATGGCGCAAGAATCCCAACCCTTCCCCTTAGCAATTTTTGACGCACTTCTTATGCTTTAAATAATGACATTCTGACAGACATGCATCCCTCCCAATCTCCCAGGCTTGCATGTTCCCAGAAAAGAATGGCCATTTCAGAAACATGGGGATAGTCACCCACCACACAGTCGTTCCCTTGCTGAGAGTCACAAGTGGGATGGAAGGTGGAGAGAGGTGTCAAACCACAAATTAGGATGGCAGCTATCAAAATGTGCAATCTCCCCATGTTCTCCATGGAATTACCTCTATAGAGGCTAAAGCAGCTTTCTTGACTGTTAATGGCATTGAGGAGAAATGATGGGAAACTTATAGAAGCAGCTTCACATCTTATAAGAGCCTATAAATTAGCAAATTTTGCTGACAAGATCACAATGGCCATTTTTTAATATATAAGACTAAGTTCTTATATATAATTTAAAATCGAAAAGCACAATCGTGGCCAGTCTAGCTGAAGCTGGACATAACACTCACTCACTTTTCCAGGTTTTCAAAAGTAGACTGGATAACCATTGGATTGGGATGGTATGAGGGGTTGGACTAGAAGGCCTCCCAGATCCCTTCCGGCCCTATAATTCTATGTTCTTCTATGTTCTATGTTCCAAACCATGGTTTATAAGCACAATAATTAGGTTTGTCCATAATGTAAAGCAAATCCAAATAAACCCCCCTTGATGTTTGAATCCAGCCAGTGAGAGGTCATCCTAGATACTATCAAGGACTCAAAGAGCATGAGCTGCTGGGAAAGCATGTTTATTATTTATTATTAATTTATTATTAAATGTATTGACTGCCCATCTCACCACAAGGTAATTCTGATTAAGGATCATCCCATATTTTCGTCTCTCTGTGTGTGTGTTTTTAAAGTCAAGCTTCCTCAGCCAGTTATGCTGGGCTTCCCATTTTCCCCAGCTATGCTGACAAGGGGAATGTTGCCTTAAATCAGGGGTCTTCAAACTTGGCCCTTTGGTGGCTTGTGGACTTCAACTCCCAGAATTCCTCACCCAGCGTGCCTGCCTGAGGAATTCTGGGAGTTGAAGTCCACAAGTCCTAAAAGGGCCAAGTTTGAAGACCTCTGCCTTAAATTGTAACAGCAGGAAGTACCAAACATTTAAATAAAATTAAAAAAAAGTAAATTTGAAAATGTTATCAGGATCTTTCAACAAACCTTCCTTCTTGACATTTACCCAGACAGACAATGGCTTGACAAGTGATGAAGCCCAGCACTTGAATTGTCCAGCAAGCTGGTCAGAGGCAACGATGAATTCAAGGATGCGTCCCCCAACCAGGGTCTTGTGCTTGAAGTCTGAAGCCCCTTCTATGGATTGGTTTCTGACAAACCAGCGGATTGTGTTATTTGCGCTAGGATAGATAGGACAACCTAGGAAACCATGTCAAGGTAATTATAATTTAGTAGCTGACCAACAGAAGTGATATATAGAGAAGGAGTCAGCTGAGTATTTGGGGGGTAGTGTCCCTTTAAGAGACCGTTTCTGGCATCTTTAACTCATTTGTATATAACTGACTACCTTCTATTCTGTCTACTCCCTGAAAGTTGTTGTTTCATATTGTATATTAAACCACAGTTCTTTTAACAAACCACTGTCAGATGTTTATGCTCTTGTGTTATCACAAGAAGAAAATAAGAAAAAGGCTGCGATCATTTATATTTTTGAACAATAAACCAAAGGTTTTTTTTCAGAACCTCTAAAACTTGCTTACAGGATAAAGAATTCAGTTATTTTTAGGTGTCCCTGCTCCCCCCCAAAAGACGATGGTGTCTTCAAAGTAGCTACAATATTTCAAGGACAATTTGCCGTGGCCAACTCACCATGGCCAACTCTTGCCATAGTCAACTTGCCACAGCCAACTCGCTGTGGGACAACTGGGCACAGCCGTGTTCCCACAAGACTGTGGGACAAGAGTTACCCTAATATGAAAGAAAGGGTGGAATAGAATCATTCCAGGAAGGATGCAAAAGGAGGATAAAGCTAAACCAGACTGACATGTGCCTGGCAAACATTAAAATAATTTTTATTTATTTTAAAATCATTCAATAGAATTGTGAAATTGTCCTGCACAGTGAGCTCTCATGGCAAGTTGGCTGTGGTAAGTTGCCCCATTCCCACATTTCAAGGTTTCCCCCCTCCCCCCGGATTCTTTTTTCAGAGCTGGGTATACAAGAAAAATGGAAACTTCCATTGCAGCGTATCCAATCTTGGCAACTTTGAAGACCTGTGGCCTTCAACTCCCAAAATTCGCCAGCCAGCCACTGCATCATGAACCAGAATTAAGAAGAATTGCCTTTTTTTGTTTCATGGGGCTTTTTATTCTGCCCTACACTTGCTCCCATTTTCCCCTCTCCTTGCTGTGTAGCTTTTGGGCCACAATTCACCCTGGTCTTGAGATATTCAACGCTACCTTTCTATGCAGCTGAGTTCCTGGGCTGCCATTTTTGGAACATCCTGTAACCAGAAACACAGACGCTCCCAAATAACTGCAGACATGACATGAATGAAACAAGAATGACCCCCCCTCCCTGCCACCCATTGTTTCAGGGCAGGGTTGACATTTGGGACCATACCTATTCGTAATGTATCACCAGCAGCCACTGTAACGTTAGTGCCAATTCCAGATGCCATGAAAACACGTTTTCTTTTATTCTTCGTGGATGATCCATTGTGTGGTTTCTGGAATCTTTGTCCTAAAATAACAGAAGAAATTACAGCCCAGGGTTTCCCAGACATAAAACCAAAGAGAGGCTGATCAGGTTTGAAGGACTTCTTCAGTCCTCTGTTCTCACTATGTTGGCGAAGCCCATCTGCAGGCAGGGATAATGGCCATAGCCCCTTTCCCCTTCCACCCATATATCCATGCTGTTAAAAACTGTTTTCAGCAGATAGATATGTGATACAGAGCTGGTTTGGTCTACTGGTTAGAACACCAGGCTAGAAGCTGGGAGATCATGAGTTTTAATCCTGTCTTAGCTATGAAAGCCAGCTAGGTGATCTTGGGCCAATCACCAGGAGAGTGAGTTCTAGTCTCAGCTTAGCCAACTGGGTGACCTTGGGCCAATCAACAGGAGACCACCAGTTCTGCTTTAGGCATGAAGGCCAAGTGGGTGACTTTGGGCCGATCACCAGGAGAGCGAGTTCTAGTCCCACCTTAGCAGCAGTGACCCACTGAGGTCAAAGCAGAAATGCTGGTTGAGGGAAGCCAAGAGATCCTCCCCATAGGGTGCCCAAAGATGCCACTGACCCAACTTTATACTTGCCAGCCAATTTAAGAACAGTGGCTGCTGTGGCATGTCCCACAACATTGGTAGCCCTACAAGTGTAAATTCCAGTGTCTTTGCCCGAAACATTGCCCAGGAACAAGAAGGAACTGTTAGCCATTGGGAGAGCAGAACTTCTTGAAGAACTCTCATTTTTGAACCACAGGACCTCAGGCTGGGGAATACCTGGGAGGCAAAAGCAAACTATATTTAAAGGTCAATGCTTAGACAAGGCATTCGAAACAAACATCTTTCTGATTTGAACATCTTTCTGATTTCTGATCCCATTTCAACTTCTCATGGGATTTGGGATCCTTCAAGCAGAGATGTTAAGTATCTAAGCCTAAAAAGGACATATACAATACAATAATAATAATAATAATAACATATACAATGGACAATCCAATAAAACATGAGCAACTATCTATGCATTTTAATGCAGTCATCTTCTTTCACCAGTAGATGGTGGACTATGCATGTTACAACACAGATATTATATATATGTATGTGTGTGTGTGTGTCTGTGTCTGTGTGTCAACATGGATATTTTATATATGATACATCATGGATATTATACGGGTAGTCCTTGACCTACAACCACAATTGAACCTAAAATTTCTGTCGCTAAGTGATACCGTTTGTTAAGCGAGTCTCTCCCCATTTTACAACCTCTCTGGCCACAGTTGTTAAGTGAGTCACTACAGTTATTAAGTTAGTAATACAGTTGTTAAGTGAATCTGGCTTCCTCATTGCCCCAACTCCAGCTGGTCAACCTATGTGAATGAAAACATTGCCCATCCATGTCCTATGCCTCAAAATAGTTTCTATCCTAAAATGGCCTGCATTCTGGTCCTGACAACCTTTGGAGAGGGTAACTCCCACACTGACACAGCCAAATGTGCTTCTGGGCGCTTCATAAAAATGTATGCACCCTTTTCCAAGACAATGACACTTGTCCTGTATGTAGTTCCTGGAGGTTTTCACATGTACTAGTTTATAGGGCTGTGCATGGCTGTGGATTCAGAAGCCAAAGGCCACTTTGGGATATGTGGGTCTGCAGCCAATTCTGGCATCTATCTTCAACTCCTTAAACTGAGCACATTTTGAATAGAAGAGGCCTCATAAAAATGCATGTTCTCCCATTCATTTCTCCAGACTTCAGCACATTGTTTCATAGGCTGCCTAAAAGATATGATGGATTACTCGTCAACGCTGGCCCGGAATGGGGAAGTGATATGTGGAAAAGGAATAAAGAAGAATAGAATAATAAGGTTGAGAGAAAGACCTTTGGAGGTCTTCTACTCCAACCCCCTGTTCAAGCAGGAGAACCTATACCAGGGATAGGCAACCTTGGCTCTTTTATGACCCGTGGACTTCCAGAATTCCTGAGCCAGCCATGCTGAGGGGAAGGGAGAGGTTTCCATGCTGAGCCATGCTAGCTCATGAATTCTGGGAGTTGAAGTCCACGAGTCATAAAAGAGCCAAGGTTGCCTACCCCTGACCTATACCATTCCAGGCCACTTGGCTGTCCAATCTCTTCTTCAAAACCTCCAGTGATAAAGTGCCCACAATTTCTGACAGTTCAGGTATTTTAGCCTTACCTTTGACTGGACATTCCAGCAGAATATTTGCCCCTGTTCTTGCTAGGATTGTGCCTCCAACCGAGGCAGACAGATTCTGACATTCAAAACTGGCAATGTTTTTCTCAGAAGACAATATAGCAGGAGCTTCTGTGAGGGACAATCAACAGGGAGAGAAATTACTCCCAGAATTTTGCCTTCTTGTCAGACCCACCGACAGACCTTCAGGATGGAACTACGGGGTCTCCGAGAAAGGAATCCAGCTGGAAAGAGTTGCCCAAAATCTATTTTTTCCCCTTGTTTTCATGTTTTCCCTCTCAAATTATGGTAACTACTGTACCTCAGAAAGGAATGTTTACAGATCTTTGGGGAGGGGAGGGGAATATCATATGCAAATCCCCTCACATTTCATTTAAGGTGAAAATGAGTGTTTAAAAACCTTCCCCAAGAGTTATTTTTCCCATGTTCCTTTTACTAATAGTAATAATTTCTCTACAGTTTTGCAGGCTAGTATTTCACAGAAATTTAAAAAACAACAACACCAAACCAATTCATGATCGTCAAACAGAGACCAGGAGGGCCTATGTCTTATTGAGAGATGATTGATGGTCTATGACTAATTTGCAAATTGCAGCTATGAAGTACCACCTGCGTAAAACAGCGCCATGTCTTGAAAAAGTTCATTGTCCACTGTGCAGCGATACACTCCCATTTCTTTCTCGGTAGGGTTCACAATCTGGACTTTGCCATTGGCTTCAAAAGTCACCCTGCAGAAGGTTTAAAAGATAAGATTTGATCAACAGAAGTGAACACAAGGTGTAGTCCTTGACTGAGGAACACAACTGATCCAAAGGTTTCTGTGGTTGTGAGACATTTGTTAAGTCAATTGTGCCCCATTTTATGACCTTTCTTGCCTCAGTTGTTAAGTGGATCACTGCAGCTGATAAGTTAGCAACCTATATAATAATAATAATAAAGTTGGAAGGGACCTTGGAGGTCATTCAGTCCAACGCCCTGCTCAGGCAGGAAACCCTACACCATTTCGGACAAACGGCTGTCCAGTCTCTTCTTAAAAACTTCCAGTGTTGGAGCATTCACCGCTTCTGGAGGCAGGTTGTTCCACTGGTTAATTGTTCACACTGTCAGGAAGTTTCTCCTTAGTTCTAGGTTGCTTCTCTCCTCGATTAGTTTCCATCCGTTGCTTCTTGTCCTGCCTTCAGGCGCTTTGGAGAATAGCTTGACTCCCTCTTCTTTGTGGCAGCCCCTGAGATATTGGAACTCTGCTATCATGTCCCCCCTCGTCCTTCTCTTCGTTAAACTAGACATACCCAATAGTTGTGAAGTGAATCTTGGCTTCTCCGTTGCTTATCAGAAGGTCAGAAAAGGAGATTATACGACCCTGGGACACAGCAACGGTCATAAATATGAACCAGTTGTCCAGCGTCTGAATTTTGATCACGTGATCATGGGGATGCTGGAAAGGTCGTAGCTGCGAAAAATGCGTCATAAGTTGCTTTTTTCAACCGTTATAACTCTGAATGGTCACTAAACAAACTGCTGTAAGTCGAGGATTACTTGAACTGTTCTCCACAAACTGCCCCGAACAACCATTAACAAACGGACCGTTCTCTTTCCACCTCACTATCGCAGTTGTCCTGGATCATCAGGGGAAAATGTGCAAGACCAAACCGGCACTCCATTACGGCGTTTGCTCCTCAATCAAGAGGCATACGAAGTGTGTTCATTAAGGAAAAGTGTGCCTGAGAATCAGCATGATTCTACATGTCTTTTCTTTTCTTTTCTTTTCTTTTCTTTCTTTTTTGGATTTTTTGGGATTTTTGTTGCTTTGATGTTGTGTGTCCTCTGGCCTTACTGCAAATGTATTCAGTGTTCCACCTGACCAGGATTTCAGAAAACAGCTCTGTGCCATCTTGCCAAAACTTAGCTTGCCTCAGCTGATTTGGGGGGGGGGCATAGATTGTCTATCTGCCCTCTTGGTTTTAAATTGGTTAATTCAACCTGTGCACGTAGTCTAACCTGGCAGAAGGATTTAGGTTTCTGCAGACTTTCAGAGTCAATTATTATCCTATTGTTACTCTTTTGAATTAGGAAGAGAAAGTCAACTTCTCTATGTTCTGTTGTTGTTTTTAGCAAGAATGCTAAAATGGCTTGTCAGTGACTTTTTTTTGAAAATGCTATTCTGATTTCCCAATCTGTGCTATACCACTGGAATTTCCTAGAGATTTGCCCATCCAAGTACCTTTGACATCATCCAATGTCAGTGTAGAGACTCCCATATATATACACAGTGAGTGCTAAATAAACAATCTGTCAGATTAATCAATCTAACAATTGTGAGTAAGCTTTACAAGTGGGACACAGAGCTATTTGCTTGTAAGATTGATGTAGCTTATTTGGTATGTTCATCAGTGCTCAAGTGTAAATATAAACCCTTAGTATCTTTATCTTAACTATACCCTCATGCTTTTAAAACCAGCCAGAAAACACTGCATGCCACATTTTTTGTAGGCCACCAATTACTAGAAACATCTGTGAATGCTACAATAAAGTCAACTTGACCTGTTTAATATTCAGTGTCCAAAATATTTGTCTTTGATTTATAAGTGAGTCATGGGTGGTGTTCAGTTGAAATATGAGTTTTGGGGAGGGCTAAAAGAGAAGCAGAAAGACAAAAGGGAAAGAGTTTTTCACAATAAGAGGAGAAGTAAAGGGGAAATCAATAAGCCAATAATTAAGCATTCTAAAACATGGGAAAAGGTAGATCCAAGACATAATACGAGTCCTAAAATTGTTTTAAAGACCTTGAAGCTTAAAGGCAAAATGCTAAACTTACAATTTAAGAAGGATTTTCACAAAGATACTGTTATGTCTACAACATAGTCGCATATTATGTGATAACGACAACAATCATTCAGGTGAGTGCAGAATGGCTGAAATATTTAACATTACTTACTTCTCAGCAGGTTTTAATGGCACTCCATCTTTGGTCCAAGTATATTTTAGGTTGCTAACTCCAGCAGTTGCACAGAGCAAATTTATTGTGTTGACATTCTTGGTTAACAAAAAGGTACCCCCAATTTGCAGAGTTACAGTTTCATTTGAATAAACCTCCTGTGGCTTGACCATAATGGCTCCTTTTGAGTTTCTCACTACTGGGGCGCCTACAGCTTTTGTGCTGAGATTATCCGTCACTCTTTGTGATTTGTCAAGTTTCTCATTTGCAGACTCTTTTCCTTTGCCGGGACCAGACTGCGATGGCTTCACTAACTCAGCAATCAACTGATAGACAAACTGGGAAGCCAAATCATTGCTAATTTCTCCAGCTTCAATAAGATGGCTGAGATTTTTTATCAGCTCATCAAAACGGTCTGTATCCATACTGTAAGCATTAGGCGAAGCCACCGTTTCGAGTTGCTCAGTTGTGAATCCGTGAGCGTGGTGTCCTCCTTCTGAATTTGTCCTCTGAGTTTTAAGATGTTCTGAAGCAGGCTGGTCGTTCACTTGTTCATCACGCAGATACCGTTGACTTTTCTGGCTCCACAACTGCCAGATCTGATTTATTTGGTGCCATTTTGCTTCTTTTTGGGTGGTGGCAGATTCCAGTAGCTTGTTGCTTGTGCCAATGAGCTTAAGAACAAAGATCTCCTGGGCAGATCCTGCAATGCACTTATACGCTCCAGCGTCTGAAGCTTCAAGATTATTGATCTTGAGAGATCCTGATTTGGTGACACCAAGATGTTTAGAAATCTGGAGAGGCTGCTCATCTTTCTCCCACCGAATAAGCGTCTTCTGGAATCTCCGAACAGGACACCTGACGATGACAGATGTTTTGGGAAGTAAATAAGCTCTGCTCCCCACAGTGAAATTAATGCGTTTCTCTTGTCTTGTCTGAATATAGACTTTATGGATACCCAGTATCTGTGGCTTGTCAAAAAGTCTGGATTTCTTTTCTTCTTTTAGATCTGAAATGGCAAAGGCAATACTGAGAACAGGTATATGCTTTCGCTTTGTTTTGCATTTTCACCTTGTCATTTATTCTGCTTTAAAGGTTGGACACTCAGTTTACCTAGAAGTGTTTCAGACCAATATTTATCTGGATGGAATATGGAGAGCTGAGGCTTGGGACACTAATATGCTAAATCTCCAATTGTTCTTGGGAAGGTCAATCAGACTTGGAAGCAAGCAAGACATCAGTGAAGCAGTAATTTAGCAGGTTAGCTAGAAAGAGTCCTAATACAGGAAGTCCTCAACGTACGACCACAGCTGAGCCCAGACTTTCTGTTTTTAAGTAAGACATTTCCTAAGTGAATTTTGCCCCATGTTATGAGCTTTCTTGCCACGCTTGTGATGTGAATCACTTCAGTTGATAAGTTAGTAACCCGGTTGTGAAGTGAACCTGGTTTCCCCACTGACTTTTGCTTGTCAGAAGATTGCAAAACATGATCTTGGGACATAGGTCAAAAATACGAACCAGTTGCCCAGCAGTTGACTTTTGATCACATGATCATGGGGATGCTGCAAAGATCACAACTGTGAAAAACGGCCGTAAGTCACATTTTCAGTGCCACTGTAACTTGGAATGGTCACTAAACACACTATTGTAAGTTGAGGACTCCTTGTACAGTCCACCAACTTCTGCGACGAAAGGAAGAAAGAGGGTTGCATGCAGGAACATGACAAAACGTGCAACCTCTTAATAACTATTTGTCTTCATGAAAATTAGGAAACCGTGAACAAGTGTTCTAGACCAGCCTTACTATATATGGGTAGAGAAAACTCAGCAGTGAGCTGCACCCTAAAACTGGAGATTGAACCAGCCAATGATAACTGAAACATGATTCTGCTCGTTGTGTATCTTGGCTATAGGCAATGTTTAATATAAACCATCTAAAAACTGATCTTATGTGACAGTTTCTTTAGGCCCCTTTCCCTTTTCAAAACATGTTTCTCAACCATCAGAATAAACATTCTTTTTTGTTGCTTTTTTGGATTATATTCCTTCATGGCATACATTACAGCTACAGCAAAACTTCACAACGTTTCTTTCACATCATTCTCCACCAAACAATCTGCTGATTGGACACGCTGCCATAGAAATATCTATAATTAAATAAATTCATATATATATATATGAAGTTCAAAAATATTTTGTGAAATGCTCAGCCAAGGACATTCCTTTAAGTCCATGGAGCTTCATTTAAAAAAAAAAGTTTTTTTTTTGAACGTCAGGATCTTGGCATGCTCACCAGGCAATAAAACCTGAAAAAGAAGTTTCGTATTATGAACATATCAATAATTATTTCAACTCTTATTTTGTTGGATGGGTTGTTTTTAATACAATGTTGAAGAATGAAACTAAGCACCCAGCGATAGTCATTAAAGCCAAATAAATGTTTCCATTAGGACCCTATGTTTGCTGCCAAACTAATAGTGCAATATAGTCTTAGTGTCAATTTCAGATTTTTGAAACAATTGATAGCAAGCAGTCTGAGTTTTGAACCAGATCTTCTGCCTAGAAAATAGCTCAGTGAAAATTCTGCTTTACTATTTAGATGCTACAAATTACCATAAAAATAAAAATGTAATCAGCTTCTAGAGGGGTAGAGAAACTTGAAGGTCTGGCTGTGCTCACCTTTTTGCTATGGCTTCAGATAACTCTAATCCTGCTGAAGCAGTTATCTTTGTACCACTTACCAGCTAAATTCACTGGAGGCTATCCAAGGTCCTGATTGATCCTTCCAAGAACCCATAGTGATCACTGTATATTATTATGAGCTGACCTGATCTAACCTGATTTAACATCCTTTGATTTCCTTTTAATTGATGTACTAGAGTTACTTTAATGTCAACTTGCCAGCAGCCCATTTTTCGACTGGTTTCAAAGTTTCAAACACATCCTCTGATTGGCTAAATTAATTATTATGGGATTTACAACGCGGGTGGCTGTCAAAGACATCTTTGCAGTCTAAACACTGTGACCTCTTGAGTCTGATGGCTTTATTTAATCTAATCTATTTATTTAGACTTCATTTAATCTAAACCTAGAGCTCTCGTTACCTTCATGGAATCAGAATAGCGGACCTTGTTTTGATGACAAAGCAATGAGATGAGATGACCACAAATGAGCCCAAAATTTTTGTTGCTCAGTGAAATGTTTGTTAAGTGAATTTTGCCCCATTGCACAACTTTTCACACAACAGTTTGTTAAGTAAATCACTGCAGTTGTTAAGTTAGTAACATGGTGGTTTAATGAAATTAAACACTCCCACAGTACGCTCCCACAGAGTGGGTCTCCTCAGGGTGCTGTCGGCCAGACAATGTCGGCTGGTGACCCCCAGGGGGAGGGCCTTCTCTGTGGGAGCTCCAACACTTTGGAACGAGCTCCCCCCCGAACTCCGTACGATGACGGAATTGCGCTCCTTCCGTCGAGAATTAAAAACATATCTTTTTCGACAAGCCGGCCTGGGATAGTAGCTCCGGTACCAACAAGGCCATAATTGTTTTAGGGGATTGTTGATTTTAAGATAATGTATTGGGTTTTAAATGATTCTGGGCCAAATTGTTTAATCTATTTTTAATCATTTTACTTTTTGTATGTTGATGTTTTTAATTGGGCTGTACACCGCCCCGAGTCCTTCGGGAGGGGGGTGGTATAGAAATTGCAAAATAAAATAAATAAAATAAATAAATTGGCTTCCCCTTTGACTTTGCTGGCCAGAAAATCACAAAAGGGGATTACTTGATCCTGGGACAATGCAGCCATCATAAATGTGAGTCAGTTGCCAAGTTAGTTGCCAAGTTAGTTGCTGCCACCATCATTAAGTGTGAAAAAATGATCCTCGGTGACTTTTTTCAATGCCACCGTAACCTTGAACGGACTGTTGTAAGTCAAGGACTACCTGCTTTAAAGGCCAATCAGAATTGTTAGAGATCTTGGCAAGGCCCATGTAGAGAAGGCGATAAGGCAGGGCTGTAGAAGAGAGCGGAATGACCTCAGGGATGCTAACAAGTGTAACAGAAAAAGTGATCCCTAATGATTGAAGTCAAGGGAAGAGCAAAGCAAATAGTAGAAACAATGGTAAGTTTCATGCACACAGGACACTCAGTGTTCAGCAGAGCAGGAGTGAATCTGCAAACATATACAATATTTTATGTAGACAGTTGAGTAAATGGTGGATAACTAAAGACACAAAACATTTGAACTAGTTGACCTGTAAGATACTTTCGCTTTTTACAAACAGATATGTTCTGTGTTTTCTCTAAGATAAGATAGGTAAATTCAGTTCTAGATTTTCGGGAAACTTAAGTTATTGATTGAAACGCAGGGCAGCCTTGACCAAGCTCCAAATGTTGTGCAAAACTAAAGGGTATCTTATTCTCTAAATCTAGTGTAATGATATTTCCTAATTGGGGTATCTCTCTGTCTCCTCAATCGTGGAGTCTACAAATGTGCCACTTCCCTTAATATACCGGTAGTTCTAACGGAGAAAGCAAACAAGTTTTTTCAACCAATTTTATTGTGCAAGACAGGGAGGCAACACGCCTGCCCCGAACTATATTTTTTAGAGAAGAGTTGGTCAGAATAAAAAGGGCGAACGGTATTTCTTGACATACAAAAAGTCAACGTGGAAAAACCCACAAATCAAGAGGGTCATCCTCCAAGAATTGCTTTTAAAGAAAGGTAAGGGGAAATCCTAAATGTGAAATTGCTGATTTATTTATTTTTTTAATGCAATTTGTCCCTTGAGTTAGCCTTTCCCTGCAGGTAAAAAGCGCCAGTGTTTAAAGGAAATCTAGAGAGGAAACTGGGTAAATGTGGTGGGGTTAGTTTTTTTTTTTTTTAAATCTTTTGTGTGTATTGGGCAAAAGGTAAGAGTTTGTTTTGCCGAAAAGCAGTACAAAAGACGAAAAAACACTACCACGCTGCAGAGGAACAATAGTTGCTGTGGAAAAATCAACACCAAGTTCCACAAAGAAAAACCTCCCAGGGTTTGTAAAAACTGCAGATAGTTGATGGACATCTCATACTTAGTTTTTTTGTGTTTTTTTTTTTACAAAGTATGGGCACTTTGAAATCATGGGCTAATAGGCTCTGCCATGGATTCTTAACGGGAAGGTCTGGCACATGGGTTACATCTTGGGGTAAATGGAATGTTTTTGAAGCTGGGATGCAGGGGGACTTTTTCCCTTCACAAACAGAGCGAAAGAACATCACTTACTTCGGCAGGCATTCCTGTGGCAAGGCCTGACAAGCTGGGATGCTGGAAAGCTGCTACACAGGGATCCATTTAATGCCAGATGTTGGCCTCTGGCCGTGAGCTTTTGGCAGGTGGCTTTCCTTCTTTGTGTGCCAACCCCACAGCTTACAGAGCACTGCAAAAGGAAGGATGTGATCAAAGTGTGCCAACTTTAAATAAAAAATGTGGTCGGGCCCATCTCGCTCTCAAAGGGTTGTGCTTTCATTGGATTGCCTTAGAGCAGCGGCTCCCAACCTCTTCTATACCCCGCCCCACTGGGACACTTCTGATATATTCTCGCATCCCTTACAAAAGGAATACCTGGTTATGCATATACACGATCGTTTTGAAACTTCTAAACCCAAGTTCTCGCATCCCCCTGGAATATTGTCTTGCATCCCTCCCCGTTGGGAACCTCTCCCTTAATGGGCACTTGATCAGGAATAGTGGGAAGGGGGAAAGGGGGAATGGGAAAGGGACAGGAGAAGGAGAAACAGAAGGACTGGAGAGGAGAAGAAAAAGGATGGGAGAGAGAGGAGAAGGAGGAGAAGGATTGGAGGGAGAGGAAGAGGAGAAAGAGAAGGAAAAGAATGGGAGAGAGAAGGAGGAGGAGGAGGATTGGAAGGAGAGGAGGAGGAGGAGGAGGAGAAGGAGAAGGGGGAGGGAGGGAAGGAAGGAAGGAAGGAGAGGAGGAGAAAGAAAAGGAGGAAAGGGGAGGGCAAATGGACAGAGGGGGGAGCAAGATGGGAGAAGAGGCATAAATAAATTCTTTAAAAGCATTCTTATTTTAAGCTACCCACCCTAGACCACGGTCCCACCACCAGCTGAGGAGGGCAGTCTATTTTTGCACAGGCTCTGGAACTGGCCAGCCTAGGTTGAGGGCACTTCTCATGACCGAGTTTCAGAAAGCTTCCATCCATCAACAGCTGCTGGCAGGTCACCTTGCGATTCTGGGTGCCACCACCACAAGTCTGGGAGCACTAAGGAGAAGAAACGAAGATGATCAAAGGCCTGGAGACTAAAACATGCGAAGAATGGCTACGGGACTTGGGTTTGGCTAGTCTAAAGAAAAGAAGAAATAGGGGAGACATGATAGCAGTCTTCCAGTCCTTGAGGGGCTGCCACAAGGAGGAGGGGGTCATGTTATTCACCAAAGCACCAGAGGGAAGGAGAAGAAACAATGGTTGGAAGCTGGTCAAGGAGAGAAGCAACCTGGAAGCTTCCTGACAATGAAGTTTCACAATCAACCAGTAGAACAGCTTTGCCCCCAGAAATCGCGGGCACTCCATCACTGGAGATTTTAAAGAAGAAACTAGACAATCACTTGTCTGAGATGATATAGGTTCTCTTGCTTGAGAAGGAGGCTGGACTAGAAGACCTCCAAGGTCCCTTCCAGCTCTATTCTGTTCTGTTCTGTTCTGTTCTACTCTATTCTACTCTACTCTACTCTACTCTAAATTCAGAACACTGCACTATCAATGTCTTCTCATTAATCTCACTCAGCTAGAGTGTCGCTCTCCTTGGAGGTGGTTTCCAGCCCTCGTAGTCGGCAGACCATCTTACCTGTTGCCATTCTTCAACATGCCAAAGTGGGGGACAGTCAAACTGGTTGCATGCTTGTAAGGAATGAGGCATCGGGTCTTTGCAGCTTTCAGATCCAACCACAGAACCTCCAGGTTGCTGGCAATGCACCTGTCTGGTCTGGATTCCAATGCCACAGGTGGCAGTACATTGTGTCCAAGGTTCTACTTGCCATCTGTTCCAAAATATGATGACATCAGAGCCCTAAGCAAGCCACACCATAAAGCACAAGAGGAATGCTTTGTGAAATCACACACACACACATACACACAAACACAGAGCAAAACAGAGGAATGAAAACAATTGAGAACTCTTATTTTAGCCCAGCACTGTGCACCACCACAGGATATCTTCCACCAATAAACTTTCATCATTCATCCCCAAAGGCATTACCTACGTCCTACCTTGGGGGGCAAAGCCTTGCATTGCATGCAAGGCTCATTGGTGGAGGTCTCTTTGAACTGTCACACAGGCTATCATTGACGGCTTGTTTTGTCTCTTCGTGTAAGCAGACAGCAATGGCGTCTTGAGTCCCTGGGTGGTAAAACAAACCAACAAGCAGTCACTGACCTCAAATCTTTTGCAACAGAGTAGTGTTGAAAAATATTTCTATATATACATTCTTCCGCCGTAATTTATGTGAAGGCAATGCTGCCATGAAACCTGCTCTGATTCCTTATTGGTTCTTCGTTGCACAATTCTACTAGTTTACCGAATAAGAGAGCTGGAAGGGAACTTGTAGGTCATCTAGTCCAACCCCCCTCTGCTCAAGCAGGAGACGCTATACCATTTCTGACAAGCACCTGTCCAGCAGCAAACTATGGGAGGGTGGCTGGTCAGAATCCTTACGAAACTGCCACACAACAGTTTTCAATGAATGGATCCCTTGGCCCAACTTCCCTGCCCAGGACTGTACCACGTCCCTCTTCCCTTGCCAGCCACATACTGTTCCCCTATTCTTAATTTCAACCCCATAAACATTCAGCTAGATTTTGCCTGCTGCCATTTAAGACCGTTATTCCAAGGACTGAAATCTGGAGCTATGAAGAACAGGTCTTGGTTGCGTTCTGCCCAACACCTTCCCAGCCCTTTGAAGAGTTCCATCATTTCCCCAAGGCCAATCCCAACATCTGCCTGCACGGCGAATGCGAGAACACCAAAGGCTCCTTCATCTGCCACTGCCAGCTGGGCTACTTTGTCAAGAAGGGGACTACAGGATGCACAGGTAGGTAGGCCGTTCAGTCTAGGAGAAGAGCAGGCAGAGCTGGTGGGGGCGGTGTCAAGCAAGTCATTAGCCTAGAATCATTATGTTGCTATAAGTCAGACATGTCAAACACAAGGCCCAGGGGCCGGATGCAGCCTGCGAAGTAGTTTCATGTGGCCCGCAAAGCCACCCTGGAAACAGTGAGGGAATGGCCCCCGCTGCCTTGGCCCTGGCCCAGGCCAGCCGGGAGCCAATGTACAATTTGGTCAAGGTTTAATGCACTCAATTCCTTCAGTCTATCTTTCTAGGACCTGGTTGCCAATCCTTGTTCATTCTTTTCACCCTTCTCTAAAGCGATTCCAATTTTTCCAATTTTTCTTAAATTTTAAACGGGTAGATTTTTTTTTTAAGAAAAAAGAAAATAAAAGCAGAGTCTGGCCGGAGGACATCAGAATTCTTTCCTCCTATGATTTTGAAAACTATACTATTAATCCAGTTTAAAACTTCAGCAATGCATAGCCCGTTTTACTGCATCCAGTTTTGGTCACCGCATTACAAAAAAAAAAAAAGATGTTGAGACTTCAGGAAAAGTGCAAAGAGCAATTAAGATGATTAAAGGCCTGGAGACTAAAACATATGGAAAATGGTTGCAGGATTTGAGTTTGGCTAGTCTAGAGAAAATAAGGACTAGGGGGGACATGATAGCAGTATTCCAGTATTTGAGAGGCTGCTACAAAGAGGAGGGGGGGTCACATTATTCTCCAAAGCACCAGAAGGCAAGACAAGAAACAATGAATGGGAACTAATCAAGGAGAGAAGCCAGTTGGAATTATGGAGAAACTTCCTAACATTGAGAACAATTAACCCATGGAATGGCTTAATAATAATAATAGTAAAGTTGGAAGGGACCTTGGAGGCCATCTAGTCCAACCCCCTGCTCAGGCAGGAAACCCTATACAAATCGCTGTCCAGTTTCTTCTTAAAAACATCCGGTGTTGGAGTATTCACCACTTCTGGAGGCAGGTTGTTCCACTGATTAATTGTTCTCACTGTCAGGAAGTTTCTCCTTAGTTCTAGGTTGCTTCTCTCCTTGGTTAGTTTCCACCTGCTGCTTCTTATCCTGCCTTCAGGCACCTTGGAGAATAGCTTGACTCCCTCTTCTTTGGGGCAGCCCCTGAGATACTGGAACACTGCTATCGTGTCCCCCCTCGTCCTTCTCTTCATTAAACTGGACATACCCAATTCCAGCAACCGTTCCTTATAGGTTTTAGCCTCCAGTCCCCTAATCATCTTTCTTGCCATCAGACGTTGTGGGTGTTTCATCGCTGGATGCTTTTGAGAAGAGACTGGACAGCCATTTGTCTGATATCGCATAGGGTATCCTGTTTCAGCAGGGGGTTGGACTAGAAGACCTCCAAAGTCCCTTCCAGCTCTATTCTGATTGAATACACCTGACTTCTAATAAAACTATACCTTTCTCAGCAAATTGTTTCTATTTAGAGGTTTAAGAGGGAGCTGATCCGACAGACAGCTCTTAAGGCCTTACTATTGAGCATTCTCATTTTCTGCTTTACTTGTCACTGGAGGAAAATGGTGTTTTAAGTGATGGATCAGCTGCTGAAAACAGGGGCACCACCCTAAACTCCAACGCTCAAATCCCAAAATGCAGAACACTGTCACACTTCATCTCCTTGTGTTGCAAATCTTTCTAGCAAATGTTGGGCAGAGTCCCTTTTATGGGGTGCAAAGATGCCTCGGAAGACTCGTGCATATTCGAGACGGTAAAACAAAGAAGTGATTCCCACCATCCAACTAAATGAAATAGAACCAAAGTCATTCACTGAATGAGTTTTCATTGGTATTAGATGGTGCTGGAGAAATGCACATAATGCGATACGCAAGATTGAAAAACGGTCACAGTTCAAGGAATATGTTCCCTTCCTTTCTCATGCATTTCCCCCTCATGATTTTACCCAGGGCTACAAATCTGATCTCAAGACAGCTTAATCTTTCTCGTTTGTTAAAAGATTTGCAGGATTTCAAGCACCTTTTGTCCTTTCGCTGCACTGCCTAATAAAAACCAAAGAGCCTCGTTTCCCGGAAAACCTCACATTTCATTCCATGCTGTTTGTTTTCACCTGCAGGACGGCTAGACAATTATTGCCATAAATATCTCTTCTCCTAATTCATCAGGAGCAGCTTTCTCAAACGCTGCATCGTTACCAAAGAGGCCCGGTTTTTATTTTTAGCTGACTCTGTGGAAATTGTAAGACTTGGGAGACGTCACCTCGAGAAGGTACGGGTGTAAAATTGATGGCTTCCAGTAATTAGTTGTAAACCAGGTACGGGTTTTTATCCCTGGATATGAGTGATAAGTGACTTTTATAAGACCATCTCAAGCAGTTACATCTGTCTCCAATCATTCAAAATTACATTACCTCATAACTGGATATTATCCATGGCACACAAAGGGGGGGGGGAAAACCCAAGGTGTGACCTGGGGGAAAATCATTTGGCAGACACACCTTGCTCCTCATTAAACCACCAGTTAAGGGTGATCAACTATAGACAGCCCTCGACTTACAATTCATTTAGTGACCGTTCAAAATTGCAACTGAAAAAAAAAAGCGAATTACGGCCATTTTTTCATACTTAGGACTGTTTCAGCATCCCCAGGGTCACGTGATCAAAATTCGAATATTTATGACAGTTGCAGAATCTCAGGGTCCCAGGATCCCCTTTTGCGACCTTGAGTCAATGGGGAAGCCAGATTCCCTTCGTAACCACTTGGCTCATTTATCAGCTGCAATGATTCACTTAACCACCGTGCCATGAAATGTCGTAAAGTGGGGCCAACTCCCTTAACTGATGTCTTGCTTAGCAAGGGAAATTTTGGGCTCAACTGTGGCCCTTAGCTGAGGACAACCTGCACGCTCACATTTCAGCACTCAAAGCACGATGTAAAAAAGATGTTGAGACTCTGGAAAGAGTACAGAGAAGAGCAACAAAGATGATTAGGGGACTGGAGGCTAAAACATATAAGGAACGGCTGCTGGAATTGGGTATGTCTAGTTTAATGAGGAGAAGGATGAGGGATGACATGATAGCAGTGTTTCAGTATCTCAGGGGCTGCCACAAAGAAGAGGGAGTCAAGTTATTCTCCAAAACGCCTGAAGGCAGGACAAGAAGCAACGGATGGAAACCAATCAAGGAGAGAAGCAACCTAGAACTAAGGAGAAACTTCCTGACAGTGAGAACAATTAACCAGTGGAACAATCTGCCTCCAGAAGCAGTGAATGCTCCAACACGGGAAGTTTTTAAGAAGAGACTGGACAACCATTTGTCCGAAATGGTATAGCGTTTCCTGCCTGAGCAGGGGATTGGACTAGATGACCTCCAAAGTTCCTTCCAACTTTATTATTATTATTATTATTATTATTATTATTATTACTACTACTACTACTATTACTATTACTATTACTATTACTATTACTATTATCTCTAGCAGCCACCCATGAGACCGGCGTGAATTACTATTATAATGGTCGCCATGAGCGCAAAGCACTCACAGTGTAAAAGCGTAATACCTCCGTTGCATGTTGCTGAGCAGGGAGTAAAGCCGATGTATTCCCAGTCATAAAAAACTTTACCGGCCTCTTCGGAGGGTAGGAAAGGCAGGGTGTATGGGACAGGATCCGCATCACACGGTTCCAGCTGGCAACTCCGCTCGGTCAGTGGTTTGGGTCCTTCACATTCCTCGTCAGGCAGCTCCACCTCAGCCTGAGTAAACGCAAGATAAATGTAGCACTTGACATCACGCCTCTGAGTACCATGGCCGCAAGAGGCACTGCAAGGGGACCAAGGCTCGGGGACAAACCTGCAACAAAACCACATCATAACAACCTTTGGTGTCTACTTGTAGGATGAGATCGAGTCAACCAAACACCATCCAACATGCTGTCCCTTTTTCTCCAAGTCTCCTCCTCTTACTTTAATTTAGCCTCTCTAGTCCTGATCATTCTCCCAAAGGTGCCTTTTTCCCACAAGGCAACTGAACTTTCTTGGGTTTGTTTTTTTTTGCCCCTTTGAAAATGTTTTGCTTCTTCAGTTCTGCTTCTTGGATGAGAAGTGAAACTTTTTCGAAGGAAGGAAGGAAAGAGAAAGAAAGAGAGCGAGAGAAAGAAAGAAGAAAGAAGGAAAGTGAAAGAAGAAAGAAGGAAAGAAAAAGAAGAAAGAAGAAAGAGAGAGAAAGAAGAAAGAAGAAAGAAAGAGACAGAAAGAAGAAAGAGACAGAAAGAGAAAGAAGAAAAAGAAAAACAAAGAGAGAAAAAGAAAGAAAGAGAGAAAGAAGAGAAAGAAGAAAGAAAGAGAGAGAAAGAGAAAGAGAGAAAGAAGAGACAGAAAGAAGAGAAAGAAAGAAAGAAAGAAAGAAAGAAAGAAAGAAAGAAAGAAAGAAAGAAAGAAAGAAAGAAAGAAAGAAAGAAAGAAAGAAAGAAAGAAAGAAAGAAAGTTGCTTTTTTGGAAAAAGCAGCATGAAGTCTAGGACTTCAGCTCCATTCTCTTCATCAACATGAAGAGACATTTCACCTTCTGTTATCATCTCATTCCTGGTCACCCTTCCTGGCTAACCTAGAGAGGGTAGTTTAGCCCTAACAAACACAGGGCTCTTTGGAGTTAAAAGTAACCCTGCACCTACATTGTTGAAACTTAAAAAGGTTGTCGCCTCACTCTTTTTCCATCTCTGAAAAGGCTTTGACAAAATTCTGATTATATTTCAAAAGAGTTGGTCGTTATCGCTAAACTCAATTAACCCATTAATATATATATATAGAGAGAGAGGGCTGTTATCTCACAATGGCTGGGAAGACATCCAAAATATGCAGATAATTGTAAGTTCAGATAAATGGAAAAGCTATTTACAAGAGGGCTCCATCCATCATTTCCTTTCAGTGGCATTTTCATAAGAGGTCCTTCAAATAAATGGAAGTCACATGGCAATAACCGCTTGGCCATTTCTGCACCTAGGCAGAGAAGAATGTTCACAGGGGAGAGGGAAAGAACCTACTGTTGCCCTAATGGTCCACACAGTCACTTCTGACAAGATCTAAAAGCCAAATCATGGTCTGAAGGCATCTGATGCAGCAGCCTTGCTGAAGTTAAAAAGCATAATTCAAGAGAATACTTGAAAGAAAAACTCTCTAGGAATTTTGTTTAGGTGTTTTAAGTCTCAAGGAAGAAGAGGAAGATATAAATGCAACAAATAAAGAACCAGTTTGGGGGGGCAGCAACGGAAGACAAAGGGGGTGCTTTTAAATCTTTAATACTATCTACCCATGTAGCACATCTCTCTACATGTGAAGTATGAATGCTTATCGTTCTTCACATAGTCAACGGCAAGGCTTTCCATCAGGCTGCATGCCATTTTGAAGACTATATGTATTTCTGTACCCAACCATCCTATGGGCTAATGCTCTTTACACTTCCTTAGCTACAAGACATTTAAACCAAGTCTCTGGTCAATGGATGCTTGAGGTATTGCTGCAAAACAGCTGCATGAAGAGCAGCACTCCCTATTAACAAGCTGAGACAAATAATGTTCCATCAGCCGTGCTGCAATGGGCAATATAAAAGAGGCTGTGCTAACATATGACACTGTACAGCAATAGCAAAATGAACTGAAGTCAATTTTGCCCACTGCATAGCTCAGACAGAGTCCCACCCGAAAACCTTTCCTGGGAAGTCACAGAGATCATAGCAATAGCAATCTATTCTGTTATTCTGTAATTCTGTAAAGCATCTCTCCAATGGCCATCCACTTTCTTGGCTTCCCATACTTTCATTAAAACCCACGAGAAGATATAACGAAGGAATTCCTAACAGGCCTATTTAGACTGGGGATATATGACATCTGAAGAGGCTTCCAAGAAATGAAACGGGGAAAAAAGGGGGAACAGATTTGCAACTTCCATCACTTCCAAGAAGTTAGCTAACTCATGAACACCACGAAGAGAATAGAAAACCAGATCTATTTCACATTATATATCAGGATATACCACAGCATTAATTTAATGTTAATTGAAACTCAGGACTTGCTTCTAGTCATGGATAAGGGGAACAGGAGAACGGATCCCGAGGACTTTTTCCTAGTTCCCCTCAATGAATCTTCATTACCTTGTGTAGGCATTAGGTGACCATTCTAATGTACATATTATCACTCATTGGTAGCTAACATCTGGTGGAAATCTTCAGATAGGAATCTACAGATGTGAATCTATGAATGAAAACATTTGAACTGACTAAATGAAATCTGGAAACCCTATCACTTCCTCTTCCTTCTCCTCATCACACGTCCATCAGCTTCAGCACTTGGCCTCTTTTAAGATGCAGCCAAGACCTCTATTTATTTAAGCTTTTTTTTTTTTAAAAAAAAGGATGTATGGAATCCTTTTATAAAGGATTATTGAAAAGCCTGCTGTAAATAATGAAGGCTCACGAGAGAAAAGTTTACAATAATGATGGGTTTCAACTATCATCACATTCTACCAGTAAAATCCAGAAAGGCTAAACCTCCATTTTCCTTGGCTTAGCTTTACAAACAGTCTTCAAAATGAGAAAGAAAAAAAAACCTCACTATGTTTCTAATTTAAATAATTTTTAAAAGACTTTACAAACACACATTATATGAAATTTGGGACACGTGCGAAGGGGGCACATATACCGGTCTCCAGGGGCAGAAGAATTTAATTTTAATTTTAATATATTATTTTGGCATATTTTGGAGAGTCTCTCAATATTGCTGCACCACAGACAATTCGGATAAAAAGCTATGAAGTAGAAACTAGCTTTGATGCACTGGAAATTGAACAAATCCCTGTATTTTCATCATTAAATCACTTATCTTTTCCAGAAGGATACATTACTCAATCCAAACCCAGAAAAGGATTTGGTGTGGATCTTGAGATGTTGTCAGTTAACTGCAAAACTAGGAAAATTAAATATAGAGAAGTGCAGAAGGAAAACTCAGCCTGACTTAGGGCATTATCTACCTCAGTTCTGTGAAGGATCTAAATGAGAGAATGCTTAAATATCTCCAAGTCAAAGAGGGCTAAAAAAGAAAAACATTTTTTATTTTTACTTTTAGGAAGCATGTCTTAATATTTAAACAAATATATGGGTTTGAATCTTGCCTTCAAATCTATTGCCTACAATCCCTAGATATGTAGTTCCTGTATTGGTTGATTGAAGCCAGGGATACAGAACTATGGCTTTTTTTATGCCTTGTGGACTTCAACTCCCAGAATTCCCGAGCCAGCCAGGAATTGTTGGCTCAGGAATTCTGGGAGTTGAATCCACAAGTCATAAAGGGGCCATAGTTCCTCACCTCTGACCCTAAGCAAAATGTCTAGCAATACATTTATCAAAGGATGTCAGACCTAAACAGAGTTAGTATAGTCTTCAATCAATTCTTTCGAGAGGAGGCAGAGAGGGAGAAAATGAATGAATGAATGAATGAATGAATGAATGAATGAATGAATGAACGAATGAAAGAACGAATGAATGAATGTTTGGATCACCAGAGATTTCCATATAGGCATCACTAAGATTCTTCTCTGCTCTTCCCTCTTCATGCAAAGTTCACCACTCAATCTTTCTAGAGCTATTCTAGAACAAAAGTCACCCACGCAAAATATTTTCTGGCAGGTCAATTCTTCGAATAGCCAGAAAACCATTGTGACGCTTTTGAAGCTAATAATTCAAACATGTTTTGGCTGCCATGTTTCCCTCCCCCCGTCCAAATAATTGATGAATTCTGCTGGGAAGAATATGAGGTTTTGAGCTGCAATACCAGACCCAGCCCAAGAAAATTCAAACGCCAGATGAATTGGCAGGAAATAGCAAACTTTACCAACAGTCAGGAAAATGCATCAGGGATTTAGTTTCCATATCAGAAAAAAAAAAGAAAAATAAAGCAAACTCACATGGGATCTTCAGACAAAATTCTAGTCTCTTCCATTTCATGGGCTTGCTTGAACCAAGGCAATCTGGCTTCAATGGGGCTTTTCTCTGGAACAGGAAATACATGCATGTTGGTATGGAGGAAATGCAGTACAATAGGGGATTTCAAACTTGGCCCTTTTAGGACTTGTGGACTTCCAACTCCCAAAATTCCTCAGCCAGCATGCCTGGCTGAGGAATTCTGGGAGTTGAAGTCCACAAGTCCTAAAAGGGCCAAGTTTGAAGACCCCTGCCGTACAAAGATGATGCCAGGAACATAAGGCTAGTATGAGAGAAGGACGAGGGGTGACATGATAGCAATGTTCCAGTATCTCAGGGGCTGCCACAAAGAAGAGGGAGTCAAGCTATTCTCCAAAGCACCTGAAGGCAGGATAAGAAGCAACAGATGGAAACAAATCAAGGAGAGAAGCAACCTAGAACTAAGGAGAAATTCCCTTACAGTTAGAACAATTAATCAGTGAAACAACTTGCCTCCAGAAGTTGTGAATGCTCCAACACTGGAGGCTTCAAGAAAAGATTGGACAACCATTGTCTGAAATGGTATAGGGTTTCTTGCCTGAGCAGGGGGTTGGACTAGATGACCTCCAAGGTCCTTTCCAACTCTGTTTATTCTATTTCTATTTCTATTGTTAGGCAGTCATGTAAATTTTCTAAGGAAATAAAGAGAATATTCCAGTTACCTTTGGGTTTATGACAAGGGACTGGCACTAGACACTCTTCTTTTATGTGGAGTTTTAACTGAGGATTACAACCACCGGTATGCTGTCCGCGGTGATCAATACATAGAACCACTCGGTAGCGTAACCCTTGGCCACAGGTCACAGTGCACTGTAGAAAGATATATATCAGTCAAAAACTAAGATGGCTAACAAATGTCACAGTATTGCTATGCTGCCCTTTGCACCATCCATGGTGTCTGGCACTCATAAACCTGGTTATCAGAATGTTTTGTCATTTTTCTGATCAAGAAATTAGAATCTTCCTTCTGCAAGACCTAATTTGGGTCAACCACTATCAAGATTGCCAGCTGTTAGGAGCAAAGGGTCAGGGCCATACGTTAAGTTGCAGTTCAGAAAGGTGTTGTTGTTTTGTTTTGTTTTTGCTCAAGCCTATACTCAGGAATCTAGTCAACTGAAGTTCAGTACTAAATTGATGCCAGATAAGGATCAACAGAGTTCAAGGGGAAGTGGACTTGGAGCATTTGTGGCAATGAAACAATTCTAGGCTGATGATGCACTTAACTCCACCACCACCACCCAGGTCTGCCTGCTCTTCTCCTACAACAGCTGGGGTTTCCCCCCCAAAGGTTTTGCTTCTAACTAAGATCACAGGGATCAAGAAGGCTTAACTGTAGGATGTAGGAAGTTCTAAGCAAGACCATGTTTTTGTTTACAAAGTCAGTACTATCAAGCTCAGTAAATTGTGTACTTCCAAATTTGGTGGCTGCTTTTTGTATGGCTCCAGGACCTCCAATTATTAACTGGTATTATTTATTGCTTTGCATTATTCATTTAGAATGGACTTGAGCCCTATAATAAAGTAGAATTCTAAGACAAACACATATATTATTTGCTATTTTCTCCTCCCAAACACTCACAGGGAGGTTTCTGATTGTTGTGTAGTACATTTGGGGTGTGTGTAGGGGGAGGGGAAGAGATTACCAGAACACACACACTCCTTTCACATTTGTTCAAACTGTGATATGGACAAATTGTAAGACCGTCCATCTAAGAAGCCTTTTTTTTTAACATGGAGGGTTAGCATTGCAACCCTGAATCCCAATAACATAGAAAAATATTCTGGAGGTTACATTTATCTGTATGCAAGTATTAATGTTATCAGTATAGGTAGTCCTTGACTTACAACAGCTCGTTTAGTGAGCGTTCAAAGTTATGACACTGAAAAAAAGTGACTTATGACCACTTTTCACACTTACGACCGTTGCAGCATCACCCACGGTCATGTGCTCATAATTCAGATGCTTGGCAACTGACTCACATTTATGACGGTTAGGGATCATGGGATCAACTTTGGTGACGTTCTGACTAGCAAAGTCAGTGGGTAAATCAGATTCACTTAACAACCGTGTTACTAATTTAACAACTGTAGTGATTCACTGAAGAGCTAGGACAAAAAAAGGTCACAAAATGGAGCAAGACTCGCTTAGCTAATGTCTTGCTTAGCAATAGAAAATTTGGGCTCAGCTGTGGTCGTGGATTACCTGGGTGATGTACACCCAAATATGCAAGGAAGATGCCATCAAATTCCTGGGTGTGCAGCTAATGAGTAGGCTGGCTTGGTCACTCAACAGTGAGAAACTGGTGAAGCTGGCACAGCAGCGCCTGCATTTTCTGCATCGCATGAGAAAAGCACATCTTCCTTCCCCTGTCCTGACCACTTTCTACAGGGGGACAATCGAGAGCATCCTGTCATACAGCATCACGGTCTGGTTTGGAAGCATCCCTGCTTCAAACAGGAAGGCGGTGCAGAGAGTGGTGAGGACAGCAGAAAAGATGATTGGCAGTTTCCTCCCTTCCCTCCAGGACATAGCTTAGAAGCGTTGCTTGTGCAGGGTCTGTAAGATTATCTGGGACACTACACATCCTCTTCAAAACCTGTTTTCCTTGTTACCTTCTGGGAGGAGGGGGCTTCGTGGTATCCGTAGCAGAACATCCAGATTCAGCCACAGTTTCATTCCATACAGCATTAACCTTGTGAACTCTCAAGCTTCCTCCTTCCGTTATATATTCAAGATGGACAGTATTTAATATTTATTTGCTACGTATATGTAAGGGTGTCAGTCTATACATATGTTGTACATAGTATGTTTTAGGTGTGTGTCATGTATGTGTTTCACTTTGAGAGCGGGCAACTAAATTTCATTTTTGATGTGTGCCATTGTTCCAACAGTAAAAAAATGACAATAAAGGTTATCTTATCTATATAATGTGTCATCAATCATCCCAAACACTGGCTACATCTGAAAGCTTTCCCACCCCCGAAAGAAGTTTAAATATTCTGCTTCCTTACCTGTGACCACTCCAGAGCTATCCACTTAGGGCAATCGTATAGGTTGCAAGCTTGCATGACCCTGGGTTTAGGAGCATACATACATTTCCATTCGTCTACTTGCAATATCTCCCCATGCATGGTCTCTTCCACACAGACAAAGCTTCTCCTCTGAATTCCTCCTCCACATGAAACCGAGCAAGTGGTCCAAGGATTGTGCTCCCAGCTGTTTGAATGAAATAACAGCATCCCAAGAAAAGTAAATTGAATTTCTATCTGGTTTTCAGATGCAAGTGATAATGAAAATAGTAGACTGCTTTTTCCCTTGGCCATTGAGACTTAACCACGTGCAAAATATTTCTGTTTCAACCAGATGCAAATCTAAAGCGACGATTCTGGACACGGAGCTTGAAAAAAAAAACCTTGTTTTTAAGTTTGAGGCATTTCCCTGATAGTCCAGACAGCCTATTTTGGACACAAAACCCTCCATTTTCAAAACCCTCCATTTTCAATTCAGATTTGAGCATTCTGAACACACAATGGTTATGTTAAAAAAATGTACACCCTTAAGGTGTAAAACCTCTGGTAGTAAGATTTGTGACTGAATCCCAACAGCATAATTCAATTTTATGTGAAAATGTTTATACAGGTAGTAATCAACTTAGGACCATAATGGAGTCTCAGATTTCTATCATAAGTCATGACAGCCAATTTTGCCCATTGCATAACTCAAGCAGAGTCCGAAAACTTTTTTGGGGAAGTCATAGAGATAATAGCAATAGCAATAGCGCTTAGACTTATATACTGCTTCATAGTGCTTTTCAGTCCTTTCTAAGCAGTTCACAGAGTCAACATCTTACCCCCAACAGTCTGGCTCCTCATTTTATTGACCTCAGAATGATGGAAGACTGAGTCAACTTTGAGTTGGTCAGGATCGAACTCCCGGCAGTGGGCAGAGTCAGCCTGCAATACTGAATTCTAACCCCTGCGCCACTATGGCTCAGTTTGATAAGAAATCCAATCCCGGAGAAATGGAGCATAAATCCATAAGGTACTTTCAAATAACGGCTCCCAAAATGCCAAAAGGCAGAGCAAGAATGTTCCTTGTCTGAAATGATTCATAAAACGCCCCCCTTGGAATAAATTAATCACATCATTCACAAACTGAACACGAAACTTGCTGCATGTTGAGTGTTGACATTTCAACTGAGTTTCCATGATCAAAACCAGACAACGCGTGAGAGCTTAGAGCTAATGGTTTCACCATCACCCCGATAAATACGCTCATCTGCTCTTATCGTTTCGTTAGCTTAACTGTGCGGATGATTGATGAGATATAAAACAACTGAAAGGCTAGTTTTTAAAGTGTTCCACTACTAGTGGCACATTGCATTTAAAGTAGAACCTTCCAAATTAACTCAGCAGAAGCCCTGGGGCAGAGATGCAGGCTGCAAGAACCCATAAGGGACCACTAAAAAAAAATGACAACTCCCTCTGAACAAGCGCTCCTATTTTAACACGTATGAAAAATTAACCTGTGTTCGGTTGTGCATTACCCAATAACCTTGATCCAAATGTCCTTTCTTGGAAAACATAAATGGTTTTGTGGTTTGGAGAATGTTTATTGATGTATCCTCTGGATATCATTTCCACCAAAAACTTATCTCCCCCTCAAACGAAAGCAAATGAAAGAACAATTAACCAATGGAACAGCTTGGCTCGGGGAGCTGTGGGTACACCTTAGCTGGAGGTTTTCAAGAAAGGATTGGACAACCATTTATCCAGATTGATATAAATTTTCCTGCCTTCAGCAGGGGGTTGGACTAGAAGACCTCCAAGGTCCATTCCAGGCCTATGATAGTTTTCGATTCCATGATCCCAACTGAGCTCAAGCTTGTAGGCGTGAATCTTGAGCTATGGAACAAAGCCCAAGAAATCTGTAAAATCTAGTGTGTTCTTTTGACACCAAGATTAAGATATATTTATTCCTTTCGGCTTGCAATTTCAGTTTCTGCTATTTCTAATTCTGTTTCTGTTTGGAGGGTTCCTTTGTCTTGTCTTTGAGGTAAATGGTAATTGTTTCTGAAGCTGCACTTTTACACTGATGGGTTTTTGTCTCCGCAAGCCACTTTCACAAAGCAGCCTTGTAATCTTTTTAGTCAATTAATGCGCAAGTATTTACGAGGCCAGGGTATGCTATGCTAATACAGCCTATGAGAAGAGACAGGGATAAAGGTTTATATTCAGAAACATATTGGTTTCCTACATTAGTTTCAGGCTTGGAGAAAGTGCTCAGCAGTTGTTCTCAAAATGCCTAGTTCAATTTTAAATTCCCAGCTTGCTATTCGAATGGCACTGCAGGAGATTAAAAGAGCAGGTGGATCCCTATCCTTTAAGACAGGAACGTCTAAGCAGGCATCTCTACTGGTGGGAACTGGTGAGCATTGAAATTGAAATTGAAAACATGACAGGAGTCTCTATTAATGGTTCCTGCAGGGGAACATGCAAATAGTAGTTGACAGATTATTATTGTGAATAATATGTAGCTTTCTAGTAGCAGGTTCGTAACCAAACAGTAGAGATCTTAGATGCAGTCAGTAGTCTGCAGCGACATAGACACGAAACACTTCAGACGTTTTAAATCTTGATTAGGAAGTAAAGAAAATTTACCTGCCAAATGCAGCAATTAGATTTGAATACGCCACAATGCACTGTGGATGTGTGTATAGTGTAGGTTTCTACATCTGCATTTCTTTATTTCATCAGTTCAAAAAAGACGTGCTCGATCCCCAATTCCTGGGAGGATATTACAGGGATGGCAAAAGGAACTTCTGGAACAGTGCATAAGATGGGGTTTTTTTTTCCCCAGAGGCTGGACTGGTCAAGGTCTGCTTAGCACTCCAGAAAGTTTTTTAAACTGTAAAATCTTTTGGAAAGGCTTTAAAGGAACATGTGTATACAGTATGTGTAAGGATGCAGAACTAGGAGGGGACCTGTAGCGTGGGAATTTTTTCTCTCTCTCCAAGATTTCTCCATCTGTTTAAAGATTCCATTGATGCATTTGCAGTCTGAGTTATGGCTGAGGTCATTCAAGATCCTCTGCATAGGCTGACTTCCACCTCTTATCCCAAGTCGCTCATTGGGCTAATGAAGCCTGCATTTTGCTCTACTGCAGGGGTCTTCAAACTTGGCCCTTTTATGACTTGTGGACTTCAACTTCCAGAATTCCTCATCCAGCATGGCTGGCTGAGAAATTCTGGGAGTTGAAGTCCACAAGTCATAAAAGGGCCAGGTTTGAAGATCCGTGCTCTACTGGATCATAAAGGAAGCTTCCATATGGGTTCTACCATTTATCAGCATTTAGAACTTAAAGGGAGGAGAGGATGCGGTCAAATCAAAGCCAACTCCTTTGTCTTCGTTTCTGCTCTATCCCTGGAATTCTACCTGCCAGGTGGGAATTCTGCAATACAATAACGGAAAGTATCAGAGCACCTGGGAGGAACCTACTGTGGCTTCATAAGTAGTGAACAAAGGAACTTTCAAATGAAATCAAGTCAAGGAGAAATGGGTTCCTGCAACTTTGAAAGAGAGTATTCTCTCTAGCCATGGGGAAACCATGAAGTCATTACTCCTGATCTAGCTTCTTCCGTCCTTCACTTATTGTGGAGTAAAAGTAAATAGAAATATTTACTTGATTCTAATTTTTAGAGTTCTTCTGTGTTATTATGCAACACACAGTTTAAAAAAAGGGGGGAAACGACGGTAGCAACTGGAATCCTAACAATGGCAGGGTGCTCATTTGAAGAGTGATCTGCATAATTAATGCAAATTGTAAGGGTTGTCTGAATATCGGAAGTCACCTTCAGTAGAATGGCAAAAGCAACAACTATCAAGGAAGCTCTAGCCAAATGGGAAGAAAAAAATGGTCAGAAGCCATCGGAGGCCAAGGAAGTGAAACTCTATGCTCAGATTCCCCCTATAGAAAAGATGGATGCTTCTCTTTCCACTCTTGTTAACTGCGAAAAATTTATCTACAAACTGCATTGAAAAAATTGCCAACTTAAATGGGCTAAAAAACTTGCGGATATTGTCACTCGGAAGGAATAACATAAAAAATCTGAATGGGCTGGAAGCAGTTGGGGATACATTAGAGGAGTTGTGGATCTCATACAACTGTGTTGAGAAGTTAAAAGGTCTCCATGTGATGAAGAAGCTGAAGATTCTCTACATGTCCAATAATCTGGTGAAAGATTGGGCAGAGTTTGTGAGATTGGCAGAGTTGCCGTTACTGGAGGACCTGGTGTTTGTGGGCAATCCACTGGAAGAGAAATACTCTGCTGATTCACAGAGCGCCTGGGTTGAGGAGGCAACCAAGCGAGTGCCCAAACTGAAGAAACTCGATGGTATCCCGGTTATAAAACAGGAAGAAGGTGAAGAAGGAGAAAACTAGCACCTTTTCTTTCACATTAAATTATTGATGTATCTCCAGCACTGTATAGGATGTGATGCTTTTGTATAAATATGTCTTTAAAGAAAAATTTAGGTAACTTTTTAACTGATTCATCTCCATGTTCTTCTCACCCAAAGAATTATTACTTTTTTATTATGAATGTTTACTTTTTATTTAATACTTGGAGTTTTTTTTTTTTGCAAGTGTATGCTGTTTTTTTTAAAGAGCAGATTTCTACAAAGTACGTGTTAAATGGTTTTCTCTAATCATTTGAAAAATGACAGAGGGGTTCTATATAGTATGGCTTTTTAAAAATATTTTTCTTTGAAAGAAAGGATTCAAATAGCGATCTGCTTTAACATTAAAAAAAAGGGGGGGAAACCCCACCCAAATCACAAAATGGACAATGAGACAGCCATTGACAATGCAATATGTTATCTCTTTCCATAGGTAGAAATCTAACGATTATCCCCACTGAAATTTTACCAAATTCAGGATTCATTGCAGATCATTTGTTCATTAATACCTTTGGGGAGTTGTCTTTATTTAGCCGGCTTCCGTATTGTACTCAGCCGTTATTATCTTAGGCGTATCTTGCTAATGGAATACCTGCTCTTAAGTAGGCAAGTGGATTAATGTATTTAAATGCCCTGTACTCTGGAGTGACTTTATCTCAACAACCAAATGTCACAGACGGTCAAATTCAGACATTACCATCTATGGCAACAATAAATTCCTTGTCTTTGTCTTGAGTGAGCAGGAGATTGTATGTATGAAATTATAAACTGCAGTAGGCTATCAGTGGAATGCTAATATCCTGTATCTTGTAAGCGTCGTATATACATACCGGGGAAGTGGCTGGAAATGATCATAGGGCATGATTTCCTTAAATCCATCACTGTGAATAAAGCAGAGGCATTTATAAAGTTATTTGCCAGATGCCAGATTACAATTATCCATTTGATGTATTCCTTTATGAATAAAACGCACACCAAACTTGGGAAAACAATTCAGTGGTACAAAGCGTGTTCTCTTCTTGGCTGTCGTACCTTAATTGTTGAAGTTAATTTTCCCAAGGAGGTAAATAAGGAAACCAGTTAGCTAACAAAGAGGAATACAATTCCGGGACTTTTTGTAAAAACACAAAATTACTGCAGCAGTTATTCTCCTAGTCCCTGAGAAGAGTTGGTGGGATGGGTGAATGGGGGAGAAGTCTGGAAGCTGATTTTACTTTAGAGATTATGACATCCACAATTAACTCATTGTGCCTGAATAGAACACATTTACAGTCTCCTCCATTATTAGCTGGGATAGTGGAACTACAGCAGAGAAAAACATATATCCAGAGTCCCAGATATTAACCATCTGAAGTTAGGGTCTTCATTGCCTCTTATAGAAGGAGCTGCTTCCCAAATACCATTGTGAAGTATTTTTATACTTTCAGTCCCTTTTCAGAACTCAAGTTTTCCACGAATATTACTGTGGTTCTAAAATTCTAGAGGAATGAAACAGGCTTCCAGGTGAAAGATCTAGATCAGTGGTTCTCAACCTATGGGTCACAACCCCATTTGGGGTCGAACGACCGTTTCGCAGGGGTCGCTGGACACCGCGGTCCGCCATTTTGTTTTTTAAATTTTTTTGGTTTTTTTTCGGCGTGCGCGTGCCGCGCATGCGTGGATCGGCCTGTCGTGTGCGTGTGCCACACATGCGTGGATCCGCCCGTCGCGGTCCGCCATTTTGTTTTTTGGGTTTTTTTGAATTTTTTTTGAATTTTTTTTTTGAATTTTTTTTGGGCGCATGCGTGCTGTGCATGCGCGGATCGGCCCGTCACGCGCGCGCTGCGCATGCGCGGATCCGCCCGTCGCGGTCCGCCATTTTGTTTTTTTTAATTTTTTTAAAAATTTTTTGTTGTTTTTGGCGCGTGCGCCCCGCGCATGCGTGGATCGGCCTGGCGCGAGCGCACCCGGGTCGGGGTCGCAGCGCGCATGGGTGGGGCAAGTGGGGTCTCAACCTGAAAAAGGTTGAGAGCCACTGATCTAGATACTACCAAGCTGACATCATTGCACTGTTATTGCCTCTTTTTACAACACAGAAAAGGTGTGAAATGGAAAAATGCAGGAAGCTTCCACGTGTCTTCAGCCTGGAGAGCTTTCTCCCTCTACCTTACTTACAGTCAGGCCTTCACAGTAGAATCAGGAAAGAGACTCCGTAGGCGTAGGAAGACGAGAACTAAATCAAGATGTTTGGATCTTCCTTTCTACCTTATTCTTATATTTTAGGGAGTCAGTGGTCTTTGCAGGGTAGGGGCTACTCTGAATCTCTCCTGCGTCTCTGGACTTAGCATATGTTTCTTCTGCGCTTGGTGTTTTCCTAAGGCCTCTGGATTTCTTCTCCAAGGTCACCTCCCTGGTTCTCTACAGTATATAAAGATCTGCCTGGAAGTCGGAGACTTACAAGTAGACGGTATCTTCAACCTGGACATTCTTCTCCTCCCACCTTGTTTCAAAAGATCTGCTTGGAAATATTCTTTGCAAAAAGGGTGTTTAATGGAAATGCTTGCAGATTCTTTTCCTGTTTCCCTTCCTGCCTCTTAATTTCTGTTTTTAGCCTGTAAGGGCTGGCACACGTCTTTTTCGTCCTCTTTAAAAGGCCTTGTATATTGGTGGAACTATGTGAATTAATACTTCTCCTTCAAGGATTAGTGTGCTATCTGGAATTGTGAACGTAACAAGCCTTGGAGTCTTCTTGAGGCACAGAAGGGGACAGCGATATGCAAAAACTTTGTTCCGGAAGGGACAGGGATTAAAATGGCAAAGCCCAGGTTTTTTGTGTGATTAGGAAAACAGCAGGGTCTATCTGCTTCTGCATGGATTCCAGCTCAAACATTCTGGCCCATCTCCAGCAAGTGAACCTAGAGGACATCATCTAAAGGATAAGTCCCACAAGTCTGGAAGCTGGGCATTCCAACCCTTAGACTTGAGTCTGGTCCTAATAACTATGAGAAGAAGTAAAGTGAAAAGAAGTAGAACATTCACACACCCCCAAGAATTTTACCACCTTCATCTATATAATTCTACAATATTAATGGCAAGTCCTCATATTACACACTTCCCCACCCTTTGATAAAGCTCTCATGAAGCTCCTGAAAGTTTAACTATTCGAAGCACTGGCTGCCTGTAACTCTCAGGAATGAAGGCAAATCTATGTGTCCCTGGATAATGTTGCAGGATCCAGTCTGAGTTGGTCACCGGGACCAAGCTTTATTCTTCTTCCAAGCTTTCAGGCTCACACAGGAGCCCCTTCTGAGGGAGCTTCTCTCTCTCCAGAATGTGTGCACTAGGCCAGTGGTGGCAAACCTATGGCACGCATGCCAGAGGCAGCACTCAGAGCCCTCTCTGTGGGCACACACGCCATTGCCTCAGCCCCGCCTCCCCCCGCCCCCTCCTCACCAGCAGCCCTCCCAGAAGGAAAGTCACCCGTGAGCATGGCCCGCACGGAGCAGCACAGCCAAGGACATGGCAGCCAGGCAGTGGGGACAAGACTCCGCCCTCCCACCCCACTGCACACAGTTGATGCTGTGGGGTATGGGCAGAGGGCGTGGCCACCATGGCGCTGCTGGGACACCTGGGCGATCTGCGGCAGGCCATGGAGGCAGTGGGTGGTCCTGTGGGTGGGCGGGGCAGGCATGGGATGGGGCGGGGCCGGAGTGGGGGCAAGGCAGGGGCGGTTTTGGGGCACTCGGTCTCTAAAAGGTTCGCCATCACTGCACTAGGCTGTTCTATGTGTTGCATTTATACAGTGCCTAGTTGTGTGTGGTCATCAACCTGGCCATTAACACCCTAGTGAATAACTAAAAGCCACATACAGACAGGCACCATATAAATACAATGTGTAAAACGGCCTGGTGCACATATCCTGGAGAGATGTTCCCTGAGGATGGGCTGCAGTACGAACTTGAAAGCTTGACAGAAGAATAATCCTTTGGTCCCAGTGACCAACTCAGATTGGATTTTCTTGAGAGTTTACATAAACCATTTATTCCCTGGATCCCAGCTTTGCGAGGATGGGCCTGCAGGAAGGATCTGGGAAGCTCTGAGCAGCTGAGTGTTTGAGATCTCATAACCGAATGATTTTATTCAACTGGGATCAGAAGAAAAGGACAGTTCAGTTATAAGAAATAAAATCCACCCTAAGCGTTTCCCCTTTTATTTATTGGATATATCAGCCATTCTGCCAGCTGGCATCTCAGGTTTTGGGCTAAATATTGAATGTTATTTTAAGATACTTTTGCAGAGCCAGGAAGCAGCACCAGACGGTCCAACGGCCAGCAGCCTTAAATGTCATTGTGCAACTCAATATGTACACTGCAGCTGCTTTAGGAACTTGGCAGAAGCCAGATGTGGTCACTGTGCTACAAGCAGCTTTCTTTCGCCTTGCACAGAGGAGTCCGTTACCCTTAAAATAGTTGGAAGCTGTCAGAGGTTGATCCAAAAGGAATGGAAGTCATGTGATCCCTTGGCATCCAGTAGGTCAATTACTCCCAATGAGCAAACTGGGAAAATCAGAATGCCTTGAAGAGGAAGGACAAGGGATGGTGTTGGTGAAGAGTTTAGCATCTTGGATTCGTCAGTTGTTCTCTGGATTCTGAAGGTGGGGGAAATGAAGGGCAGGAGGGTCTGGCCCTGAGACAATAACCTCTCTTTCTTCAGCAGCATTCATGGAGGTCAGAATGTACCAGGATCCTCAGGCATTGCCCACAATTCAGGGCATGGTGACCTCGAAACCTTTTTCCACACAAAATCATATTTGTTTTCCCTGAACAAGATCATATCATGGTGGAACCTCATTCTGATAGGCGCTATCCCCACCTAATGATGTTTTTAATTATCCTCACTGCATCTCCCAGTTGGAGAAGTCAGTATTTTATCCTTGCAGTTCTCCAGCAAGAATCTTCACCTCAGACCAATTGGTGTTTAAGTTTAGAGTAACCCCACAGGAACTAATTTAAAAAGAGATCACTCAAGAACATGAGTACACAAATACAAGAACACCAGCTGTCAAATCATTTCTATATTTAAAAAATAGAGTAAAGAAGAGGGGAGGGGAGAAGGAGAGGGAGAGGAGAGGGAGTGGGAGAGAGAGAGGGAGAAGAAGAGGGAGAGGGAGAGGGTGAGGCAAGGAGAGGGAGAGGGAGAAGAACATAGAATAGAGTAGAGTAGAGTAGAGTAGAGTAGAGTAGAGTAGAATAAAGTAGGAGTAGAGACAGAATATTGCATATACTGAGAGCTCAGCCCATCACTGCCCTTCTGAGTGATGGGCACTTGGCTAGTTATAAATAAAAAGGAATTAGCAAGGACTTGGAAACTAAAATGCCAACCTCCCATTTATACATTGGAATACAAACCTTGAAGGGCAGGGATCCATGTTACATTCTTTCAGCTTTGGTTTGGGTTTCTTGTTTTCAGGATAATAATGGCAATACTGATCTGGCACCACTCGCTTGGAACGGATATCCACACATTCTACCGAGTTCAGCTGATAACCTAAAATGGGGTGAGAGTAGGCCATATTTGATTATCAACTAGGCATAATTATTCAGCCACCGATTTCTCCTTGCAATGCCTCATGCCTCCTCCCTTTGTCTTTTTTCACTCGCCGTATCTTACGACACTGACAAACAGGGTGGCATACCGTCCACCACCACGTAATACATTTACTCAGCCATGTGATAACAACAGCTGCTTCCCTTTTCGGTTACACACTCCGTTCCCGTCAACGATGCACATTTCCACCTGCTCTGATTCCCCCATGATGACAACTGAGCCCTTGGAATGTGCATCAACTTTTTGTAACCCTCTCAGCAGTGGAATCCAGTGTTTTGGGAAGACACAATCCCATCACCTTTCCGTCAACAAGGATCCAAGTTTTTAAACATGGATGCCTACATATTGATTCCATTTATGGGGGTTATGACAGTCCACATGCGGAAAAAAAAAACCACAACCCTTTTTATCAAAGGTGGATGCAGACAACCTCTGGATGCCTGGTTTTAGCAAGCTTTTATCCACATGTCAAACCTTAACGAGAATAAAAATGAAGCACCAGGCTTACTTCGTTTAATACGGTAGGAAAGACAAGACTTCTCCCAATGCTAGATGAGACTTCAAATCTAGTGAGATTTTGGCCAAAGTAATGTGCGGGGAACTTTCAGAGTACAAGGAGGCCTCAACAAACGCAATTGGGACCAGAATTTCTGTGGCTAAGCAAGGCAGTTATTAAGTGAGTTACGCCCAATTTCATGCCTTTGTTTTGTTTTGTTTTGTTGCATGATTGTTAAGCAAATCAGTGCCATTGTTAAATGAAATATAGGGATTGTACAAAAGGTTATTCTTGTTATTAGCATAATGACAGCCATTTTGCTTCTGTACACTGTGCTTGGGTTAGGGACGCCATTTTGTGAAGGCAGGAAGATCACGTACACAGACCCAGAGACAGGGAAAAGAGCGGGAAAGTAATGAAAGAGGATTGGTTAACATTCTGTGTGCCAACAAATGTCACCTTGTGACTGGTTGTTATCTGCATATAAGTAGAAGTGCCTAACTGACCACTGTGTGGCATTTCTGAATGCAACTGCCAGTGTTTCAGACAGTGTTCCACCCAGCAACTTCAACTGACCAAATAAAGTTCTGTTTGACCTGGAAGGCTCCGCATGAGTCTCCTGATTTACCCCCTAGGAACCTCAACTTCTTCGGGTAGCTGCTGACCCCTGCAGAATCAGAATCATGACCCCTGCAGAATCTGGCTTTCTCACTGAAGTCTCTTTTTTCCAGGGTTGTTGGAATTTCTAATGATTGTTAAACGCATGGCCGAAAGTCAAGGAGAACCTGTATAGAAAATATTCTGTGTACTTATTTTTCATTCCTCTTCCTTCTCAAAACCTCATTCGTCCCAATTATATTGACAGAACTCTTAGCAGTCCTTTAGGCCAGTAATGGCGAACCTTTTAGAGACTGAGTGCCCAAACTGCAACCCAAAACCCACTCATTTATCACCGGGTGCCAGGTGGGCATGGCCCACTGGGTGGGCGTGGCTGTGGTGGTCATGGCTGTGGTGGTCAGGGCAGATTGGGTGGGTGTGGCCAAGGTGGGCATGGTCACCTCAATGTTGCTTGTGGGGAGGGACGCCTGTGGGGGCCGGACAGGGTTGGGGAAGATCCAGGGGGTCTCTGGCAGGTGGGGCGGTGGGCAGGAGGCTCGTCCTGCGGGGTGAGGTGAGCCAGGGTGGGGAGTGCCATTGTCGCAGGGCAAGGTGAGGCAGGGGCCAGGGCGGCTGCTGCCAAACACCATCGGCCTCCACACACAGAGGCCAGCGAGCGCATGGGGGCCGACAGTGTCCGTCAGCAGCCACAGCCTGCCAGCACACTGTGGGATTCCGCAGCCCACCGCCAGCAGTTCCGCAGCCCACCACCAGCCTCTGAGCTGGACAGCCGGCCGAGGTGATGCAGTGGGTCATGCCCGGGAAAAAGAGAGCATGCGAGGCCAGGAGGGATGGTGTGCGGGGCGGGGAGGGAAACCAGCTGTGCCAGGATGCATCCGGCCACGTGGGACCTCAGCGAGGTAGTGGGCAGCTGGTTGAAGAGGGACGGTTGCCATCTCTGGGGCATGGCGCACGTGCCCACAGAGAGGGCTCTGAGTGCCACCTCTGGCACCCGTGCCATAGGTTCGCCACCACTGCTTTAGGCTAAGAGAGGGACATCAGAATATCTCCCTCCACAGTCAGTTTAGTAGATGAGAATTCAAGAATCCATTTCATCTCCTTTCAAAACCTACATACGTTAAAGAAGCAGGCATGCTGTTCCCCTGAACCTCCTCTCTGTGGCTTGGAGGTTGAATCTCTGGGCAGCTCCTAAAATCTCCTGCAAGCTTCAATCCTAATAACGTAGAACTTGCAAAAGAAAAAAGAAAAAAGGACGAAGGTAGAGTCCAGGAGTAAAAATCTTGGACGTCTCTCTGAACCTCTTCCATAGCATGATGTCTAACATTTGCACATAGCTTACCATGCTATACTGACATGCTTCACAGAAATGTATCGTTGGCAGATTTTCCCTGTGGCTTCAGGCAACACCAAAAGTAATTAAAACTGGAAGCCACAACCACTGAAGAGGAGAGCCAAACCCACCACTCGGCCCAGCCCTGCAAAACCACAAATATTTTTAGCACGGCCCCTCCATGCTCAGCAACAGGAGGTGAAGACAAAGAAAACACAACTCTCAAGAAAGCCGCTGGCGCAAGGGATGGATCTGCCTAAGAATCCTAGGAAGCTCGGTGTGGTTTCCCTGGATGACAATTAAGGAGGGGGCAGGGAGGAAAAGAAGCTCATTCCTAAGGAAGGGCAGGCTTCTTTGTACTGTGGTGTGTGTGTGTGTGTGTGTGTGTGTGATTGTGTGTTGGTTTTTAAGTAAGCAAACAAAAAGGACCCCCCCTCCCATAGGAACAAACTCCAATGTGGAGACAAGCATGGAGACATCGGCCAAGGTGAAAAAGTTTGCAAGGTTACAAATCAAAGCTTTCTAACCAACACCTTTCCTTGTGCAAAGTATCATCACACAACAGAATGCGAACTCTGGAAGAAAAACTGAGCATTACAATAATTTTAACGTCCTGCACCAAATCCCATTGAACAAGCAAAAAAAAAACAAAAAACCAAAAGCTAAAATGCTAAAAGGTAAATTCTGAACATTTCGACATTTATTTAAGGCCAGCTGCTTTTTTATGGGATGCACATGGCTTCTGAAATCCCTTTGGACTTCATGGCAGAGAATCGAAGTAGGAGAGAGAGAGAGAGAGAGAGAGAGAGAGAGAGAGAGAGAGAGAGAGAGAGAGAGAGAGAGAGAGAGAGAGAGAGAGAGAGAGAGAGAGAGAGAGAGAGAGAGAGAGAGAGAGAGAGAGAGAGAAGGCTGTTTTGAACAAATAATCCGCTGAATGATGGATGGCTGCTCATTTACTCCACCCCTCTCTTGGTTTTGTTTTGAAAATGATTGTCTCCAGAAAATATTTAAGTCATTTATAAGCCGGTGAAAGAAGCCAAAAGGGAATTTGACAATGGCTAAACAATCTTATGTCGGAAGCGTTTAGGCCAGGCAGAAACAGAACAACTTTTCTAAAGCACACTACTATTAAGATTAATGTTCAACCTATATTTTTGGCTCATTTCTTACTTAAAGAGAGGGAGCAAGAAGAAGAAGAAGGAAAAAAAAGCAGAGGAAGGAATGGATTCATTTTGCAAGGCCAAGAGTCTTGCTTCTACGTTTTGGCTTTCGAAGCTGATATTACAAGTTGGGTTGCACTTTGCGTGGGTGCATGTATATCGCTACTCCTTGACGTACGACCGCAATCCAGCCCAAAATTTCTGTTGCTAAGCAAGACAGTTGTTAAATTAATTTTGCCCGATTTGACAAACCCTGTTGCCACAGTTGTTCAGTGAATTATTGCAGTTGTTTAAATGGCCACTTGGTGGTTAAGTGAATCTGACTTCCCCGTTGGGACAGCTGTGAAGTTAGCTTTGCCCCCTTTTCACAACCTTTCTTTACCACAGTGAGGAAGCAAATTATTGCAGTTGTAAAATTAGTAACACGGGTGTTAAGTGAATCTGGCTTCTCCGTGGACACGTTATCAGACGGTTTCACAAGGTGACCCCATGACCCTGAGACACTGCAACCACATAAGCATGAGTCAAAGCCACATGCATTACTCACCTCCTCCGCAGGTCACCGTGCAAGGGAAGAATTCGGTCTGTCTCCACTGGTGACTTATGGGTTGATAGAAGAAGAACTGAACCAGGCTATCTTTGGCAGCAGTATATCTGGCCTAAAGAGAGTCCCATTACAACACATTTGAATGCTGCATGTTGGCGATCCTTGGCCTGTCATTGTTTAATTCATGCACCCAAATGCAGTGCCGAAAGCCACATGGTAACAAGCAAGGAGAAAAAGAAAACACCCATGGGCAGAACCTATGTGCAAACTGACCTTTGAGCCTGATCACTGAGTGACTTATACACGCAAATAGGAATAGCAACAGCACTTAGGACTTATATACTGCTTCACGGTGCTTTACAGCCCTCTCTAAGTGGTTTACAGTGTCAGCCTATTGCCCCAACAATCTGGGTCCTCATTTTACCGACCTTGGAAGGATGGAAGGCTGAGTCAACCTTGAGCCGGTAAGGATCGAACTGCTGGCAATTGGCAGAGTTAAGGAAGGAAGGAAGGAAGGAAGGAAGGAAGGAAGGAAAGAAGGAAGGAAGGAAGGAAGGAAGGAAGGAAGGAAGGACAATAGCAATAGCACTTAGACTTATATACCGCTTCACAGTGCTTCACAGCCCTCTCTAAGTGGTTTACAGAGTCAGCCTCTTGCCCCCAACAATCCGGGTCCTCATTTTACCAACCTCGGAAGGATGGAAGGCTGAGTCAACCTTCAGTCACTAAGGATCAAACTGCCAAACTGCAGACAGCCGGCAGTCAGCAGAAGTAGCCTGCAGTACTGCATTTTCACCACTGCGTCACCATGGCTCAACTGAGCACATTCTATCACTTTCTAAAGAGGGCAGAGTGAAGGACCGGAGTCAACAGACAGATAAGATGGGCTCGGACAGGCTCCTCCCTAGTTCACAAGAAGATAAAGTGAGGAAGGGGGAAAACACATCCAGGCTTGCAAGATTCTTCTAGAGTAAAAATAGTTGGTTTCTTAGTCTGTCCTACTTTGTAACACATTCCTTTTACCTGCTGCGGTTGTCATTTGTCGAACAAAACATTTTCCAAATTAATTATTTCTCAGTTTTAAGGACCGCCCATCTCCCTCACAGAGGGACTTTGATTGGTGGACAACAAAATATAAAAGGAAAAAAAAACCCACGAATGAAGGAGAATCTATGTGTCCCAGGATGATGTTGCAGGATCCAATATAAGTCGGTCATCAGGACCAAAGGTTTAGTCTTCCAAGCACATGACCAACCCATAAAAAACCGCACGCAAAATTTAAAAGAGGGAAAGTATGTTTAAAAAAAATAATAATGAAAATGTAGTGGAGGGCTTTTGGGGTGCTAACCAGCCCCATGGCTGCATGCTTCTTTGTGCACCCCAAGCAAGGGGGCAAAGCCATGTTTTTATGTCTTTGTAGAAGGCGAGGAGAGTGGGGGTCAGCCTCATCTCTAGTGGGGGAGAGTTCCAAAGGGGCAACAGCAGAGTAAACTCTCTTCCTGGACTCTACCAATTGGAATTCTTTGGCTAACGGGATCCGCAACATACCTTTCCTGCTTGACTGGGTGAGACAGGCTGATGTAACAGGAATTTCCAGACAAAACCTCGGCACAGCACAAAGTACGTGCCTTACCTTGATAATGAAATCTGCTCCAAGAGGCCCTGGGATTTTTATTGTTTCTCTCTCTGGGCTCTTCTGAAATTCAACCGTTGTGTTTTCAATGATGTACATTCCAGGGGCATTAAAACTGTGTTCTCCGCTATCTCCCTGCAGTGTCTTTGATTCAATCACTGAAAAGCACAAGAGGAAAATACACATTATCCTTTAGCAGATTATGATGAATTTATGCCAGACAAAACCAAAAAAGACATTGGCTTCTTGAAAGCAGAGCCTGCACCAAATGTTGTAAATATAAAACATAGATCATTGTATGCACTATTTATATCCGTACTATCCTGATGATATGGGATTAAAATGAGCAGTTCATCCAATTCCTTAGCACTGCGGCTCTTTTATAGAAGCCCAGATGATTTCCAGTATAATAAAAAAAATAACTAATTTATTGTTGGTATACAGTTAAGGAGAAGTTATGCTGGTTTCCATGGCTTGGCAGTAAAGCAGGTTTTAAGAAGATAAAGCATTTCATGGCATCATTTTAAAATAATACCAAGAGAATTCCAGGAACACACAAATGCAGAGATTCTCTGGAAAAAACAGTCCAGAAGAAACATCCATATCTTTTTGATCCAAACAAGTCTTCCAAGTAAGAAGTCTGCTGTTTCACATGATACTCACAAATGCAAACTCTATTTTAGGAGGCAGCGCTGAAGTTAGTGTTTCTGAACGGATCACAATTTGTGTTCAATATGGTTTTTTTTTCTGTCAGAATAGATAGGTTCTTTAGGCAGAGCTGGGCAAATACATTATTCAATGCAGGATGGGAATTGTAAATGGGAAGCCAGGGGCACCTAATATCTCACAAGGTGGTAAAATTGTCTTTTTGATCACAAACACACTGGCCCGTGAAAAGGCACCAATTGCCTGCAAGTGCATTTATTGCTCTTAGTTCTTCCAGACTGACACATACGCTATTGATGTGGTCAGAAAAGCAGAAAGAGGATTCCATTAGCTGTTCAGATGTGGAAAAGAGGATCGATTAGTCATGTTTCAGAAGAATGTGCCAAAAAGAATAGCAACTTCACGTTTTCCTATGCAAAATAAATAACAAATAACAATTGGTTGATGGGATTTTTCCAACCCAGATCAGATAGCCCAAGCCTACACCTTGGTCTGCTTATGCATCTGGACAGCTTCAGCATTATCACCCAGATCACAATGCTCATTATTATAATCTCTCATTATAGCAAATTTAAGGCTCTTCGCATTACAGCTTTCTGCAGCTGTACATTTGGCTTCCTTTGAGAAAAGAGCATTGGAAGATACGATGTAATGTTGGCATTTATGTCAGCTGTGATTCTCTTAAAGTCTTCAAACTTTAAGATGTGTGGACTTCAACTCAAGCATGGGCTTCAGCTGGATGGGGAATTCTGGGAGTTGAAGTCTACACATCTTAAAAGTTGTCAAGATCGAGAAACATTGTTTCACAATTACACAGGCTATGCACAATGAGAGGAACAATTTAAAACTTTGAGGAAGCAGCCATAATCTGTTTCTCCTCCATCAGTTCCTAAGGGAAACAATCTGTCTTCTAAGATAGATATTAAGTGCCTGAACTTAGCATTTTACTTTTGTGTTTCTTCACAGACCTGAATTATATTATCTTAAGCTTATGCACCAGAGACAAATTTCTTGTGTGTGCAATCATACTCGGCCAATAAGGAATATTCTATTCTATTCTATTCTATTCTATTCTATTCTATTCTATTCTATTCTATTCTATTCTATTCTATTCTATTCTATTCTATTCTATTCTATTCTATTCTATTCTATTCTAAAATCTGTCTATTCTATTCTATTCTATTCTATTCTATTCTATTCTATTCTAAAATCTGTCTATTCTACTCTACTCTACTGTACTCCCTATTCCCTATTCTATTCTATTCTATTCTATTCTATTCTATTCTATTCTATTCTATTCTATTCTATTCTATTCTATTCTATTCTATTCTATTCTACAATCTGTCTATTCTACTCTACTCTACTCTACTTAATCTACTCTACTTACTCTACTCTACTGTACTCCCTATTCCCTATTCCCTATTCCCTATTCCCTATTCTATTCTATTCTATTCTATTCTATTCTATTCTATTCTATTCTATTCTATTCTATTCTATTCTATTCTATTCTATTCTATTCCCTATTTCTATTCCCTAATTCTAATTCTTATTCTAATTTTTATTCTATTCTGTTCTGTTCTATTCTATTCTTATTCTTATTCTATTCTATTCCCATCCTGCCTTCTGAACCAAACAAAACTTTGCTATTCCCAATAGTGCAGGCCTGTCATTAAAGGCTCTTGTGTCCACTGAAGCTTGGGTCTGTCTTTGGTCTATCCTGGTCTTTCAGGTCTTCCAACTGGACACCATCTTCACTGTAACTGAGTCCATCCACCTTACTACCGGACATCCTTTTTTTTCCCTTTCCTTTTCCCAGCCTTAGAAGCTTCTCCGGAGACCTCACCAAATAAGAAAAGCTATTTATGCCCACCCTCCCCCAACAATAGGATACTTTGGGAATCTCATATCAAAATACACTATGAAAACATGGCCTCTTTGGCCAAGTCAAAGATGTACTTGAGTTCTGCCTTGACGAAACAAATGCCAAAAGCCCTAACAACGTCTGTGTACTCAAGCTATCGCCTGTGCTCAAGCTGAATAATTCACAGCCCATAAACGCATACAAGAGTCTTACATTTGCAACACTTTGCAAATATTCCAGCAATTACTTGTCTCAGCTTTACAAATTACTTTTGAGGCGTCATATTCCCTGATCTTAAAAGGAAGGAAATAATGCAAGGGTCCAGGGAGAACCGGAATATCTTTCTCTTGATAAAGGGTGCTGGCCCAAATTTATTTTTGGTCTAATTCCAATCAAAACAATGGTGTTAGAAAAAGAGGGATAGAACTGGTCCTCTCTGTCTAGACAGAAATATATTCAAATCCATTTGTAATAAAGAAAGTCATTTGTCAGATGTCCTTTAAAAACAACAGGCAACATTTAAACAACACTGGAATCCTTGAGGAAATCTGGTAATATGTAAACAATAACAACAGCAGAAGCTTTCATGCATCAAATCATCCTTGTCAGTGCCTTGTGAGGTAGGTTTGCAAATGGTGGTTAACAATAGCTTATATCCATCTGTAGGTAGTCCTTGACTTACAATACAACCAACCACAGCTGGGGGCAGAATTTCTGTCACTAAGCAAGGGGGTTGTTCAGTGTATGACATCCAGTTTTGCAATCTTCTTTTTTTTTGACACAATTGTTAAGCGAATCACTGCAGAATCATGCCATCATTGACGTGGCTTGTTGGAAGCTGACTGGGAAAGCTGTAAGTGATGATGACGTGACCATGGGGATGCTGCAACGGTCATAAGTGTGAAAAGGGGCCGTAAGTCACATTTTCAGTGCCGTCGTAACTTTGAACAGTCACTAAATGAATGGTTGTAAGTCAAGGAGGATGTCATGGTTCCGACCGATGAAACTCTTCAAAAAACTTTGAGGCATTGTTTACCTTAAAGAATCTTTATGGGAGTAGCATAGCTTCGGCACTAACATAGTTGAAGCCAAAAACTGGATTCCCCTCCCCTTAGCACATAGAATCAAACACAATCCCCTCCCCTAATTAACGGTCATAAATCACATTCTCCAATTAGTTTGAAATGCAGGCTTTCCCTCCTGTTCTGCAACCCAGCCAATTCTTATCATCTCTTATTTCAAACTCTGAATTCACATACTAGTACAATATTGTTATGTCTAGCTAACTCCAACCACATTCCGCCTCCTCCCCCAGCATCATCTAATTCTCAGAGTAAAGCATAAGAAAGAAAAAGGCTGCATCTTCATATGTTGTCAAAGCGAGAACATCCAAGGTTTGCAGCGTTGACAGAGTACCTGTAATATTTTTCCAAGGTATGGCACCCTCAGTTCCAGAGCTGATCTACAACATTAGTTCTTCTCTACTCTCGCTTGCTCTGTCTGTCAATACCAATTTCCCTGAGGAATGAGCACCAAGCACTGGGCTGTGAGTCCTATGCGGTGTGTATAACTATTTCTTCAAAAAGGAAAGTCATATTTTATAGATGGCATTTACCACCTGCGAGGTTAGCAAAAATGTTTAAAAATATGTCTAGCAATTGTTGGAAATGTAAACAAAAGCCAGGCACGTACTACCACCTTTGGTGGACATGCCCCAAAGCAAAAAAAAATTCTGGTCAAAAATACATATGTGGTTAGAGAAAATGCTAAGAAAACACATAGATTTTAAGCTGGAATTATTTCTATTAGGCATAACCTCAGAAAACTATGATAAGGAATGTGTATATTTAACATTACGTGTATTAACAGCAGTGAGAATTACATTTGCACAGCATTGGAAAAATGAAGAAATGCCCGCTGAAGAAGAGATAATTAAGAAAATTTTGGACTGTGCAGAAATGGACAGGCTTACATTGAAAATGAAAGGGAAAGATGATAACAGAATACTTTCAAACATGGGATGTATTTTATCAATGGTTAGAAAAATGGACTAGACAGTAGGAATTTAAGATGCATTATTATATTAAATATGTGGACCCAGACAACATATTGTTTACTAAGCGCTAAAGATTCGTAACTATAAAATTATATATGTGTGTGTGTGTGTGTGTGTGTCAAGTGTTTATTTTTTAGATTGCACCCTGTAAACCCAAATATGGGAGGAAGGAATCATTCTTTCCTTTTGCTTGTTTCAGCTCAACCCAGAGCCATCCTGCAAGCACAAATATATATATGTTGTTTAAAATTGTTGACAAAGAAATAAGGGATTTCTGATATAGCTATTTCGAGTTTCTTAACTCTCTTCAGTCAGAACTCACCCTTCCGGGATTCGAACCTGGGCAGTCTGCATGCTAAGCAGATGCTTTAACCTATTGAGCCACAAGTTCTCTCCCGCTTTGTCAGTAGTCAGGGAGTAAGGATATGTGTCAAGTGTTTATTTTTTAGATTGCACCCTGTAAACCCAAATATGGGAGGAAGGAATCATTCTTTCCTTTTGCTTGTTTCAGCTCAACCCAGAGCCATCCTGCAAGCACAAATATATATATGTTGTTTAAAATTGTTGACAAAGAAATAAGGGATTTCTGATATAGCTATTTCGAGTTTCTTAACTCTCTTCAGTCAGAACTCACCCTTCCGGGATTCGAACCTGGGCAGTCTGCATGCTAAGCAGATGCTTTAACCTATTGAGCCACAAGTTCTCTCCCGCTTTGTCAGTAGTCAGGGAGTAAGGATATGTGTCAAGTGTTTATTTTTTAGATTGCACCCTGTAAACCCAAATATGGGAGGAAGGAATCATTCTTTCCTTTTGCTTGTTTCAGCTCAACCCAGAGCCATCCTGCAAGCACAAATATATATATGTTGTTTAAAATTGTTGACAAAGAAATAAGGGATTTCTGATATAGCTATTTCGAGTTTCTTAACTCTCTTCAGTCAGAACTCACCCTTCCGGGATTCGAACCTGGGCAGTCTGCATGCTAAGCAGATGCTTTAACCTATTGAGCCACAAGTTCTCTCCCGCTTTGTCAGTAGTCAGGGAGTAAGGATATGTGTCAAGTGTTTATTTTTTAGATTGCACCCTGTAAACCCAAATATGGGAGGAAGGAATCATTCTTTCCTTTTGCTTGTTTCAGCTCAACCCAGAGCCATCCTGCAAGCACAAATATATATATGTTGTTTAAAATTGTTGACAAAGAAATAAGGGATTTCTGATATATTACAAAAGGAAAGTTATATTTTGCCAATCCACTCATGATGGCCACCTGGAAATAACAGCACGTGGCTTTCCAAGCATGTCCTCCAGAAGTGATGGCTTGAAATGCCTTTTGAACTTTAAACCCCGCAAAGTCATCTAGGGGGTAAAGTTACAACTCAAACATAACAAGGCCTTTGTTTGCTGCTGTTGGTGAACGTTTCACTGCTAACCCAGCCAACTGAAATCCTAGCTAGCTCAGATTAAAAAGATGGACCCTGTCAGTGTTTAGAAGACCACCTCATGACATCCCCAACGGGGATCCTTATCACAAGACTACACTGAAGGATGATGCATTTTACTGCTGACTTAGTTGGGGCCCAAATAAAAAGCAGTAGCTCCACCAGTGCCAGAAATCATGAATGCAACATGTGTTTTCAAGAATGGTGCCAGGGTTGGGTTTCATTTGTAACAAGCTGCCGTAGTTCTTGCATCTAACATTGATTAATAGCCGCGAGTCAAACCCTGGGCCAGAACACTCCAAAAGGATTTCTGCAAACTACAGGAAAGGGGGGGGGTGTCATATTAGCAGATACATTTTAATGGAAACTACTGCAAAATGATGTATGCTGTGGCAAAAACAAAGAAATAATCCTAACGCCTTTTAAACTACGGTGGGTGTGAATGGATAGAGTCCTCGCACTATGACTGATAGCTTAGTGACCATTCAAACTTATGGCAGACCCCCATCCAAAGCTACTTATCACTTTGTTCCAAAATTGTGAGGTCTGCCTGATCATGTGACTACATTTGGGGCAACTGGCAACTGGCTGGCATTTAGAACTGTTTGCAGCATCACGTGACTGTAATTTATAGACAATTCTTTTTCCAGAAAACAAGGTTTACTTCTGGTTTCCTTAAAAAAAAATGCCCCAAAGCAAACAATCCGTTTGCTTAATGATTGTGGCGTTCACTTAACAAACCACCATTTAAAAGGTTATACCCGTGTTTCCCCGAAAGGAAGAAGTGTCTTACTTTCTTTTTATCCCCAAAAGCCCCACTATGTCTTACTTTCGGGGTACTGCTTATATTGATTGGAAAACAATTGTCAGTTTTATTTTAAGTATTTTAAGTATATTAAGTATTTTAAGTATTTTAAGTATTTAAGTATTTTAAGTATTTAAGTATTTTAAGTATTTAAGTATTTTAAGCAGGAGGCGGAAGTGGGCAGGAGTAATATGTCTTACTGTCGGGGTATGGCTTATATTAGCCGACCCCCTGAAAACCCCGATACGTCTTACAATCGGGGGTGTCTTACTATCGGGGAAACACGGTAACATCCGATCTGGTTATGTGATGACCTGCTTTATGACTGTTTTAACTTGGGACCATAATGGCCAGGCTAAACTATAGTCCTAATCAAGGACTATCATGAATGATTAAGCGGGAAAAGATCTTGGACCAAAGAGAAACATCAAGCCATCTTTCCATTGCTTTAAAAGAGCAAATTCAGCTTTAGGAAGAATGAGACAAAGAGATCTGAAACAAAATTGTCTCTCTTATAAAGCTTTTGTAGAAACATAGAATGCCACCAGTGGCTAGAACTTTGCACTTAAAAGGGGTCTGATGAGTCTCTCTTATGTCATGTGTTAAGTTGTTAGGAGAGCTGGGAACAGTGGTTTCTGCCAGAAAACCAGCCTGCTAGAATTCATAATTTTTTCCATCTTTGCATTATTCTCCAAGAAGAAACATAAGGCTTTAAAAAAAATAAAATGAATAGAGTAGAGTAGAGTAAAATATGAATAGAATAGAATAGAATAGAATAGAATATGGAATAGAATATGGAATAGAATATGGAATAGAATAGAATAGAATAGAATAGAATAGAATAGAATAGAATAGAATAGAATAGAATAGAATAGAATAGAATAGAATAGAATAGAATAGAATAGAATTGAGTGGAGTGGAGTGGAGTGGAGTGGAGGAATAAAATAGATTATAGAATAGAATAAATGGAATAGAATATGGAATGGGGAATAGAATAGAACAGAACAGAACAGAACAGAATAGAATAGACGCCCATCTTCAAATCAAACTATATACCATGCTTCTTTTTTAACACTTATAAAGAAAATTAGAGAATTCACTCACATGGCTAACAACTCAAAATGCAAGCTTCTGTCATTCAAAAAAGAAAAAGAAATTTAGCATCCTTTAGTTTGTTTCCAACTAGACTCTTGTAAGTTCATGAACTTGGTTATCTAGCATTAGCCACTTGTGAAAATATTAACTTCTGGTTGTGTTGCTTCTACAGCAAGGGGATTATTTTCAGAGAACTCTGGCTTATTTTGGATTCTATATCCTTAATACTTTTGGAAAGCCTGCAATGTATTCTAACAGCCCTCTCCTTAGTCTCAAACCCACTTACTCACCCCCTGCAACTATTTAAATGTTAAACAAAGGGAGTGTAAGAAGAAAAATAAATATCTTTGCACTGGTAGCAAAATCCATTTTCAACTGAGTGGGAGCAAACTTGCAATCTTCATCATTCCCATGTTTGTACATAAAACAATCACAAGTGGATCATGTAACCAAGGAACACAAATACTAAATTGCAGTCTTGTTGTCAAGAAGGCTGTCTTACCAAATGGCATTACACATATCACTAGACTGTGTTATAATAAGTTGCATAGCAATAGCAATAGCACTTAGACTTATATACCATTTCGCAGTGCTTTACAGAACTCTCTAAGCAGTTTGCAGAATCAGCATCTTGCCCCCAACAACCTGGATCCTCCTTTTACCGACCTCAGAAGGATGAAAGGCTGAGTCAACCTTGAGCCGGTCAGGATCAAACTCCAGGCTGTGGGCAGAGTTAGCCTGCCATAATGCCCTCTAACCACTGTGCTACCATGGATGGATGCATGGATGGATGCATGGATGGATGGATGGATGGATGGATGGATGGATGGATGGATGGATGGATAGATAGATAGATAGATAGATAGCAATAGCAATAGGACTTAGACTTATATACCACTTCACATTGCTTTACAGCCCTCTCTAAACGATTTACAGAGTCAACCTCTTGCCCCTAACAATCTGAGTCCTCATTTTGCAGACCTCAGAAGGATGGAAGATTGAGTCAACCTAGAGCCTGTCAGGATCGAACTCCTGGCAATTGGCAGAGTCAGGCTGCAATCCTGCATTCTAACCACTATGCCACTATGGCGCTTCTGTATGGTTTATAGTTCAGCATATTGTGGGAACCAAGCCATCTTTTTAAGCCAACCTATGATTCTTCTGTATCTCCCAGTATGTTACATGAACACCTGTGCTTGATAATCCTGGTTTAGGGCTAAATATTCCGGATAAAGCCAAGCCATTTTGTACTCTTTTTTTTTTAATCAAGAAGAATAGGCGAAAATGCTGCAAAACTGCTTTCAGTAGTAACCATAATTTATGCCCAAATACAGCATTAATAATTGCACATAGACAAAAGAAGTCAAATCTTCAAGTACACTTAAACTCCGAAATATCTGAGAGTACTAAAACATGAGTAGGGTTGGTTTTTATTAAAGAACTCTCTGTTCACAGTGAATGGGGTAAGCCTCCCAGAGTTACCTTGTGGTTGAGATGGGCAGCAAACAAACAAACAAACAAACAAACAAATCCATACCGAGTTGTGCTGGTCCTTTTATAGCAATTCTTGCACTGCGACTTCCATGTGGAACAGCAATCATGGTTTCCTCCCCTAAAAAAATTAAATGCACTCATTTTAAAAACAATATTTTACAAAAGAATTATCACCTTCCATGACTAGACTTTTTTTTAAAAAAAAAGGTACACTCACAAAATATGATGCAGCAAATGTTCATTTTATTTTAAAAATACAGATGCTATGAAACACATTGTCCCAAATGGTTCCTAAATGAGGCTGCCATTATACTACAGGTGAATATGTAAATCCATCCATTGGATACTTACTTTGTGTACACCCTCACAATATATTAGGCATTACGTTCTCATAGCTTGGACTACATATTTAATTACTACCCTGAATTAAAACATAGGCAAGTTATACTGTACATAATTCTTCCCGGTAAAAACCATTAATGACTGTTTACCTAGATTTTGTCCAGAATTTTTAACTCCCATAGCTAGAAACAAATCAACTACCTAAATTCTAAAAACTTGCAATTTGCTAAAGGTTAAAAAAATAAAATAAAAACCAAACTAGCCCTGAATCTGTTGACTTAAACCCCTTTCCAAATGTTTTCATTTATTTATGCACAGAAACGTTTTAAAGTTGTCTACATCTGGCTTTGCTGTTGTAGTGACAGGTTTAGCCTATATTTCAATGTACCCCTTGCAGAAACCACGGGAAACTCTTAAATTCAGTGGCCATTTATAATGCCTCTTGCAGGGCTGCTATTTAAAAAAAACGTGACGAGAAGTTCAAAAGCCAAAACTGGGCACCACATCCTTCATGTCCTTGTTCAAACCAGCCTTAGCTGGTTTTATTTCCCCCTCAACTTGCCAGTATAATTTAAAATATTTTATTTGATCAGCAACAATGTTAATTTTACCTTTACTCAAAAAAGAAAGAAAGAAAGACAGAAAGAAAAGTCTTTCTTTTGGAGAGGAGATCAATCTGAATATATATTCAGGAAAAATTCCTGGTTTTATCCGTGACTCCTTGAAGGCCTTCACAATCTTTCCGAAAGCCGCTATCAAATTGCAATTTTATTTTATTTGTTGTCGAAATGAAAATTATTAAGTAGGTGAACCTTCAGATCAAACCACATTTGTTTTATAATCCTTGATAGGAGCGAACGTATTATCAGTCTTATTGAGACAAAACAAACCAACCGACATTAGCACAACGAATTCACTGCTAATAGAGAGCGGTGACAAGACGGCATTAAAGAACTTGAAGGCAAAAGGGCAGATTCTCAGGAAAAGAACAGCCTACCCAACCTCTCGAGAGATTTTGCAGCCCCTGAACAGCTCTATTTCTGAGGAAAAAAGCCCCAAAGATGAGGCCTGTAATTCACAAGCAGGAAACCGTGTAGGGCAGGGGTCTGCAACCTTGAGAACTTTAAGACTTGTGGACTTCAACTCCCAGAATTCCTCAGCCAGCTATGCTATGCTGGCTGAGGAATTCTGGGAACTGAAGTCCACAAGTCTTAAAGTTCTCAAGGTTGCACACCCCTGGTCTAGTGTACTGTACCTGGATAAATGACATTGGGCACGTGGGCTCAACAGGCGTGTGATTTATCCAGGTCTCAAGTCCTATCCAGCTCTTCATATACTCACAAGACCGCCTTGAGCACTGCCTCTGTAGAATATTCAGGATGTTTTTCATGGAGGGGGACATTAATAAGAGCACTGGACTCTCAGCGTGAACCCCAATCTGCCACCAAGTCTGTAGATTTAAAAGGCCTGCCGTCCTCAGAATGCAAGCCCTACAGTTACTGAAACAAAAACTCTTATATTCTTACATGGCAGCACACAGGGGGTTGCTAAGCCATACAATTCTATTAAATCAGTAAGAAATATGTTGTTTTTAAAAATGGGGGAAGGAGGAAAAAGTACCTGTATTTAAGAGGGGGGGAAGCTACAACCATATTTTATCATTTCCATTTCTATTTCATTTAGTAATAGTCAGCTTTGCTTGAGGGTAGTAGTAGATTCTGGGTGCTATGGCCAAAAAGAACATCCTCTTCCTCCTCCTCAATGGTATGCTTCTGTTAATGCAGATTACTATAATAATACTTCACTGATTAACAGAAACACGCTACAGATAGTCCTCAAGTTATGACCACAACTGAGCCCAAATTTTCTGTTGAGACATTTGTATCATGAATCAATAGTTAAGTTAGTCATATGATTGTTAAGTGATTCTGGCTTCCCTTCACTGCAACCATCATAAATACATGCCAAGTGTCCAAATTCCGATCACGTGACCACGGGGATGCTGCAACAGTCATAAATGTGAAAAACAATCATAAGTCATTTTTTCAGTGCTGTTGTCACTAAACCGAACGGTTGTAAGTTGGGAACTACCTGTATTTAGGATGCGGGAAGTGATATTCCTGCTCCAGTTTGCAGTAGTCAGGATGTATTTGGAAAACGGTGACCAATATATTTTCAAAGGCACATTAGAAAACTAAAGTAAGTTAATGAGAGGACAGTGGGGCAGTGGAATAGACTGGAAATCACGTTCTCTATGGAATGGTATGGTTTCCCCACGGAAGAGAATTGGTGACATTCAAGTTCTCTTCAAACATTTGAAAGAATATAGTGCAGAAAATGAAGTGGGAGGACTCCTTCAAGGACAGGGACTGAAAATAATTAGTGGGAACAGCAGGAAAGCGTGTATGTTTGGATATTAGGAGACGCCTACATGGGGCAGAACTTCAGGCACTTTAGGACACAACCTGAAGAGAAAGGAGGCTGTCTCCCAACAAATCATGTTTGCTTGGAAACTCAGAAGAAATGAACTACAGCTTAGCTCAGGGGCGGGGAACCTTGGCTCTTTTTATGACTTGTGGACTTCAACGCCCAGAATTCCTGAGCCAGTATGGCTCAACTTGGAAACCTCTCCCTTTCCCCTCAGCATGGCTGGCTCAGGAATTCTGGGAGTTGAAGTCCACAAGTCATAAAAGAGCCAAATTTCCCCACCCCTGGCTTAGCAGCTCACAGGAACTCTATGCTACAATACATTGCAAAGTTGCATCAGGTAAGGCAGGCCTCATGGAAGACATAGAGCTGTCAGGACCACGGACAGCGCAATGCAGATACAACAAGCCGTATTCCCTTACAAGAACTGTTCATGAATAGGCCTGCAGGAGAGCAAGGCTTTAAGGAAGCGGTCATGGCCTGGTCTTTAAATTGCTCCACCCATAGATGCATTTGTGGTTCTTAAAACGCCTATCAGTATTTAGCCTAGGAAGAAAAGAAGAGGAAAGATGGGAGGTAGGAGAATCAAGGTTACAAAATTATAATGCAAGTCTTCCCCATGACGAACCCAAAGGCATAACCCTTTTGGAAACAAAAGTCTGCTAGGAATTCTGTAGATACAAGATTCCTGCAGTGGTGACTCCCATAACTTCCAAAACAATCTATCTTGGAGCAAAGCATAGTACCGGTACTAACAACACGACTAGTACACTCCATTTTTGATGTTAAATCTGTGGGAATGTATCCATTTCTTTTATCTTAAAGCACGCATTTAAGTATGCATGTTCTAGGTTATGAAAGGCATGTTTTAAGGTAAAAGAAATGGATACATGATTATAGATTTATCATATATATGAAAGTAAAGTAGATTAGGGAAGTCCCATGGAGAGATAGGTGGCAAATATATTTAAGAAATATATGTATGTGTATATCTGCATGTGTGTGTGTTTGCTTCTTGAGTGCATACAAGACTGTATATAGATGTGTGTGTGTGTGCGTGTGTGTGTTAAGTGCAGACAAAATGGGTATGCTTTGTAAAGCATCAAAATGTGCTGTGCAAAGCAGAAGTATTGGAAAAAATATGTAATTTCTCATGCGGTGGTTTAAAGAAATGCAAATTAATGTGGATTAATGCAAATCTTATGGATTGCACCTATTGGTGAATATGCAAGAAACTGGCCTGAACTGCAAGAACATTCCTTGCCAATCCATGGTCTTAATTAGAAATTGTGGGAATCTTCTAGAGTTGCCATTCCTGCATAAATTATTGGGCTGTAGTGACTAAGCCAGTTCTAAGGCTAGCCCAGTTCTGATTTTGACTTGAAGAGACATTTGATCCAATATGCACTCTAATATCAGACTGGTCTCATCCAAACTGAATCAATGTCCTGAATTGGATATGAACCATTACTTAAAAGTTCAGCTGGAGTGGTTTGATCCTTCAATATTACTACAACCACTAACAGCAAATGTAGTAATGACACTGTGTAGCTCACCTCTCTATTGTAGGATTTAAAACAGAGAGCACTATGGTTTGTCTAACACACAAGCTTCTAGTTATACTTCTGGCTTCTTTACAACATATATCTCTTCACAGAGTTGTGCAGAAGGCAAGGAGCAGAAGTGTGTGCAAAGGAATGAAAGAATGAGAGAGAGCTGTCTTTGTTTCCTGCTTACAACTCTTCTTAATGCTAGTATTATGGAGAGGGAGGCATTTAATACCACATACTGCCTGCCACAAAAATTAAATGTATTCCTTTACTTCCCGGCAAGTCTAAAGGGACTAAAAGCATGTCACAATTCATAAGCACTGATACACTTTATGAAAGTTTGCTGTAGCCTCAAAGAATTAACAGTTGATACATTCCAAAGTCGGGGGGAAATGAAGTCATTAAATTCTAAAAGCGGCACCAGGAAATAGAAAAGGACGTACGGGTCATTAGGCAGATAATATCCATTTTAGTCTGGTGCCATATCTTTCAGCAGAAAGGAATACCCCGGACCTTGCTTCATATTTCCATCTAACAATATTGCCAAACATCTCCTCAATTTAGGAGAAGCAGTCAAGTGGGACCCCCAAAAGGTAAATAAGGAAGGGGGGGAGAAAAATCCTCGCTGTCTTCACTGAAATAAAATGGTGTTGCTCCCAGGTTTAACTAAATGAGATTGTTGGATAGAAGTGATCTAGAGCACCCTTCCATTATCCATGTATTTACAAAGCCCCTCGCACTAGAATAGGCAAAGAAGAACCCAAATCAACCATGCATTCTAGAGAAGACTTTGCAAAGCTTCTCTCTTCTGTTGCTTCAAGAAGAAGGTGTCAAACCTCCGAACACGTTTTGCCAGTCATTAAAAGGGGGAAAAAAGAGAAGGGAGGGGAAGGCAGCAACTATTAGACGGAAGCGCTATTGATCTTGATGGGAGTTCCATTATTTTTAGTATTTCTTATTCAAATTTATATGCCGCCCTTCTCCTAGGACCCAGGGCGGCTTTACATCTTCCATACATAAAAGAAGATGTCCTTGATGCTCACTGAGCTTGGTTGTTTTCTTGCAAACAATTTCATCCCCCAAACTGTCACTGAGTGGGGTTGGAGGATGGGAGGGAGGAGGAGGAGGAGGAGGAGAAGGAGGAGGAGGATGATTGTGGGGTCTTTAATGCTCTCTGACCTTGATTGTTTTCCTGTAAATGTTTCATTACCCAAACTAGAAAGGGAATAGGGTTTGCAGAGTGAAAGAGAAGAGGAGGAGGAGGAGGAGGAGGAGGAGGAGGAGGAGGAGGATTGTGGGGTCTTTAATGCTCTCTGACCTTGATTGTTTTCCTGTAAATGTTTCATTACCCAAACTAGAAAGGGAATAGGTTTGCAGAGTGAAAGAGAAGAGGAGGAGGAGGAGGAGGAGGAGGAGGAGGAGGAGGAGGAGGAGGATTGTGGGGTCTTTAATGCTCTCTGACCTTGATTGTTTTCCTGTAAATGTTTCATTACCCAAACTAGAAAGGGAATAGGTTTGCAGAGTGAAAGAGAAGAGGAGGAGGAGGAGGAGGAGGAGGAGGACGACAACAACAACAACAACATTGACTATGGGGTCTTCAGTGCTCTCTGAATTTGGTGGTTTTCTTGCAGACGTTTCATTACCCAACTAGTAACATTATCAGTGCATTTCATTACCTCGCTGGGTAATGAAATGTCTGCAAGGAAACCACCAAGCTCAGAGAGCACCAAGGACCTCACATTTCAACCCTGAGCTATAAAAAATCTCCTTTATTGGTAATGCATAAAAGAGCTAAGATATTTCACTTTCCCAGGGGTATGGCAGATTTTACCACTTTTCATCAGTCAAATGTTTGATCATTTCCCAGAAAGTCAGTTTTTCTTTGACCCAGGCACAGTCTGACCCAGAAGATAGCAGCCTCATGTTCCTAAGTTTATTCTGTTCTGTCCACACACTTTAATGGCCTCTACTTATACAAAAACTGTATTTTAATGCGGTGTTTTGTTTTAAAGCTACACGCTGCAACAAGTCAGTGACAAAAAGTGAAATTAGAATATTGACTTAGGCACACTAATAGGTGATAAATTACAGAATCATATATTTACACCCAAAGGGGGGGGGAACCCATGATTCAGGCAAACTTTTCAAAACCACACAGCAGTGGAATGATGAGAAAAACATGCAATGGTGACTTTGATCCAAAGAACATCAAACCTAATGGGAATCTCGTTGTCCAGAAATTCTGGGGAGATCAGGCCCATAATAAAGCCAAGTTTTTCTCAATATTCAGTTTGAAGCCTCCATTAGTGGCAATGATTCAATATCTTTTGAACACCACCTCTCTCTTGGATACAACCAAAAAATTTGAACCCTGTCTTCTTGATGAGTTCTCTCCCCGGCCAGATTCCTGATAATTTCATATTACAGGCAGGATCCCAATTTTCTGAAGCTTTATTTCAGAACGTAGCTGCCCACTTTCTGATCTTCCCTACAATGTAGAGATTTTTTTTTTGCCCTCCAAACAATCCAAGTGCTGAACCACAGAAGTTCAGCCAGGAAAAATATCCAAATTTAGCAGATGAATTTGTCTATTTTGGTACTTAACTCTCCTTCAAAGGCCCCAGTTTTCTATGAATTTTATCTTTCTTTCACAAGGAGTGGGAAAACAGACAAATCGGAATGGAAACCGATTACAACAACTATAATTTTCTGAAAGTGCCTGCTTCATCATTTGCCCAATGTAGCTAAGAATGAAAAACAAATATTTCTTTTTGGCGACGAGTCATCACGACCATCAAGTTATTTTGCATTGTTTTATATGTGCCAGCATTGCCTTTTTAAAAATATCCTCCAATTAAATATTTGAATGATGGTGATGGTCCAGGGGAAAATAGATCTAATTTATGAATTCGTGGATGAGTCAAGAGACTAGGTCAGGGGTAAGGAACCTTGGCTCTTTTTTGACTTGTGGACTTCAATATCCAGAATTCCTGAACCAGCCATACTGACTCAGGAATTCTGGAAGTTGAAATCTACAAGTCATAAAAGAGCCAAGGTTCCCTACCCCTGGACTAGGTGATTATTGATTCTCTTTAAGCTTTGGTCCTTTGACTTGGAACTATAAACCATAATGCCAAGAAAATTATCCCAAAGAGACTTTATTCTACCTGTCTATTTACACAGAGAAAAATACATAAACGCATAACAGATAAGAATCATAACAGCTATTTTATGGGTGTTTTTTGTTTGTTTGTGCCTTCAAGTCAGTCCGGACTCCTGGCGATTCTCTGCACAAATCTCTGACGGTTGTTTTTTTTTTTTTTTTTGCAAAGCTGGTAAGCTATTGCATCCTTCCTAGGACTAAGAGAATGTGACTGGCCCAAGATCACCAACTGGCTTTGCGCCTAAGACTGGACTTGAATTCCTAAGTTTTCCTGGTTTCTAGTTTGATGCCATATTCACCACATCAAACTGCTTCTCATTTTGGTGTAGTGCTTAAGAGTGATTAGAAGCAAACCACTTCCAAAAACTTGCCAAGAAACTTTAGGGAGTCGACACTGACTCAAAGGCATCCTCTCCCCCCTACTCCCAAAATGGTGTTGACTCAATTGAATTTCTCTCTTAAAACTCATCTTTCAAATCCTTACATAATTCTCCCAAGAGTCAACATTGCCTAATAGAACAACCTAACACGAACCCTTCCCAAAACAAACTCCAAATAATTCTAGATTCACTTAAATTGGCACAATCCACAGTAATTACCCTGTTGAAAATTCAGAGGATACATTACACATATTTGAGTTGCTGGAGACTTACTTTTTTCTGCGGAAAGATGTGTCTTAGCTTGCCCTCTCACCAGTCGGCAGAAGGAACCGTCACCTGAGCATATGCCACAGTTGTCTTCTTTGGCGTGACTCCCGAGCTGTCGATCACAGCCCACGGCCTGCCAATATCAACACTGGAGTCAGAAGGACAAAACTGACATAGGCCACTCAGTTGTTCTAGAACAAAAATATCACATTCTCTCTTTCTAAGTTGCCTTCAGTCCCTCAAAAGCATAATTTGGTTTCTTAACATTTCAGTGGGAAAAGTGCTTTAAAGTAATTATTCTTTAATGGATTTACATTTTAAGCCATAACAATTATGGTAACTACTTCTGGTGTCCCTGCCTAAGAATAGAATAGAATAGAATAGAATAGAATAGAATAGAATAGAATAGAATAGAATAGAATAGAATAGAATAGAATAGAATAGAATAGAATAGAATAGAATAGAATAGACAGATTGTAGAATAGAGTAGAATAGAGTAGAATAGAATAGAATAGAATAGAATAGAATAGAATAGAATAGAATAGAATAGAATAGAATAGAATAGAATAGAATAGAATAGAATAGAATAGAATAATAACTTTATTGTCACTTTGAATGTACACTAATCGGCATACATTAAAATGAAATTTCATTGCATACAGCTCTCAAAGGGTCACCACCTCCAATTAACACTACCTAAATATGACAAAAATAAATAAATACAGAATTATGCTTATATGCAATTATGCAAATGTTTAAGATGTCTGTGTTAGTCAGAAAAACACTATTCTGTCTCCCAGCACTTGAAGTCAGAGAAATCACTGTGAGGTTACAGAAGTTAGTTTACATCACGTCCAAAAGAAGAAAGCTTACGCTTTGGGGAATTATTTGTTTCTAGACTTCTTTGCAACTAAGGCAGTGACAGCAATATCACTCTTAATTGGCAGTATTGCAGTTTTGAGATCCTTATAAGTATCTCTGTGCAGTTCCCAACTAACAAAATTCAATTTAAGCAGCTTATTGTTACGTTTCCTTTCATACTCAATTTCTCAACCTCTTTTGGTACTTCAGGTTTCTAAGTCTATCTCAATTAAAAAACTTGAGCTGCCTTGGTGAAAAAAATATTGCTCAGAATAAGCCCCCTGAGATCAAGTCAATGATTTAAGTCATGATTCAGGTTCTCTCCCATTGATTCGGTGTATCTACCAATCTGTAATCTGATTCTACCTTAATCCAACCCATTGGTTTAATTCAATAAATCTTTTATACATCTAGCCCTCATTCCTTTCTTCTTACAGGCAACATGGAGAAAATTAAATTAGAAGGAAAATGTTATTTGAGGGAAAAGGACCCTTAACCTTAAAGTAATTTCATCCTACTTCTGTATCAGCTTGTCAGTCTACAACTTCGAAAAAAAGAGAAAGAAGTGCACATTTTTAATAAACAGTTCTGCTTTTTCTTCAATGTAAACATTCCCCAGGCAGGATATAGGCATTTATTCATGTACTGTTTTAAGCTGCCCCCTTATTTTCATAAATGTTTCCTTGAATATCTACACATTTGTACTGTGATTTGAATAGAAAGCGATATCACAACATTTGTAAACATACTGCAGCATAGCCTGTGTGAATTCTAGTACATTATACTCTCTCTCTCCCTCCCTCCCTCTCTCTCTCTCTCTCTCTCTCTCTCCCTCCCTCTCTCTCTCTCTCTCTCTCCCTCCCTCTCTCTCTCTCTCTCTCTCCCTCCCTCCCCCCCAATCTAACCTCCAGTGATGGAGGACCCACAGCTTCTGAAAGCAAGCTTTCCACTGGTTAATTGTCCTCATTATTACGAAGTTTCCCCTTAATTCCATGTTGACTCCCCTCTTCTTTGTGGCAGACCCTCAAATATCATGACACCCCTAGTCTTTTCATTAAACTAGACATACCCAATTCCAACAACTGTTCTTCATATATTTTAGTCTCTGGGCCCTTAAATCATTTTAGTTGCTCTTCTCTGCACTCTTTCCAAAGTCTCAACATTTTTTTTTTATAACGTGGTGACCAAAACTGGATGCAAGATTCCAGGTGTGGACTTACTCAGACTTTATAAAGCGGTACTAATACTTCACCTTGATTTCAATACCTGGATTCCATGCGGTTGAGCTTAAAGGCTTGAATTTTTCTGAAAACAACTGCAGTTCAGTAAAATTTCATGATCATTTTTTAAAGGTTGTTTCTTGAACATGGGATACATCTAATTTATGAAGCAGGCAAAGTTTCAAGTACATAGAGAGCTGAGCAGGAAAGCTGTCTGGCAAAAACCTTGCTCAAATTCACACTTCATCTCAGCCAACCATACAGGACCCAAGATTTCAACAATTAAGGCATTTGTTCAGCTTAATGCACCTCATGTTGTTGGCTATTTACTGAGCAATGGGATTAACTATAAATATTACAGGCAGATTGGGAAAACATCTGCAACCTTTTAGAGCATATCCAGAAATAATTATAAATAGCTTTTTCCCTTTATTATTATTATTTTATTTTTATTTTTTTAAAAAAATAACCCTCTAGGATTGCCTCCAATGAAATAAGCGACAGTGCATTTAAGCAAAAGGAATTAATGGAAGAATTGGGACTGTGTCAAACTATTAAAACAAACCATCATTGCATAGCTGCAAAAAGTGGCAAAAATGTTGTAATGGTCAGATTATAGTAAATGCCCCAAACAATAAGGGTTTGGTTATGTGTGTACATGTTTGTGGGTTTGTTTATTTGGAGAGAGACAGGAAAAACAAGGAGAATATGTATATCGGAAAAGCTGTGAAGTTTTTACCTATAACAGAAATATTTAAAAATAGCTGAATGGCAAAAAAAAAAGTACGCATCATATAGGCGTTGCTTATCCAAAGGTTTTGCTTCAAAATAATTCTGAATGCTTTACTCAAGCCAGAATATTATCTAAAGCCAATGCTTTGGTGAAGATTTAATAATGAACACTATATTCAGCTAATGATTTGGAGAAAAATCTTAAGGGTGGATGAATGCCATCTGAAGTGTCTTTGAATGAGTTGTCTCTATTTTCTTGAGAACTATTGCCACCTTCAACTAACTGATTGGGGTGACATGTAGGTGATGAATCAACAAGCCAATGGGGTGGCTTTCCTTACTTCCGAAGGTAGAATCTGAGCAAACAGCTCAAAATGACAGCAATTTCCACTAAAAGTTAGGACACCCACTTAATAATAAAACAAGCCATCTTGGAAGTTGACACTCTCTTTATAGAGGGTTCAGACAGAAAGGGTTGGCAATTACTTTTCTATTCTTCTTTCTGAACTACAAATTTCAGGGTCCCTCGACCTTGGATATGTGACTGAATTCCTTAGACTGAAGTTCAACAACCTTTGGTGTGGGTGTTCCAACACCAGAGATTTTTAAGAGCAGATTGAACAACCATTGTCTGAAATGGTATAGGGTTTCCTGCCTGAGCAGGGGGTTGGACTAGATGACCTCCAAGGTCCCTTCCAACTCTGCTATTCTGTTGGGTTGTGCATTCTGAACCACTCCACGATACACATTAGAAGCAGATCTGAAGATACCTAAATCTAGTCCTACCCCCACATCCATACCAATAAATTATACTAAAAGCTAAATTTCCACTAATTCATTCTTTGGGGGAAAGAGTATTTTTCCTTTTTAAAGCAACAGCTTTAAATATAGACGAGGCTTGATGTGAGGAGTGTAAAATGTTTACCAAACCAGACATTTACAAAGATTAATACTTAGCGATGTATACCAGGTGCTATGATGATCGATACATACTATGATTTTATGTTCAATGCTGACTGTTTTAATAAAAGAATTTATTTTAAAAAAAAGAAAGAAGCACAAGTCACAAGTGTTTTAGGTACCATGTCTTGCAAATCTCTTGCTTGTATCTCTAAAAAATATTAATAAATGGTTGTGTTATTCATGAAAAAAATACGAGAGAGACTGAAAACTACGGTTACTGAATAACCCACCATAATACAAACAAGAAGAGGTGAAGACTAAATTAGTCTTGATATATTAGAAGCAGTTATAGAACTTCATAAATATTTCTCAAAATGTAAATCCAGAAATCAGCACACAAAAAAAGTTTCCACAGCTGTTTCTATAGTTCTCCCTTCTCATTTGGATTCAGCCAACAAATTAGATTTAAATGAAAACCATGAACACAGGATGTTTCATTTCGATATGTGAAGGTTAATGCAGATCTGGCCACATTCAAGAATGTTCATTTCTTAAGCAGATGGTAGGATTTAAATGTCACCAAAAAGAAAGGGTGGAGGGAAAGAGGAGAAGACAAAAAAAAGGCAAAGTCAAGACAGTAAACATAGCGCTATCTAACACACTGATCATGCCGAGCAAAGTATCTTGAGAAATTATTTTAGTCTTGGCTTAGCCAAAGAAATTACATGCTGAGTGTAATGAAAAAAGCTTCCACAGTTCACCTAATTCTGGTCATTCTCACAGAATCCCAGCCAGAGGGATGGGAAAAATAAGTGTAATATTACTACAGTGACGAGAGCAAGTGCTAAGATTGTGCACTTTTCTTTGCGACACGCAACCACCCTGTGAAGATTTGCGAGTGATCTGAAGACAACTTCCACAGAGGAGAGAGAGAGGCCTACCTTATATATTGGCCTCTGAGCTTTACTTATGCCTTTGCTTTCGATAAGCAACTTGATCCCTAAAGAAGCATCAAGGGATCTAGTAAATATTTCCTCCAATTGCCTTAAAAGTTGTAAAACAGAAGACCCCTGAAATATGTCCAATTGGAGAAGTGCCACCCAGCTTCATACCTTTGCTGAAATTCACCCCCCCACCTGAAGATGGTTGGAATAGCCCCCAAAATAACTTCACAGCCCCCAAATGAGGTCACAAATGGGGAAGAGAGAGCTTGAGTTTTGAATATGCAATGCCACCAACGGATCACATTTTCCCTGTTGCATCACCATCTAAATTGTGCTGCTCCTGCCAAACCAGAAGGAAGCACACTCTGTCTTGCTCTGTTGATGGACACTGGAGTAGCATGTCTTCATGATGACAATCCATTATGATCTGCCTTAAGTGCTTTGTGACCCAAAATGGGATGCCAGGTGTTTAAAACAAGCAGTTGAGTGACCATATGGTTTTCCCCCCATAACATTTATAAGCCACAGCTTCTTGACATGTGTTCATGATGGGAGCAGGAAGGATTTTAAATGCAACTCTGGGGATTTCTTTTCACACTAACAAGAAATACAAGAATGAAACAATTGGAAATTTGTGCTCTATCATATAGTTTCCCAGTCATGCGTGCTTCCTCTGCTGTAAATCTATTGCTATCTGATCTCTTGACTTAGGCTTAATGGCCCTTCATATGAGCAGCATCTGCAATGGTCAAGAGATCTGTCCCACACAATAGAATTCTTCAAGTCTTAACATTTCAAACCCAGTTCTAATGACCTTCTTATATATACAATATACGGTAGGGCTTTTTTTCCTGAATTTGGAACTTATTAAATTTGGAACCTATTAAAGCACGAAGAACTTTTTATTTATCAAATGTGGGCTGCAGATCAGGAGAGCGTCCTACACCAGTGGAAAGACTTTAGTGTAGCCAACTTAAATCCTGGATGGAAGGCATGGTTACACTTTCTACATGTGAACTGACTTTCTACCAATACCTTCTGGACAATTTTGTGTCCTCCTGGCTCAGACAGGTAGGTAGAACGTTGGAGCTCCTTGGACTTCCATTAAGTCAGATTTCAGCATGGAATAGTAAGGCAGAGATTGCAGGTAAAAGATGTGGCTATGGCCATCATTCTTGACCTGATTGATGCTCAAAAAGAGTGAGCTTCTGCTTGATCTATTGCTTGGGGGACAGTTGTTCAGTGAGTTGCCATACGATCTCTGCTCCTGGGTAACAAGAAATGGTCTCAGTCCCTTGCTCATAGGAGAAGTTCTCAAAACGTAGAGCCTTTTAATTTGGAAACTCCAAATTAACCAGAGTCAGGCAGAGGTATGATTAAGTGTCCCAAAAGTGCTTTTTCAGGAGGCAACTGGACTTTCTTGTTTTTTCTTTGAAGATGGTTTCGCTTCTCATCCAAGAAGCTTCTTCAGCTCTGACTGGATGGTGGGGAATGGAAGGATTTATACTCCTTGCAGACAGCTGGTTATTTGCCTTCTTTTAGAGAGTCACTGAGGCCACTTGGACACTTTATCTGTGTCCTCAAAGTCACCCGAGTGATGCAAATGGGTGTGGAACCTTCTTGGAACTGCTGAAAGGACCGTGTTGTAGTCTACAACACGGTCCTTTCAGCAGCTGTAGTCCTTTCACAGTCCTAAACCTCCAAGTGGCCTCAGTGACTCTGTAAAAGAATCCCAAAGATGCTTTTTCAGGAAGCAACTGGACTTTCTTGTTTTTTCTTTGAAGATGGTTTCGCTTCTCATTCGAGAAGCTTCTTCAGCTCTGACTGGATGGTGGGGAATGGAAGGATTTATACTCCTTGCAGACAACTGGTCATTTGCATTCTTGAGGTCATTTAGAAGTTTACCTGTGTGTCCAAGATGTCTCACTGTTCAGGTGACCCTGAGAAATGGCAGGGATGTTCTTGGTGGCTCCTTGATCAGCTGTTGTTTACGGTTGAATTGTTTGTCTAAGTTGATCATGGGGCATTTTTTTTTTTACTGCTTGATTGTTGGTCTCGTGTAAGTCAACCCTGAGCTACAAATACATTCTTCCGCTGGATTTCTAATACTGTACAAATAAGGTTAAATAATAATTCCCAGTAAAACAAGGCCTAAAAGCTATTGCTAAACTCTAAAAGTATTTAAAAAAAACCCTACTTACACACACACACACACACAGTTGAAATACTAGAGACTGATGCTCAGACAGCATTAAACATTTCGCCCTTCCCTTCTGGGGAATATATCAAAAATATAGCAGTAAATATTAATGAAGCAGAACTTGTCAATTCCAGATACAGATTTTTTTTTCCCCCATGATAGAAGAAAAATGGCAGAGAGAGGGCCATTTTCTTAGGTGTGGTGTGTTTGTTTTTAACCAAGGTGGCTACACTGTTATGTGCTGGAGTAATTGTAGGTAGGAATGAAAACTCCATTAAAATCACATAAAATCCAGGGCAGTGCACCGTAAGGTTGTCGTAATCCCAGTGCTATATTTTTGCCAAATGTCTCACTTTTTCCCTGAGTGTACACCTACTCTTCTCATCAACCATGTCAAAAGGTTTTTTTGAATTGCTCACGTTCAAGCGTTTAATAGAATGGTAGTAGCTGCTTTGCCAAAAAGAAGGCTAATTGCAAAACCATGCACACGCTAGGTAAAATTATTCCTGTATTATTATTTTTTTAAAGGTGGGAGAGTCATATTAGTTAAGGGGCACCTTTGAGGTTGGGAAACTCAAAGCGAACCTTTATCCCCATTTTTTTAAATCTATATGTGTGGATAATTTTACATTTTGTGTTTCGAAACTGGTTCACTGCTAGCAAAGTATAAGTAAATCCAGGCTGGGACATCTCTGTAATCCAAGCTTTGCTAAATTTATTGCTTGTCTTCAGATACGGCTCTGGGCATGAATAAAATATGATTTCCCTTTATCTGAAAACCCTGAGATCTTTCTTCTCCTATTTTTCATAGGAGGCCCTGGGACAACATTCTCCTGAGTACAGTTTCAACTCATCCCTAAAGAGACCCACATGATTACTTGAAAACGATGTTCCGAATTTTCTCTCATGGATGCCCATAAAATAACTTGGATCGCTGCAAACAACTGAATTAAAAAGCAGCGTGGAAGGAAAGAGATTAAGGGAAGGGCCCACCGTTTGGTAATATGGTATGTGAGTCTTCTCTAGGTCTTGACATGACATCGATGGAATACAATAGCCACATGGGAAGCTTCATTGACCTGCTTCCCACCCAAATCTGAAGCCAGAATCCTCCCTAGATTGCAGCCCTCTTCTTCCAAGACGCTTCTTTCCAGAGTGAAAGCCCTTAAAGAGACAGGATTTTAACACAGAATGTGGTATTCCTTGCCTTTCTTTCAGTCCCCATAGAATGCAATTTCAGATTCACAGAGGGTTACAGTTCAGAGACTGGGAAGATCAATTGCTTAGAAGATGCCGGCTATGAAAGTACAGATTTATCTAGATAGGCTGGAGCTCAAAATCCCAAATGTTATGGTCTTGAGTCCTGGATCTTGTGGTCCTGATCTGGGAGATGTAGCCATTTCCCTGTAGAATTTGAGCCCAAGGTGAGCTCCTGACAATCTATCTTGCCGGTAGAAGATTCTTGATTCAATCTAGTGAAAAGGACCTTGTGGTGGAACTTGGCACTGAGTCAAGGGGAGGAGTGAAACTACTAACTAGCCTAGCGTTGCTTCTGGGGAGGAAGTGGCTGAAGGGAAATCATCAAGTGGAGGACATTAGGAGTTAAGGCAGTTCAAGTGAACATACGTTTATTGCATGCTAGCACTCTCTACAACAGGGGTCTTCAAACTTGGCCCTTTTATGACTTGTGGACTTCAACTCCCAGAATTCCTCAGCTAGAGTGCCTGGCTGAGGAATTCTGGGAGTTGAAGTCCACAAGTCATAAAAGGGCCAAGTTTGAAGATCCCTGCTCCACAAGAATCTGAACTACTAACGGTCAAAGCAAATTGGTAGTAGATAAGAGTCAACAGAATTCAAGGTGGGCTGGAATTAGATCTCTTGTGGGCACGAAAGGACTCCAGACTTATGACATGCCTGACCCTTCCCTTGGGCTCAGCCTGGTCATCTACAGTGACCCCCCTTAAAACTTTGCAGAATTTATCTAATATGAGCACTTTAGTCGGGTGGGACTCCTGCTTATAGATGGACAACCGTAAACATACCACTCTGATCAGCTCATTGAATCGTTTCTGGTTCCTTGTGCCTGACAGTTCTTGAGCAAGTGGTCAGAAAAATAATTGCCCATATTTCTTCACAGCCACTGCTAATCAGAGAGGAGTCTTGGCTACAAGAGATTTGATTGGCACAAAACACTACAGTCTAAAGTGGCTGATTTGGTTGGCTCATAATAGAAAAACACAGTTTATTTTTCACCAGCAAATTGTATAACTGGAAATCATTACTCCTGCTTTGTTTTAAATGTAGTTTACCCTTAGGTCTGAAGCCAGAATCTGGATTACTCCTTTGTTGTTATTAGTTGCGACCCCATGGACAACGTTCCTACAGGTCTTCCTGTCCTCTACCATCTTCTGGAGTCCATTTAAGTTCAGGCCTACTGCTTCAGTGACTCCATCCAGCCACCTCATTCTCTGTCGTCCCCTTCTTCTATTGCCCTCCATCTTTCCCAGCATCAGGCTCTTCTCCAGCGAGTCCTTCCTTCTCATTAGGTGGCCAAAGTACTTGAGTTTCAACTTCAGGATCTGGCCTTCTAAAGAGCAGTCATGGTTGATCTCCTCTAGGACTGACCAGTTTGATCACCTTGCAGTCCAGGGGACTCGCAGGAGTCTTCTCCAGCACCATAGTTCAAAGGCCTAGCTTGTTTTTATTCTTTATCCATTTCTTCTGGGGATTGGCTGAACAAATCCAGAGAAAATGTCAAGAATGGTGTAGGCTTGCTTTGGATTTGCTACATAAATTATTATCTTGCCATAATGTGAAGCAAAAAGATAAGCCACCATGTAATGTGGTAGAAAGTCAATTCTCATATCCTGAGAAGTGACAGCGAAGGAGGGGGATGTCACCTTAGAGACAGGGGAAGAAAGCTTTGTAATCTGATGCAGCCCATTACGTATCAATCAGTCTACTTGTCATAATTAATAGCGCATAGGCTCAACAATCTAGTGAAAACTATGTGGCTGGGTAAACAGGGAGCAGAATTTAGCAGAAGAGCAAGCAAGCTTGGGAGAAAATTGTATGATCTTGGATCAAAGGTCCAATTCTAGCCGCATTCTGCTAAAAATATTGCTCTCCCTTCCTTCTCCCCTGTGGGAGCTATCGTAGCCTCCATAAATTTTAAATCTATTTTTGACATGAGATTCTGGAGGAAACTTGAATTATCTTCAATCTGCAGACGCCTTTTGCTGCTCATTCATCAGTTCTATGAACACACTTATTTTAGAGTCAAGTGTAAGTCCAGGGGCCTCTCCCAGAAGGAATTCCACACAGAAAGACATGAAACAGGGTACACTTTAGCACCTTTATTTTTCCATTAACTCTCTGGTTAAATGGATCATTGAACAAGCTGGCTATTCCCTCATGGCCTTTGCACATTTTATTATACAAATGTTGCAGCCATCAATTCTCCAGACCTACTGGGAGGAGGAGAGTATTTGTACTAAGCAGAAGAACTAGATGTTAGATATTAAAATCAAAATTATATGGGGTTTTATGAGAGATGGAGGGAGGGAGGGAGAGATGGAGGAAGGAAGGAAGGAAGGAAGGAGATGAGGGAGGGAAAGAAGGAGATGAGGAAGGAAGGAGATGAAGGAGGAAGGAAGGAAGGAAGGAAGGAAGGAAGGAAGGAAGGAAGGAAGGAAGGAAGGAAGGAAGGAAGGAAGACTAACCCTGAAGGTGGGTTCTAGATGGGAATTTAGTCATGTAAACTAAATACTTTGGTTTTCCAAGAATCCAAAATGGTACACAAATGTATCCCAAATGTAACTTTGATTGCAGCCAATAAAGAGTTGCTGCCACATTAATGTTGATTTGCATTGGAGGGGATACCACTGGTTGTCTTCAAGGGCTCCTAGACAAAGGGGTTTCCCCAACAGCTAAAACCCAAGAAATCCAAATATATTCCCACTAAATGCCAAGATGGCTAGAAACAGATCAGTCTAAATATTTGCATTCTTGCAATTCACCAAAGAGTGTCAGATATAGAATTCTGTCTCCTGGTCATAACAAGAAATAACCTCTCTTTTAAGTAGCAGCCAAAGTTATTCTGTGTCTGTGTGATTATGTGTGCATAACAAAAGTTCAACAAACTATTAAGTTTTCCTTGTTCTAACTTTGGGATAAACACAAATGTGAAAATTCCTACTGTATTCTTGTAAAAAAAAAAAAGTCCAGATAGGGGCGTCAAAACTATTTGATTTGTGTCACAGTTACCATCTTCATTTTCGCTAACTACCTTTACAGATGCTGCTGGAAACCGAGATGCAAGAACTGCCATACCTGACATATTCCACCGATGCACATATCCAAGGACTTGGCATTGCAGCGAGTGCCATCCAGTACTTTGGGAGCAAACTCTACGGTCAAAGGTCTCCCCAGCGCTTGGCACTTCAAGGCACACGGAGAACTGGAGTCATCAAAGACAGGGATCCATTCATAAAAGTGTCCTTGGTACTTGACGTCATTGTAGGCTGAGCACTGCTGGGCACGGAAGTCACCAGAGTCTGCAAGACAGTTCTGGGGGGCGGGGGAGTGAGGAGGATTATTATTATTTTTTTCTAATAAAAAATTACTATTTCCTCCACTCCGCCCCCTTGAAACTCCACTTTCATTATAAGGCGACAGCCATTTCTCATGTAACTCCGTTTGACTTACTTCTAAGTCAACATTAGATGAAGGTGGTTGTAAATTAGCCCACTGGTGAGATTAACTGCCTGCCCATTTTTCAAAGCCATAGAAAAAGGAGGTTACAAAAGACTTCTAATTTTGCCAGCTGCATTTCCCTTCCCCTACACACACACCTGAACAGACATTTGGAACAGTGTATTCCAGAACTAGGTTCCTGCAAAGTCAGATAAACCTCTTTCACACAGCTACCTGTTACACCTTCAAAACGGTCAGCAGTCATTTGCTCCACAATGGTCTTCCATCCTCATGCAACTAGCCAGCTCTCCCTTTGCTGGACAATAGCCAAAAGCCAAAAACAACCAACCTCTTCCTTGCCTTGTGAGTTTTTCCACAAGCACGGAGGCCACTCTGGCAGAAGTATAGAAATTCATCACTCAGAACAGTCAGAAAATGCTGGAGCAACAAATGGGGGCCAAGCGTACCGATACTGTTGCTTCAGGATGGGACATCAAACGTTAGGACATGTTCTTCCTTCCTCTCAACAAGAAGGCACTGTCCACCCTCAGTTCAACAGGGAAACTGCAAAATTGTATTGCAGAGTCTTCTCAGGGGAAGTGCTGGTTAACGCTAAGTTCTCGATTCGGCATGTCAATGTCAGTCCAATGGAGACTGGATCCTTCTTTGCTTAGACCGAATAGACTGGATCTCACCAGACTAAAGCTACAATCTTCTAGCCTCATAGATATACCCTAGGAGATTCTAGAGTGTGGCTATCTTGAACCTTTTGCTTCCTCCTCCTCCTCCTGCCAAGCCCCAGGAAAACTAGAAAATCCAGGCAGTTCAAATGAGTATAAATATTTATTGCAAGCTTAAGCTCTCTACAAGAATCTGAACTACTAGCGCTCAAAGTAAACTACCGGTAGATAAGAGTCAAAGGAATTCACGGTGGGCTGGACTTAAATCTCTTGTGGGTGCACAGGGGCTTGAGACTGATGGCACGTTTGACCCCTCCCTCAGGCTCAGCCTGGTCATCTCCTACATCGCCATTCAGTTCAGGATTGTGCAGTCTCTTGTTTAGGAGGTTGCCTTCTCGAGAGTAGTCTAGTTGACTGGCATTGTGACTGTCTCCTCTCTGCTCTACCTATCCTTGGACCAGGAGGAGGTGTGGATTTCACTTTCTTCTCATTGCTGACAGGTGGCAGTTGCCCCGGTCCTTGCCTGGAATCTCCTGGCCAACTTCCTGAGCTGTGGCTTGCCTAGCTCAGCCTGTCGCTTAGCTGATCCACCCAGTTGAGGCTGCTTCATCAGGCTAGCATTCTCTGAGTGTCCTGACTGACACTCAGCTCCACACTTTCCTCTGCCGACTCAATTCACCCTGCTCCTCAGAACTCACATCTGATCCAGGGGTGGTTCCATGACACTATTCCATCATAGTCAAGCTCCTAGAAGCTCCGAGGCATTGTGGGAGCATGAAAGGGTGGTGCCAATTTCAGATCCATACTAATAACCAGGAGCGTAAATAAATGAGGGTCTACGTTGTGTTTCTATGTGCAGCCATGTTTTCTCCAGATAGATAGAGATACATATGTACATAGATATGTGCACACAAGCAATTAATTGCTCATATTTATATCCTGCCAGGACCCTAAAATTACACATGGAAGCCAAATCACATTGGCAAGAACACAGCTGGCTTCTTCACATAGAAAAACATGCAATTTATGTGGAAATGGTCTAAACAAGTTTTTTCCCCTTCCAATGAATAGGACCCATAAGGATTATCTTAAACACTTCCATGTGCAAATCATAGCATCAGAATGTAACAGAAATGGAAACACAAAACATGGGGCTTAAGGGAGACTGAAAAAATGTCACAGTTTACAAGGAACAGCTTGTGCAGATTGTTGTCCTGCGAGACAGATTAAAAATATCTTCAAGCAAATAGTAGTATGCAGGTGAACAGAATGGATTCAGTCAGCCTTTTATTATGTTCTCAGATCAATACAAGAAATATATTCATAAGTGATCTGTCAGCAACTATAAAATACTCTGGCTTACAAATCTGGTAAAGCAAAATTAAAATACACTTATGAAATAGATTGACAGGGACAAGTGAATGAAATAAAAAGAGAAGCAATCTAAGTCCAGGCTATAAATGAGATAATATGTAAAGTTACATGGAATACACCAAAGTAGCAGGCATCTGAGCTGTCAAATTTTGACCGATCTTAACATGCTGCTACACAAAACCTAGCCACGCACACTGCAATAAGTGGTAGTTTGTCTAAATGTAGCATCTGAGCAAAGCCCAATTAAAAAAGATATGGAGGAGAAAGTAATTTTGCAGTGCACCGAATCCAGCATGATAGCTGAGGCCAAAGGAAGCATTCAGGCTGAAACAGTCGTGCAATTTTGACTTAAATCACACTTACAAATAAATATACACAATTGACTGTGCACTGCCATCACTTGGTTTGAGTCAGGCGACAAGTCCTATGCATTTTAAAATGCACATTCAGCAATGCAAGATGAAGTTGAGCAAGATAGATTTTATTTCAGAAGGAGGAAACCATTGCAAATTATAGTGAATATTCTAGATACTTCCCACCATGCGTTGGACTTGAGTCACCCATGGGTGTGTTCCTGAAATTAATGACAGAAATTTGTTATGTGGCTCAAGCTTCATAAAATTCATCCAAGGAAGGGTGGAGAAAATTGGAGCAATTCAAAGTATTGGGGGGGGGGAAACTAACAAGCTGAAGTCTTGCTGAAGTTGATTGTCACTTCTTGAATGCAAAGATAGTATGGGTAGTCCTCATTTAGCAACCAGAATTGGGATTGGCCACTTGGTTGTTAAGTTGGAAGTTGTTAAATGAAGCCATGGCTATACTTATGTTCTTACTTCAGCTTCCTTTTTCTTTATAGATCTGCGATGGTGGTCAATGTAAAAGTTGGCTGTAAAGTTTCTTTTTCATGACTGTCATAAATTCCAAAGCTTCAGAAATGGTTGTTAAATGAGAACAACCTTATACAGCTGTGTCACGGGGAAATCAGCTGGTTGAAACTTTCCTAAGACAGAAGAATTAGCTACAGGGCAAATAACAACAAATAAAACTTCTACAACTTGATTATGAGACCCGCATCTTCTTGTCCTTTTAACGTCACCTTTGGAAATCTTCCAGTGATTCGGGGCACTATTCTATCACCTTAATTACTGTATTCGGTCTTCTGTCTAGTCTCCTGAATGGCTTGGATCAGTTCTCATGGTCTGCAGGCTTAGTGATGGTGCAATCTTTTCTTTCCCTTCCATCTTCAATCAAGCACACATTCCTGATTCTGACTTTGGATTCCTCCTTTGGCACGGGCCTCAATTCTGACTCTCTGATTCTGTGCACATTTTGGCTTTAGACCTTTCCATGGAAACACGCAACAGCAAAGGAGGTTAACATCTGAAAGAAACGTATATCCACCAGCACCAAAAATTTGGGGAAAGATGCGAGAGACAATTCACAGAGCCTCCAGGAAACAACGTTGCGTCGGATGACAAGATAACTGCAGCCAGCTTATTTTACGAATTGCACTTACAAAAAGCTTGGAGATTGTTTCCAGATCTTTGACGAAAACAAGAGTTTTGCTCCAAAAAGAGAAGCTGTACGCAAACACTCACTACAGATCTTACACAATGTGAAAAAAGGAACTCGAACCAATTACATTGATAACATGCCCAAGAAGAAAACACTAGAATACGTGTTTATGGATCAGGAAAGTTGGAGTACATTAAAAAAAAATTGTACAAATAGTTGCTCAAGAAAGAAACTAGGAACCAGAGTTTCCATCCTTGGCATGTTATCTAACCCTTTTCCCTTCAAAGTGCCTGTTAGAGATGTTACTTGGATGCCTGAAGCAATGGACTTGGACTCATCTCAGGTTGCAATGTCCAAAACTCAACGGAAGAGAACTCAAAGTCAAAACAAGCTATATGATGAAAAGGCTATTATTCCCTCTTTTTCAGGCAATAACTAGAGGTCGTCCTTGACTTACAACAGTTCATTTAGTGACCAAAGTTAAAACGGCACTGAAAAAAGTTGCCTACCCCTGGACTAGAACATTTCCAAGTCTCTTCCAACTTATGATTCTATGTATCTATACATGGTCATCCAATTCAACTCCCTGTAAATTTCTAAATTTGAATCCATCCATTTAAATCAATCCACTTCAAATCTCCCTCACAATTAAAATTACTACTTCGCTACTAACTTCACATCTGAAGAGCTGTGTATTTTTCCTATACGTTGCGCAAGTATTTAACTTCTGAACATTTAATCTCGCTGTTAGGAGGGAAAATAAATATTCCGGACTCTGATCCTCCCCTGTTTTCCCCCTTCTTTTAGTTTAACAAAAGAAGGCAAGGTGCCAGAACTTTAAAGCTGTTTGATCTGGGAAAGCAAGAACAGTCAAACAAAATTAGCGATCAGACTTACATGATTGCTGCAGGTTTTATAGCGGATATTTCTGCCTTCACAGTTTCTGAAAGACAAGAAAAATAAAGCTTGAGTGAAGTTATTCTACAGAAGTCTCATTGAAAGAGAAGGCTGTAAAATTATTATATTTGATACACACACACACACAGTATACACATCTCACATTTAATTGTGTTTAAGAGGATGATGGGTTAACATAACAGTCCCATGAAGGAAGTTAAATTTTCTCCTAATGATTTTACAGCTGTGGAACATCTCAACCTATTAAGTGAATTCTGAAACACCATGCACAAGATTGTACATGACTCCCTAGCAGAAGCCTGCTAAGTAACAGAGAACATTATTTATGAGCAGATATTCAGCTTATTCAATGCAGAGATCAATCTAGAAAGCCCAAGTAGGCAATGGATTGGGAGCCTGTGAACAAGAAAGAAAAATAGCAGGAAGAAAGGGTTAAGTCATCTCTCTCTACTACTGAATGAAACACAGATGATGGATGCTAAAACACATAAGGAACGGTTGCTGGAACTGGGTATGTCTGGTTTAATGAAAAGAAGGACTAAGGGTGACATGATAGCAGTCTTCCAATATCTCAGGGGCTGCCACAAAGAAGAGGGAGTCAGGCTATTCTCCAAAGCACCTGAAGGCAGGACAAGAAGCAACAGATGGAAACTAATGAAGGAGAGAAGCAACCTGGAACTAAGGAGAAACTTCATGACAATTAGAACAATTAACCAGTGGAACAACCTGCCTCCAGAAGTGGTGAATGCTCCAACACTGGAAGTTTTTAAGAAGAGACTGGACAGCCATTTGTCTGAAGTGGTATAGGGTTTCCTGCCTGAGCAGGGGGTTGGACTAGATGACCTCCAAGGTCCCTTCCAACATTCTTATTCTGTTATACCTTCTGAAAACCCAATGAGCCACCTACCTATCAGTAGATTTCCACATTAAGCCCTTGGCATCCTATTTTGATGTTTTAAAAGTTCTCATTTGCTTGTATTTAAATTGTTCCCTCGTGGAGATACACTTAACGCAAGCCGCCCAAATCTCCAGTGCTGAGAGACTCCTGCATCCAACTTTAGGATCTGGAATTTGAATGACCAACCTGCCATTTAAACATCTCCGTAGTGAATAGGAGGCACCTCCTCCACAGGTCCGTGAACAATCACTCCACGCTCCCCAGGCATCCCAACCACCTTCTTTATCTTCACTTGGCTGGGTGATTCTTGAAGTCTGGAAGCACAAGAGAAAGAGAAGCAATTCAGGAATCCAGAAAACCGGCTTATTTTGAAAATCCTCAGTTGGCTTTTCACGGCAGGGAGATCAACTCCCACAGGTAGGATGCCTACACAGTCATGGATCTTGCAAGACAGAGAGGAAGATGAATATCTCCTTCCCCAAGGACACGACTTTTTCTTGCTGAATCTAGCCAAAGTTCCTCAGATGTCTTCTCAATGAAGAGAAGGACAAGGGGTGACGTGAGAGCAGTGCCCCAGTATCTCAGGGGCTGCCCCAAAGAAGAAGGAGTCAAGCTCTTCTCCAAAGCGCCTGAAGGCAGGACAAGAAGCAGCGGATGGAAACTCGTCAAGGAGAGAAGCAACCTAGAACTAAGGAGAAATTTCCTGACAATCAGAACAATCAACCAGTGGAACAACCTGCCTCCAGAAGCTGTGAATGCTCCAACACTGGATCTTTTAAAGAAGAGACTGGACAGCCATTTGTCTGAAATGATAGGGTTTCATGCCTGAGCAGGGGGTTGGACTAGATGACCTCCAAGTTCCCTCCCAACTTTTATTATTATTATTATTATTATTATTATTATTATTATTATTATTATTATTATTATTATTATTATTATTATTATTATTATTATTATTATTATTTATTAAAGCCTCATGTTGGAAGAGAATGTGCACAGCAGCTTACATAGAATTAATAACCAGACAGGCCTATAATTTTAAAGGATATGAAACTAAAGACGAGAGGATGAAGACTAACGGTTAACTCAGCCATTAGTACTTATTGCCTCATTGTTCCTAAAACAGCTACCAAGGATGAAGAAGGGTTAGGTGATGTCATCATGCCCAAACTAGTTCCAAAACTCTGAAATAGCAATAGCACTTAAGACTTATATACCGCTTCACAGTGCTTTACAGCCCTTTCTAAGCGGTTCACAGAGTCAGCCTCTTGCCCCCCCAACAATCTGGATCCTCATTTTACCAACCTCAGAAGGATGGAAAGCTGAGTCAACCTTGAGCCGGTCAGCATCGAACTGCTGGCAGTAGGCAGAATTAGCCTCCAATAGCAACAGCATTTAGCACTTAGACTTATATACTGCTTTACAGCCCTCTCTAAGTGGTTTATAAAGTCAGCCTATTGTCCCCCAACAATCTGGGTCCTCATTTTACCAACCTCGGAAGGATGGAAGGCTGAGTCAGCCTTGAGCTGGTGAGAATTGAACTGCTGGCAGTCAGCTAAATTAGTCTGCAATACTGCATTCTAACCATTGCGCCATTGGCTCACTGAAGTTCTGAATCTTCAACCTTCTCCAAAGTTCTGAATCGGTCCTACCCTTTGGGAAAAGTGAGAAATCTCTAACTAGGGGAGAGCTTCTCGACGGTCTGATGAGTTGATGAAGGAAAGGTGAATTCTCTTATGATTTTTGTCTCTGTGTTCTCACACAATATCATCCCTCACCTGAAGTTTTGCAAACCTTGTGCAGAAACACTTAAATTTCATGAAATTGAATTATTTCACAATATCTGATGAAGCATGCAAACTGGATGGCCATACTGTATCAATCTAGTAAATAAATATATAACCCGTTAAGCTTAAAAGAATTATTATTTTTATTTCATTTAGGAATTCAACTCCTGCCATATATTCAATATCCCATTCGTTTATTTAATTAATATAATTAGTCAGTAAGTTGTGGTCCAATCAATGGCCTTCTTTTTCTCATCAATTGCATAGACACGTCTTTTAACGGTATTTTTTTTTTTAATTCGAGGAGTGGTATCTTTTGCCTTAATCTGAAAGAACAGTGGGCCCCAGATATCAACAACCAGAAAAACATGGGTCTAAACCAACAAAAACATTTTTAAAAGCTAATTACAGAGTAATTCCCCCAGCAGTCTCTTAACAAAATATTGCTCTTCTCTGTACTTGTTATAGCTGATTATTGATTTAATTCCTAACTGTGAGCCAATTCAAGTTAAGCTATGCTCTTTGCTGATTTCACCCATTCCCTTGCTCTTTATTTGCATTTGGCTTCACAGTATAGTCAAATATAATACACAGATTTGATGAAAGCTGACAGCTAGTAAATCAAATATTATTTTGCTAATAAACGATAGGCCAGCTCAAACTACTTTAAACTCCTTTTCCCGTGGGATGAATTATTTGAACTGGCTGGAGTTTAAGTCAACAGTGTGCAAATAAATGGTTATGAAGAAAGGCCTGACGGCACAAATGAGAACTTTGATCATCATCTATGGCAAATTAGATTTTTGGGAACTGGACGTCCTTCAAAACAATTGGCTCTTATCTACATACTGGGGGGAAAAATGTCATAGTAGGAGAACAACTCCTGTTGGAATTTCTGTGATGGAGGACAAGGAGGCTGAGATAAGATTTGGTCCTACAATTCTCACTACACACTTGTAGGAGAAAAGAAGGCTGACTGAAATTATTGGAGCCTTTAAGTAAACACTCTTAGGACCATGTTGGCCAAAGGCCATGTTGGCAGGAGGGTTGGTGCTGAAAATATCACTCTGCTCCCTGGTTCCTGCAAAGATAGTTATGCTCTGTAGGTCTAAGAGTTAAGGTAGAAAAGATCGGGCAGAATGGGAGATGTGGCCCTTCCCTTTCCATGTACCACACCTCCGAATTGCAAGACGGGGTGAAAATAAATCTATAGTTTCACAGAGAGCTTTCCATTAGTATCTAAGCTGTGGAGCTGATTCTAGTCCTTGTATCTTGATCTGGGCTGCAAACATCTGGATGACTACTGGTCAGCCTTCAGAGGTAGACCAAACTTGAAAACTAAAAACACACAAGCTGGTACTATTTTTTACTATGAGTTTATAGTAAGAGATGTCTGAAGGTGCTCCCACCACCACCATCTGGAATCAACTCCCCCTGGAGATCCGTATTGCCCCCACCCTCTCCGCCTTTCGCAAATTATTGAAGACCCATCTTTGCCGACAGGCCTGGGGCAGTTAACGCCTGGCCCCAGCCAGTGTATGTTTGTTTGCATGTCTGTCTTTGGATGATTGGTTTTTAATTAAGGGGTTTTACAATGTACTTTTATGTCAGATTTCTTCATGTGAGTATCCATGTTGTAAGCCGCCCTGAGTTCTTGGAATAGGGCGGCATAGAAATCTAATTAAATAAATAATAAATAAATAAAATCTCTCTATTTCATGAGAAGTGGGGAGCGTTATATCTGAGACACTTTCTCAAATTACAGGTCTACTCCAAGCTTAGGTTTCTTTTATCTGACTGTTGCCTTGGTGACAACTCTTATTTTATTTATTTTATTTATTTTATTTATTTTATTTATTTTATTTATTTTATTTATTTTATTTATTTTATTTATTTTATTTATTTTATTCGGATTTGTATGCCGCTCCTCTCTGAAGACTCGGAGCGGCTCACAACATATATATATAAAACAATTTAATCTAAATCCGAACAAAAAACATTAAAAATAAAACCCCACACATACTCCTCAGTCACACCACAATCAACAATCATCCCCAGGCCTGCCGGCAGAGGTAGGCTTTTAAATTCTTTCGGAAGGCCGGGAGAGTCGGAGGAACGCGGACTTCAGGAGGCAGTTGGTTCCAGAGGGCGGGCGCCACTACTCCTGTTCAAGGTTATTTTCTGCCCATTTCATTGCTAGATGGTAGCATCCTGCTCTAGGGGGGAAAAAATTAGCTCTTTTCTAACAGTATTGGTCATATAGGTTTTTACAGCTCAGATGTAGCAGGTCCACCTTATTGACCACAACAACTTTCTCCAATCTGGTGCCTTCCGAATCTATTAGGAGTAGAACATTCCATTTCCCAGCTAAAATGGAAAACTAGAATTTCATTGGATGGTTCACTAGTCCTCATCTTACAACAGTTTGCTTGGTGACCGTTCAAAGTTAGAACGGCACTGAAAAAAGTGAGTTACAACTGCTTTTCACACTGATGACCATTGCCGCATTCCCAGGGTCACGTGATCAGAATCCAGAAGCTAGGCAACTGGCATGTACTTACGACGGTTGCAGCGTCCCGGGGTCACGTGACCCCCTTTTGCCACCTTCTGACAAGCAAAGTCAATGGGGGAAGTCAGGCTCACTTAACAACCGGGTTACTAACTGAACAACTGCGGCGATGCACTTAACAGCTGTGGCAAGAAATGGGGTGCAACTCACTTAATAAACATCTCGTTTAGCGACAGAAATTTTTAGGCTCAATTGTGGTCGTAAGTCAAAGACTACCTGTATTGGGATGAGTGCCTCTTTGAGGGAGATGGGTGACTCAGAAATATGACAGATAGATAGATAGATAGATAGATAGATAGATAGATAGATAGATAGATAGATAGATAGATAGATAGATAGATACCCTGTTTCCCCGATAGTAAGACACCCCCGATTGTAAGACGTATCGGGGTTTTCAGGGGGTCGGCTAATATAAGCCGTACCACGAAAGTAAGACATATTACTCCTGCCCACTTCCGCCTCCTGCTTAAAATACTTAAATACTTAAAATACTTAAAATAAAACTGACAATTGTTTTCCAATCAATATAAGCCGTACCCCGAAAGTAGACATAGTGGGGCTTTTGGGGATAAAAAGAAAGTGTGACCCTGTCTTGCTTTAGGGGAAACACGGTAGATAGATAGATAGATAGATAGATAGATAGATAGATAGATAAGAGGGAGGGAGAGAGATGATAGACAGACTGATAGATAAAATGAGATTGGCCACCTCAACACCAGAGTAAATGTACTATTATTGTAATTGTTATTATATAATTAAAACAAAATTCAGTATTGTGTTTAGATAAGCAAGCTGTTCTTTACAAAGAACAAAAACTGGCCTCAAGAAATCAACAATCAATTTTTTTTTCCAAGACAAAGAGAAAAAGAGATGCAAGCAAGGTTATACAAGGAATAGTTTTCCAATTTGGATACACTTAAACCAAATTGAATGATTAGCACGAAAAGCTTCAGGGGCAGGAACAAAGAGCTGTAAAAGTTTAATTATAACATAACTGTCAAGGGACCCTTTCTTTCCAATATCTGACATCTGTTGAATGAATTGTCCAAAATTCTAAGAAGTTACATAAAATAACAGATTTTTGTTGTTTGTTTTAAAATCAGTGGCCAATTTATCCTAATTCGTTATGAAATTTTCCAGGAATTCAGCAGTTGTATCTAGCCATGTAGAAGTACCCCTCATAGCTCCTTCACTTGGCCAGGATTAATACATACATACATATATACATACGTACGTACGTACGTACGTACGTACATACATACATTCATACATTCATACATACATTCATACATACATACATACATATTGCCTATGTACTATGTATTTCTAAATTTGATAATTAAATGAAAAATACATTCTATGTAACTTTCCATCCTTGTAAAACCATCCTTTTTTTAATCTATGTCCACATATGGAAGGAAGGAAGGAAGGAAGGAAGGAAGGAAGGAAATGGGAGAGAGGGAGGGAGGAAGGAAATGGGAGAGAGGGAGGGAGGGAGGGAGGAAGGAAGGAAGGACGGGAGGAAGGAAGGAAGGAAGGAAATGGGAGAGAGGGAGGGAGGAAGGAAGGGAGGAAGGAAGGAAATGGGAGAGAGGGAGGGAGGGAGGAAGGAAGGAAGGACGGGAGGGAGGGAGGAAGGAAGGAAATGGGAGAGAGGGAGGGAGGGAGGGAGGAAGGAAGGAAGGAAAGAAGGACAGGAGGGAGGGAGGGAGGAAGGAAGGAAGGACAGGAGGGAAGATTGAATGGAAGAAAGGAATAGAAAGAGGGAGAGAGGGAGGAAGGAAGGAAGGAAGGAAGGACAGGAGGGAAGATTGAATGGAAGAAAGGAATAGAAAGAGGGAGAGAGGGAGGAAGGAAGGAAGGAAGGAAGGAAGGAAGGGCCAGAAAGAGGGAGGCAAGGGGAGAGGGAGAGTATGGTGGTGTATAAACAAGTAAATGCTGAGAAGGAATTTATGGAATCCACAGCCCAGTTCTTTTTTCATGCTTTCTATTATTCTTTCTTTTTCTATTGTTCTTGAATCCTGGATTCTCCTCCAGGCCTTCTTTTTTCTTTTCTATTGCCAACGATGCCTAATGCCTTGTGGGGCACCGTCTCCATCCCTACACAAAAGGGTTGGGTGTGGGTTATTTCTCGCTTAACCAGCCAGTGGGAAATGGGAGTCTGCCAAGTCTCCTGGCCTCCTGCCTGGCACCCTGTTTCTGACGGGAACTTCAGAAGCCAAGAGAAGCGGGCCTCTATTTCAGTTTCACTGACATCTCCAATCTCCACAATTCTTCCAGAAATCAAGGGGTGAGAAATCACATAGAGCAATTCATTTCTTCTTCTTCTTTCTCTCTCTCTCTCTCTCTCTCTTTTTCTAATTGCTGAATCGACCATTAATTCCATTCTTCGGGTGTCACGTAACGGTTTAACTGGCCATAACGAAATCTCAGCCCAAATGAAGCCACACTACATTAGCTAACACAAAGAAACAAACAGTTAAAGTAAGCGGAACTAGAAAAATTCATTGCTGGCCCAATCAAGGATAAAAGAATCGCCTGATATCAACTTTGGGAATCAAACGGGGGTTATACTTTAAAACTCCCCAGTGCCTGAAAGCTAATGCTTGGATTTGTTTTTCTGGTTAAAAATGTATCTTGAGTTATAAAGGCAAGTTGTGAGATGGACACACCTTCCTTTCCCAAATTTTTATCGTTTTGCAGTTCACGACTACAAACATTTACCTTGATCCGTCCAAATCAGAAACCCTTTTTACTAACAACCGGCCCTTTACAAGACTGCCATATAAAATAACAGTAATACAGGCAGTCCTCAATTTACAACAGTTCCATTTAGTGACCGTTCAAAATTACAAAGGCACTGGAAAAAGTGACTTCATTTTTCACACTTACGACCGTTGCAGCACCCGTTTGGTCATGTGATTTACATTCGGATGCTGGGCATCCGAATGTAAATTTATGACGGTTGCAGTATCACGTGACCCCGGGACACTGCAACGATCGTCAATGTGAGTCAGTTGCTAAGCATCTGAATTCTGAACACCTGACCAGGGGGAAGCTGCAATGGTGGTTAAGTGTGACACAACCAGCACCAACTCGGAGTGCACTAAGGACCTCACAGAACTACAATCCCCTTTTTTTAACTGTCTGCCTGCTTTAACAAAGGATAGTAGACCAAGTGGGCACCTTTCAGCAGTCAGGCTGTCTCTCTCCTTTGCCAATTCTTGATCGCATTTCAAGGCAAAATCTGCAGTCTGCGTTCCAGAAAAAAAACTAGACAGCCTAGCACCATTTTAATGAAACTTGTAACTGGTTCCTTAACGAAAAACTGCAAAAACAGTTTCGCCCCTTTTTCTGATTCTAATTTAGAGCAATGTTTCCCAGCCTTGGCGACTTTAACCCAGGCCGGCTAGGGAATTCTGGGAACTGAAGCCCCTACGTTGTAAAGTTGCCAAGGTTGTTTTAGAGAGAAGTGCTTGAGCTGTGAGGTGAAGGAACTGTATACACAACTGCTTTACCGGTCTGGCTTTGCGTGCTTATGTGGATTGACAAGATGCATATTTCTTGAGTAACATCACGGAGGGAAAAGAAAAATGCAATTACAGGCCAAGGTTCCAGCCATCTATTTTAGGATTGGCAAGCCCTTATCTGAATAGAGCTTTAACGGTTATTCATGTTTTAATAAATATACAGTGAAATTTCGAATGATTTCATTTTCAAGAGAGCGGAGGCCTTCTACTAACGTCTACTAACACTCTGGATTTTGTCGTGTCTTTTTCAGGTTCTCACTAACAAATATTATTTCATCTCTTGTGTTTCTGCCACACTATGGCTGCAAAAAAAAAACCAAAAAATCTTTCCTATTTTATCCCAATGGCTAAACTTCAAGACTAGACTCCATCTTTAGGCTACCTGGATATTAACATTAAAAGCAAAGTTAGAAAAGACAGGACTGGCTACTCCTGCAGGCTAGAAACCAGGAGAGAGTGAGTGAGTTCTAGTATGGCCTTAGGCCTGAAAGCCAGTTGGGTGACTTTCAGCCAATCACTAGAAGACAGTGAGCTCTAGTCTCACCTTAGCCATGAAAGCCAGTTGGGCGAATTTGGGCCAATCTGTCAGGCGCAAAATATTAGGACCAATGTTAATTTCCAGTTCAGCTGAGTTATTGCTCATGCTTAGGCACAAAAAATTAGTCAACTAATGGTCAGCATTAAGTACCACTAGATTAAACTTGAAGAGAATTCAAGAGGAGTTAGATTTAGATACCTTGAGGGGACTTGTAAGGATTTTTAAAAAGGCAACACAGTTCTTTTTTTTTAATAAGTTTTTATTGAATACAAAAAAAAAAAGATTGAAAACATTGAACGTGGTAAATCGTCTTTGACAGACATCTCAGTCCATATTATACATTAATTACATATAACTTATCTATACACAAACTATACATTGCTAATCTCTATTTTAAATTATCTCTTTATTTGTGACCTCTATTTTTTCCCCTCCATCTATAAAATTTATTCCATATCAAATAAAATTCTGTGTCTTCCTGGTTTTTTAATCTTTTAGTTAATCTATCTAGTTCTGTGCAAAACATAATTTTCTTTATTAGATCTTCCTCACTCGGTGTTTCTACTGCTTTCCATTTTTGAGCAAATAGTATCCTTGCCACCGTAGCCACGTGAATGATTAAATATGTGTCCTCTTTATTTACATTTTTCTCTAATATTCCTAATAGTAATGCCTCAGGTTTGTATAGAATGTTTTGGAAAAAAAAAAGCCAACACAGTTCTAAGCTACATTAACAGAGGGATAGAATCAAGATAACATGAAGTGCTAGTATCACTTTACAATGCCTTGGTAAGGCCACACTGCATCCACGTTTATTAATCACGATGTCAAAAAGATGTTGAGACTCTAGAAAGAGTGCAGAGAAGAGCAACAAAGATGATTAGGGGACTGGAGGCTAAAACATTCAAAGAACAGCTATGTCTAGTTTAATGACAAGAAGGACTGGGGTGACATGATGGCAGTGTTCTAATATTTGAAGGGCTGCAACAAGGAAAAGAGGGACATTCTATTCTCCAAAGCACCAGAAGGCATGACAAGAAGCAATGGATGGAAACTAACCAAAGAGAGAAGCAACCTGGAACTAAGGAGAAACTTCCTGACTATTAGAACAATTAACCAGTGGAACAACCTGCCTCCAGAAGTTGTGAATGCTCCAACACTGGAACTTTTTAAGAAGAGACTGGACAGCCATTGGTCTGAAATGGTATAGAGTTTCCTGCCCGAGCAGGGGGGTTGGACTAGATGACCACCAAGGTCCCTTCCTACTCTGTTATTCTGTTATAAAACAAGAGCAAAATAATTCCTTTATTTGTCTACTCTTGGTTTTTTCCCCCCACAACTGGATATAGTATTTCTAAGTTTATATTTTGCGAGCTATCTAAATGCAATCTGCAAATACGTCACTCATTCCAAGAACTCTGTATATAAAGTCTGGTAGCCAGTTGACCTAATGTTGTTCCTTAAAATAATGTTTTCGTTTACACAGACGTGTTGTTATTCCTAAAGCTCTCCACTTCAAGTACCCCAAGAAGTGAAAGTCATTTCAAGAAAACATTTTTCTGGCAAAGAAAGGAAACTGCTTTAATTGGGTAACTGGAGCTGCTGGTGCGTAGCCATGAAAGGACACAGCATTAATAAATATGTGCAAAATACTTGAACAAAAGGCAACAAAATGTATGCAGTTAGAAGAAACAGTGGAAATAATTGTTTTGCTTTAATGAGCTTAAGCATTCTCCTCTACTTATTCTTTGACCCCGCTATTCATTGGGGATAAGCACATTTGCAAGCTAAGTGAATTTTTTACGCCATTTCTGCTGAGAATATTAAAAAAAAACATTTCCTGTTTTCATGCATTATATTTTAAAATCTGCAGACTGATAAGGAAATGACATAGAATAAATATAAAACAATACTCTCGTTTGCATCTAACACGGAACCAGAAGTTAAACTCTGCTATCCAGTAATCCTTACACAAAAGTCATATCACTTAGCATCTTTCCCATACTTGGTACAATTACAAGGAAAAAAACACCCATCAAATCAAAAGTTATGCTACCAAATTGAGGGGGGGGGGAAATCAATTAAAAAAAGATACCATTTCATAGAATAATATCTAAAGTTGCCCGTGTTGAGAAGATTTGTCTACTGAATATGGCCAGGAGAAATGATAAAGAATTTCATTCGTTTTTTGAGGGAGAAAGGAAATACAAGATGCTTATTTGCAAATAGGATTTCAAGCACTTGAGAATTTAAAAACTGAACATTGATGAATGTTACCTCCCCATTCATTCTAGATCCACGCTGATCTAGAACAGGCAGTCATGCAATACACTAGAAGAGAACTCATCTTTGGACTTGAGAGAGGGGATAAACACATTTTCTCAATGGTGGTGCCCATTTTATGGGATATGCTCGTCTCAGAAGTATATGTAGGTTAGAGCCATTTTGTTTCAGTATGCATTTGGCTCCTCACTTCCGCAATTTAATTTACTGGGGGCTTATAATGCTTATCTGATTGTTGATAAATCTGTTTAAACTCTTTGCCCTGGGTTTCTGCATCTTGTCTTTTGAGTTTTCTGTACCCCAGCCAGAACCTAAGAGAAACGGGATGGCCTATAAATATTGTAAAATCAATAAATAAGTGAACCGTGCTCAGAGCCAAGGGCAAGATGCAAATGCAGCTGAACTTACTGGAAACAGTGACTACAGTGTGATCAAATTTAATTTAGATGTAAGTGGAAAATTGCCAAAGAGGTAAAATGCTAAACTGATACCGTTGAAGGAACAGCCGCAATGAGGATCTGGGGTAATGTTTCAGAGAGATGAGGGGGGGTGGGTGGGAAAAAAAACCACCTTGTGAATATTCACTTTTCAACATTGTACTGCTGAGGGATTTAAATATTATGAAAATATAAGGGAGAAGCAAAACATGTCATTGGATTACAAAGAACTATTTATTTGTTTGTTTTAATAACCAACCAAAAGAACCTCAAACAAAAAAAAAGGGGGGGGGAGAAAATTATAAAGAGAGTCGGTTTGGTCTAGAGGTTAAGGCACCAGGCTGAAAACCAGGAGACTGTGAGTTCTAGTCCCGTCTTAGACATGGAAGCCAGAAGGATGACTTTGGGCCAATCTATCTCTCTCAGCTGAACTCACCTGACAGAGCTGCTGTGATGGGGAAAATAGGAGGAGGAAGTATTATTAGGTATATTCGCTGCTTTGGGAAGGAAGGAAGGGAGGGAGGGAGGGAGGGAGGGAGGGAGGGAGGGAGGGAGGGAGGGAAGGAGGGAAGATAGGAAGGAAAGAGGGAAAGAAGGAAGGAAAGAGGGAAGGAAGGAAGGAAAGAGGGAAGGAAGGGAGGGAGGGAAGATAGAGGAAAGAAAGATAGGAAGGAAAGAGGGAAGAAAGGAAAGAGGGAAGGAAAGAAGGAAAGAGAGAAGGAAGGAAGGAAAGAGGGAAGGAAGGGAGGGAAGGAGGGAGGGAGGAAGGGAGGGAGGAAGGGAGGGAAGGAGGGAAGATAGGAAGGAAAGAAGGAAAGAAGGAAGGAAAGAGGGAAGGAAAGAGGGAAGGAAGAAAGGAAAGAGGGAAGGAAAGAAGGAAAGAGGGAAGGAAGGAAGGAAAGAAGGAAGGAAGGAAGGCACAACCCAAATTATTTCTTACACACACACACACACACACACACACACACACACATGGCTTCCTTCTAAGAAAACAAAAGGGTGGGTGGGAGGGGAGGCAGGGAAAGACAGACACCCTCATACACAGAGAAAAGACAAATGAACACAAGGCCAAAGCTTCTGAGAAAGATAAGTAATTGTACCTGTTACAAAAATGACTTCACTGTCTACCGTATAAAATTCCAAATCAGTAAGCGATGTAGCACACAGATGCACCCCACCATACAGTAAGAAAAGACGGCCAGTGGTATTTTGAACATTTCATCATCGCCGACTACGCAAGCAAAGTGTCAGTCCTGATCTTTTCTTCCCTTACAGTCCTACCACTTGAATACCAATCATATTAAACTCTAGCTCAGAATCTATCCACAATATACTACATTCCAGATGCCGTACCAGCTGGGAACGGACCCCTAGGCCATCTTGGCATGATCCCTTCGTCACTTTTCAGCTTGGACCAGGCAGCCATCCAAAAATGTGTGGGAATGTGTTAAAAACAGATGTCAGAACTAATGGTGTCCTTTTTTTCCCCTTCTTCTTCTCCAGAAGGGTAAGAAATACAGAAAATGCTCAATACGTCGTTCAATACTTCTTTTTAAAAGCCGTGAGCCGTGTTGTCAAGAAAATATATGTTAATTTTTAATTGAATCATAACACACTAAATTCTAGCCCCGTTGCTTGTTCTCCGGTCCTGCAAGTTGGCATCCCTCAACTTAGGCACAGATTTTTCAAATTAAGTCAACACCACCCTGGCATTTTTGATGTTTTGGGGGAGCTTGAAAAAGAGTTTTATGGCTTTCAACTTGTATTTTTAGCTGCCTTGCTGTTAACTGGAGAGACACTGGAGCTATCTATTTGGCAAAGATCAACTTGCTCCCCTGTTTCTTTGGCAGCTCTCACAGCCTTCTACTGTGTTTCATGGAAAAAAAGGGAGGCCCAATGCATCCAATCATCTAAGGTGATGAATAACCTCAAATGTCAGCAAGTTCCAGCAAAGAGGCAGCAAAAAAAAAAAGGCTTTAATGGAGTCTTAATCGTAACATACAGTTGCGTATTATCCTCTCAGTGTTACAGTCAATGGGATTTCTACTCTTCATTCTAAGATATACACATGTGCTGAAAAACGGTCATCCTGTAAATCATCTCCTACTTCACCAAGGCTTTGGTCTCTTCTCTAAAAAGATGCTCCTTAGTTGGTTTCACTCATGGGTGAGAAATCCCTCTTTCAAACTCAACACTCTCGGGTCTATATCCCATATCATCCTCTTCTTTCACTTAAAAGAACCAAAAGGGAACTGTAGCATCATCTCTTTAAAGTAGAACATTTACTCTGAAGTTCAGAAGGAAGGGAAATATTTAGGCAATTGCTCTAGTCATTGGAAAACCCTGTGTCTATGGCCCACTAAGTTAAAATCTGAATTCAATTTCTGTAGCAAGAATGCAGAGCCTTAACAACCAAAGCAGACTTAGGACAATTGTTACTTAGGCTCATAGAAAGCCACATTATTAAATCTTATTTATTCATTCAGTTTAACATGGTGCACACCATGACATTCTTCATCCTTGGCCCAAAGACAGAGGTAAGCATTGTGCCCTAGAATCAGACACAAGTGATACAGAAATCTTTGCCTTTTGGGCACCAGGGACTGGTTCCATCGAGAGAGGTTTTTCCACAGCTCAGAGGGGGCCTGGTTTCATGTGCTGCCTGCATCCCGTGGATGGGGTTTTGTTTGTTTGCGTGGCCTACTTTCTGGCATGCCGGGGCCCGGGGCCAGTCCACTGACAGGGAGTTGGGGACTCCTGCTTTACACCATGACTAGTGGAATTTCCAGACTCTTAGAAAAAGCTCTTTCCCACTGTTAATTTATGTTTTTTTAAAAAACAGGCGATCCTGGGAATCAAATCTTGTACCCAACACGCACAAAACATAACTGATCACTGAATTATAGTCCTCTCCTCCAATAATAGGAATTTGTATGTTCTGCCCACAAACACTTTTGAAAACTTACACAGGAAACTCAACACATTTCATTTAAGAATTAGATGACTAATCAAGGACCATCACTATATTTACCAGTATGGCATCAGAGGTGTAATTCCCTGGTTCAAGTCACTTAATTCTCAAAGCTATATGGCCTCTGAACCCATGGGGAAAGATTTGGTACAGTAATTCTGGGGAAACTATTTTTGGAAGACATCACCTGCTCATGGACCCAAACACAATGGAAGCCCAATGTGAAACTTGAATGTGCAAATAATCTTAGGTTTTGCAAAATTGTGTCTAACCAAATGCCTAGCTTTATTCTTTCTTTGCCCTAACCATGAGAACATATGGGTACGACCACAACTGAGCCCAAATCTTTTGTTGCTGAGACATTTCTAAATGAGTTTTGCCCCATTTTATAACTTTTCTTGCCAAGGTGAGGTGAGGTGAGATAACCTTTATTGTCATTTTTTATTGGCCCTTTGGCATACATTAAAAATGAAATTCTGTTTCCTGCTCTCAAAAGCGTACGCATACATAGCATACATACAGACATGCTATATGCATACGTGTGTATACACCTACACCCTTACATATAAATACATACAAATATTAATAACTGTTCATCTTGAATAATAATGGAAGGAGGAAGCTTTAGAATTCATGAGGTTAATATTGTATACAACAAAATTATGACTGAATCTGGATGTTCTGCTTCGGATACCACGGAACCCCGTCCTTCCAGAAGGTAACAAGAAAAACAGGTTGTGATGAGGATGTGTAGTGTCCCAGATTGTTAAGTGAAACACTACAGCTGTTAAGCTAATGAATTGTTATTGTTGTTGTTAAGTGAATCCAGCTTCCCCACTGAACTTGTCAGAAGATCACAAAAGGGAATCACACACTGCTGCCCATCATAAATATGAGTCAGTTGTCAAGCATCTGAATTTTGATTACATGATCATGGGGATGCTGCAATGGTCATAAGTGTGAAAAACGGTCAGAAGTCACTTTTTTCAATGCCATTGCAAGTTTGAACGGACACTAAGTGAACTGTTATACGTCAAGGACTGCCTGTACAGAACCTGCGGTCGTGACTCAAGTTCTAGAAATCCCACAGAAGAATCAGGACTCTGTCTTCACCTATGGCTACCTAGGATGAGCCATTCACATTCTAGAATAAAGGTTTAAAGACCTTTTTCTAATTTAAGCATGTGTCAGGTATGAAGTATTCAGCTTACGTGAATCTAATTTAAGAAAGGTATGTTTTAGTCTCAAGAGTCAAGAGATTGGCTCTAACCGTTGAATTCAGAAAAAGATGTTCCAAGTGTTTTCAATTTTCTAAAATCCATGTGACCTGTTTAAACATGGAATGACCTTAACGTGTGCTTGCCTGCAGCAAAAAGCAAATCAAATTAGAAAGCTAGAGAGAAAAGGGTGGTTTTAGCTTAATAATTTGTTACAAGAAATCCCACACTGTATTAATGCAATACTGGGGTCATTTGCCACGAGACTGACACTGTCACTTTAAAGGATGCCCTAAGCGTCTAATCAGATTCCAAAACTTAAGGACTGCCACATGCTCCCATTGTTATGCCCGTCCATCAATTAAATTTCTTTCGGTGTTTTATTATTTCAAATGCTCTCGTGAAGGTGTGCTTCTGAAATATTTGTTCATTAAGTTTATTAAATTATTGAAATATGTTCACGGTCATCCAAGGTTCTAAGCATTTGCCCCAGAACTCTGCCAAATATAAACTAGCAGTCAGGAAGAAAGACAATGAGGAAAAAGACAGATAGAAGCAGAGATGCAGAAAGGTATAAAGAACAAGGAAAGGAAAGGAAAGGAAAGGAAAGGAAAGGAAAGGAAAGGAAAGGAAAGGAAAGGAAAGGAAAGGAAAGGAAAGGAAAGGAAAGGAAAGGAAAGGAAAGGAAAGGAAAGGAAAGGAAAGGAAAGGAAAGGAAAGGAAAGGAAAGGAAAGGAAAGGAAAGGAAAGATATGTACCAAGAATGATTTCCAAAGACTTCTTCCTAGCATTCTCCCCCCGAAAAAAATAAAATTCCAAACAGCAGGTTAATGTTAACAGTATTAATCTGTTTTTCCCTTCCTTCACTCCTGCTTCCATCAAGCAGTTGAAGCCACTGTTAATTCACAATTAATTCTGATGCCTATTTAATTAAATTTCTACAACATTAGGAAAGAACGCCAGCATAAAATCACCCAACTGATTCCACCACATTCCCAACTCAAAGAATGAATGGAAGAAGCCCTATTTAAACTTCCTATCTTGTGTCCACTTAAAGGCTGTTGTGGTGTATAACAAATGCCCTGTGTTATTCTCCACCGAACTCAGAAAGAAAATGTCATTATAGAATCAATACAAGAATAAAGGAGGGTGGGTTTTTTTCTCTGTATGGCCACCAACATTTTCCTTTGCTAGTCAAAAAACAGAAATGGAAAATCAATTCCTTGCCAGAAAGCGAAAATCAATTCCTTGACAGCCTAAGACTATTTCAGAAAAATTAGATAATGAATTTTATATCTTAAGATCTCTCTTTAGAGCCAAAACAAACTGTAACATCAGAAGCCTAGTTTTTCTGCAAAGGGGTTTTTTTCTTTTAATTCCACTAACTATGCAGGAAAAAATGATTAAAAGTGACAGGGTTCTTACGTAATATTTGAAACGAGAACAGACTTACAGCTGCTTTCACCTTTTATTCAGTAACTTGCATTTGCTGCGGTTACAATAATGCATCTTCCCCAAAACTCCTGTACCCTACAGGGAGCAGACGCAAATTTTCAAACATGTAATGGACACCTGCTGAGGATCTCAGCTCCATCAGGGCTCTCTTGGTGCATGCCCTGAGGTTATTTGGGAACATGTGTCTGTCTTTCACTTTTTCAAGAAAAACCATAGTTATACGTGACCAAGATGGAGAAGCACAGGGGCTCACGAGGTTAGAACACTGAGCTGCCAATCAGTAGGCTTGTGTTTGAATCCCGTTGCTGCTGGTGGTGGGGTGAGCTCCTGTCACAGGCTCCAGCTCCTGCTGATCCAGCAGTTTGAAAGCAGGTGACTGCAAATAGATTAATGAGTACCACTTCCGTGGGCAACTTCATGGGGGCATGAAAGGGGCTCCCAACTGGGCATCCCCCGAGCAACGGTGATATCACCAGCAAATCGTTCCACCGTGGAAGCACTTCAGTACTTCTGACACACACACAAAAATGACCAAGATAAATTGCTGCAATTGTGAAGGGCCTCTGAAGTTGCCAGCCAGAGTTTATCTGCAGAGGAAAATTTGCATTTTTTTAGAATTTGGGACAGGTTTAAGAGCAGGATTTCACGTTGTGAGAATCATAACGCCTTTCTCCAAAAAGAGCCCTGATTCGGCCCATGGTTGGGTCATATCCCTCAAGTTCACAACAGTGGTACAGTTAAAATCCAAGCATTTTTTAAAAAGCAGACAGTGGAAAGGAAAAAGATGGAGACTTGGCTCTCTGACCCCTCCCACCTAGACTTGTTACCTTCTCGGTCCTCTTCTCAAATCATCCAAGAGGCATCTTGAGTCATTCCTAGTATCTCCCATTCATAACTGGGAAGCGTGCCACCAAGCAGCCAACTTTGGCGGTGAAACCAGCTGTTTGTCAGCAGGAGAGACAAAATTCCTGCTGGCTCAGAACGCCATCTTGGGGATGGGTCAAGTTGCTCCTGTTGTGAGGCACAACGCACAGAATACCTTAAAAAAAAACCAGCCATCTACTTTTTCTTCTATGCCAGCCTCCAATTTGCACATGGTTCCAAAAACCCAGATTTGAAACAAATTTGCCTGCTCCCAGTGAAGCATTTTTCATGCTGGCGATGGCTGATTCTACTTGAACAGTTTACACTATAAACCGGTCCTTTTTCTTAGCTAAGTATGCAAGTAGATCCAGCCATCACCAACATGAGTGCTTTAGCTTCTAAACTTTTCTGTTGCTTCCATCACTCGTGTGTGGGCGAGTCACACTGCCCACAAGTGGTTAGCAGAAACTCAGCCAAGTAGGAAGCTCACCTTACACATAAAGTTACTAAAAAAGTAAAAGAAAGAAAAAAAAGGGAGGGAGGGAGGGAGCGAGGGGAGAGAGAGAGAGAGAGAGAAAAGGGAGGGAGAGAGAGGGGAGAAGGAAGGAAGGGGAGAGAGAGAGAAAGAAGGGAGGGTGAGAGAAAGAAAGAAAGAAAGAAAGAAAGAAAGAAAGAAAGAAAGAAAGAAAGAAAGAAAGAAAGAAAGAAAGAAAGAAAGAAAGAAAGAAAGAAGAGGAAAGAAAAAGCTCTGATTTTTCAAGAAAAACATCAGGGCTTGATTTATGTTACAGTGCCTATGACATAAGACTCACTTAGAAGCCCAATTTTTTCTGGCCCTCGTATTCCACCAGCACTGCCAACAAATCAAAACCACATTGCAACCAATTAAAGAACTAATCTTTTCTATTCATCTGTCCATATCGTTTTTAACATTTTTGTCATAGTGTAAAGCAAAGAAGCAGATTTTGAAACAAAATTAGGACACAGGAAGAGCCACTTAAAAATTACTTCCATTTATATTTACATACTCCAGATTAAGAATCGAAGGGAAAAAAACAACAACAACCCCACAATTCTAACTTGAAAAATAGCACACTCTTCTGTTGTCTAACAAAAATACTACGAATGCATCTTTTTAAATTGCTTTGTATTCTTCTTAATTCAAAGACAGGATATAAATCATCAACAAAAATGAGAATAAAATCAATAGTGCTTTTAAAGGCTTAATGTAAGCTGGATCCTCTCCATTGCTGTCATCTTAAAATCAAAGATTTGCACAGGATGGCTATGTATGTTCAACTGTACACAATTAAATACTTACTGTACACAATGTCACAGGCTAAAGTTGCAATTCTACACAAACCTATTTAGAAGTAAACTCAGTTGAACACCATAATACATCTACATTCAATGAGAATAGATCTGCATATGCTAATACTTTCTGTTATTAAACATTTTACATTGACTGTTAGTGGGTCTTTTGATGCAAACAGTACATTAAGTGACCGAAGTTACAATGACACTGAAAAAAATGACTTATGACTGTTTTTCACAATTACAACTGTTGCAACACCTCCCACCCACCACCCACCCCATGGTCCACGTGATCAAAATTCAGACACTTGGCAACTGACTCATATTTACGACGGTTGAAATGGCCCAAGGTCACGTGATCCCCTTTTGCGACCTAACCCGACAAGCACAGTCAGTGGGGAAGCCAGATTCACTTGACAACCATGTTACAACTGCAGTGATGCACTTCACAAGTGTTGCAAGAGAGGTCGCAAAATGGGGCACTTTTAACAAAAGTCTCACTTAAGAACAGAAATTTGGTGCTCAAATGTAAATCAAGGATTACCTGTAAGTTTTCGTAAGTGAAATGCTAAATTTCCAACCCTTTTTTGATCCTTAAAGTTGCCCGATGCTTTTCATCCAGTCTCTGTTGCTTACTGTAGGTCCTTTAAATTGAAAGGGTTGCAAAGATATGAGGGGGTTGATGTTGTTAGTTGTTAGTTGCGAAATTGTGTCCGATCCATCACCACCCCATGGACAACGTTCCTCCAGGCCTTCCTGTCCTCTACCATCTTCTGGAGTCCATTTAAGCTCACGTCTCCTGCTTCAGTGACCCCATCCAGCCACCTCATTCTCCGTCGTCCCCTTCTTCTCTTGCCCTCCATCTTTCCCAGCATCAGGCTCTTCTCCAGGGAGTCCTTCCTTCTCATTAGGTGGCCAAAGTATTTGAGTTTCAGCTTCAGGATCTGGCCTTCTAAAGAGCATATATATGTGTGTTTATGTTGTTGTTAGTTGCGAAGTTGTGTCCGACCCATCGCAACCCCATGGCCAACGTTCCTTCAGGCTTTCCTGTCCTCTACCATCTTCTGGAGTCCATTTAAGCTCAGGCCTGCTGCTTCAGTGACTCCATCCAGCCACCTCATTCTCTGTCGTCCCCTTCTTCTCTTGGCCTCCATCTTTCCCAGCATTAGGCTCTTCTCCAGGGAGTCCTTCCTTCTCATTAGGTGGCCAAAGTACTTTAGTTTCAGCTTCAGGATCTGGCCTTCTAAAGAGCAGTCGGGGTTGATCTCCTCTAGGACTGACCGGTTTGATCACCTTGCAGTCCAGGGGACTCGTAGGAGTCTTCTCCAGCACCAGAGTTCAAAGGCCTCCATTCTTTGGCGCTCAGCCTTTCTTATGGTCCAACTTTCACAGCCATGCATTGCAACTGGGAAAACCATGGCCTTGACTATACGTACTTTTGTTGGCAGGGTGATGCCTCTGCTATATGAGGGGGTACAAAGTCCCAAATGGGATGCCTTCATGCCTTTGCAAGAAGGGATGGGAAAGCTTCAAAGACAAAGTGAACCAGAGTCAAAGAGCAGCAGAAAGCTAGATATGAAATGGGATTTCTCCCAAAAGCTGAAAGCTGACTTTGAAGAATTAAGGAGATAAGTCGTAAAGAAAAATGGGTCAGATGTGAAGGGTAGAAGAAAGATGCTGGAGATAAACTAATGAAAGCATGGTCAGGTCATTTTATTACTGAAAAAACGGAGAAAGTCCTGAGGGAAAAAAGAGACAAGGGAATGAAGGATGGATCCAAAAATGAAAGACGGAGAAAAGACAACCGGGCAGAAACACTTCTTGGCCCATACAGTGATACCGTTTTGATGTAATGCATTAAAAACTGTGGGAAGAAATCGGAGAATCCGTGCACCTTCCCCATGAAATGGGTACTCCCCATCCAACTTTCCCATACAGATAATCAGAGCTGTCAACTGCCAGGAAACTGCTTATCTGCAGAGATAGGAAGAAAATAACACGAAGGACCAAACTTGGAAAATGAGTGAGCATTCTCACTTGTCTTGCTACAGGATCTTTCTCCACCCTACTCGGGACTTCTCATTCATTGCTGTTTCTTTTCAAAAAGAAATAAATTGTACATTCATTCAGCCTTTCATCTTCCAAACCCTTTAGCGCCCAGAGCCAAAGTGACTAAGAATCAGGGACGATGGGAGCTGAAATCTAACACAGCTGGATGGTATCAAGCTGGGAGAGGCTGTCCCAGATCTTAGTTACGAAAAAAAACCAAGATGACCATATTTGTCCCATAATCTTACTCATGTCCACTGTTGGTGGTCTATCATCTGGAATGATTTTATTATTTGGAAGCAGTTACCTTGAATGTTGGGGAAAAAAACAACAGTATGAAAGTAATCCAGAACTACTAATATTTGGGGGAAAAATAACTGGGTTTTTTTTTTCTTGAGCAACTTAGAAGGACAGAAGCAAAAATAAAAAATATGATGGTTCAAGGAAAGGCAATGCCCATTACTTATAGCAAAATGTAGATAATCTCTTAAACTGTCCACTAGCCAACTAAACATATGGATAGTCCTTAGGATTATCCACGATAAGCAGGAAGATATTTGGGGTTCAATCAGGGCTGTCTAAGTGACAAAATGTTCAAATACCACACAGGGAAATCAATTTGGGGACAATTTCAACTACAGCGATTTGTCAGAATTTTAGTCACTGTTGTATTTTATGCATTACTATGTTGCTTAATATGTATAAATTCCAGTAATTGTGTATAAATGATGGAGCATGGCTTTTGGGTGCCAAATACAAACTGGTCCAAAATGAACACAGCAAGCTTTGCAGCCAAGAATTGAAACACATTTCTTAGTAAGGGAGGGCAGACAGTTTTTATGTAGGCTTTCTCCTCCAGGACTCAAACCCTTCTATCACGCATGCCGTGGCAAAATACTGTGTTGCAGCCATGTCCACAAGAAAAAAATTGGTTACAGATTTATAGCCGTCAACTTGTGCCAATTTTTTGGAGATATCTCTAATCATGTTTGGAACATTATATTTACTCACACACTAATCGGCTATCCACTCATGTAAACTAGGGAGTGACCCTAACATTTTGAGAACATGTATTTTCTTAACAGGGATGCTATTATTTACTATTAATGTTAGTACTATTTTGATTTTTTCTTAATATATTGTAAAAAGTGATGTCTATTGCTGGTCTATGACTGTAATAAAGTTATCATTATTACACATTTCTTAGTAAATATTCAACCATAACTAGCACACTCTATGAATAATAGTACTTTAATAAAATTAGAAATATATTAACCGCTATAGTGTAAGTATGAAACAGGGACTGTAGAGATACTTCGGGAGCAAATCAATGTCTTTTTTTTCTCCTGGCTATTGAATAATATATGGATATGTGGAATTGGAAGGTTTTCCATTTGCTATACCTGTAAGGCTGAATATAATGAACTATGAGTGCAGAATATGAATCCACGCACAGCATTGCTGCAGTAGAACAGGCTTCAGGTTGTTCCTATTAATATTTTACTTGTCTCTATTTCAAACTAACAGTGAGTCTTTTAAGATACACGTTTGGGAAAAAAAAACACCATGTAAGCAGCAGTGACATTCGTTTTAAACCGGCCTAAATGCCAGCTCAGCAGCGAATAACCAGATTACATAGATAGAAGTAGTTCATTCTATCTTCAGAGAAAAATCATGGTTTTGGATAACATAATAATGTAGCAGGAAAGAAGTAAATATTTGTGTTGCAAATATAGAAAGCAGCAACCAAAAGCTGGAGAAATTATGTGGGCAGCCAAGGGCAAAGATGAGCCCTAAGGTCTTCCTTCCACTGCAAATCGTGTTTGTTTGTTTGTTTGTTTTATTTATTTTGCTTAATTTTATTTTCTCAAGCACCAAGTTTCTCAGGGATAAGGTCACTGGCAAAGTTCACATAACACCCTACATTTTCACTAAATCAAACCTGACACATTGAAATAAGCCAGTGGAATCCTGAAAAGGTTTTAAGTCCTCGTGATTTTCAGGAGCATTCCTCTGAATATAAATCAAGGCTTGAGTCACACATCAGTCTAACCCACAACTCTTGATTTCATCGCAGACACACACACACACACACACACACAAAGACGCACACACACACACTAGCAATAAGAAATCTTCTCAGATTTTTACAGATAAGCTACTGGCTGCAATTCAAGGTGTTGGTTGCCCCCTTCATAGCCCTTCAAGGTTTGAGGCTGGTTGACTTATGGGACCGTCTCTGCTCAGACTCTCCTCTTCCTCTCTGGTCATCAGAAGAGGCATGCCCCAAGAGCCATCTGCTAAGATGGGTTGGCTGGTGGAACCAAGGAGGACCTGGGATTTCACGTTGGCATTGAACGGTTTCATCTGAGGGGCGGATTCAACTCTCAACTGACTGGTAGCAAAACAAATAGCAGATAGCAGCCTTGACCACTTCTGAAAATTATAACCCTCTGACAGAAGAGAATATTTGTAACTAACCTTGAACTCTGGAGACCTTGGTGCTCTCTGAACCTGGATGGTTTCTTACAGATGTTTCATCACCCAACCAGGTCACATCACTGGTGCACTTGCATGAAACATCTGCCAGGAAACCACCAAGCTCAGAGAGCACTAGAGACCCCACAACTGTAATCTAACGTGGCCATCATTCTCACATATCAAACTATGTCTGAGGGAAAGAATAGTTGCCATGAGCAGAGTTTATCTGGAGCCAGGCTGGCTGGGCAGGAGGGAAAGGAAAACTATTTACCATTTAACAGATTGGGGGGGGGCTTTACATCTCTGCATTACTCACACTGTGCTACCTCTGTGCTTTAAGGGTCCATGTACAATTCCCATCAATTTTATGCAGAGATCAACGTGTTTGGGGGAGGCCTCGTGTTACAAACGAATGTCCACAGCCTGTGACACACTTCCCAAGTTAGCTTTAGAACATTTGCCAAGATTAACAGGGGCTCTTATGTGCTATTTTCTTTGCCATTATATCTCTACTCCACATTTAGCGCAATTATCTCTAGCTTCTGGAATACACACTGCCGGTCTAATTAGAAGAAACATGGTTTGTTATTTTCCAGAGTCCCTGCTTTATCCATTACTAACTCCCTTTGTAATTTCACTGTTTAATAAAGTTCGTCAAGCACAAAATAACCCAGCCCTGCAAAAATAATAATAATAATAATAATTAAATAAACATGGAAAGTGATGCATTCCACGGCTACACATGGAGTATTAGCTGTATTTAGGGATTTCTCTAAGATGGTTTTGTGAATATTACAAACGTTCTATTAAAAAAAAATACAATATGAGAGTTCGTTTGCAGCGTTTCGATCTCTTACATGTCACTATGTCTTGTGGAAGGCGATTATAAGGAATCCTTTTGTAAAGTATTTGGTTGACTACCAAAGACAATTTGATCTTCATTTCAAAGGTAACCAATATAATTTCCACTTCCTGAATTAACATGTGTTTGAGAAAACAGTTATTCTTGCCATTCTCTACAATTGGGGGTGAATTTTTGGGGCTTTTAAAAACTTCCCAAATTGTGCCTAAAACACATTATGTTACTGACTTCATCGTCAAAGTATGCAGATCTTTGACTTAACCACAAACGCTCACAGATCAATGTGGAAATGAAATGGAATGGACTTATGAATGAGCACAGGCAAAACTAATCTGAGTAAAAGGACATTTTTATGCCGTAGTTAACACAGAATATGATTCAGTGACATACACAAGTGCATGAGGTTTATTAGCACACACGTTCTCATTTTTCAGTGGGACACGAAAAGGAGAATATCTAACATCTGTTCCCTTCTTTTCTATCTTTGCACCATTTCTTTTCGTAAATTAGATGGCTCGAAGATTAGAATAGAATAGAGCTGGAAGGGACCTTGGAGGTCTTCTAGTCCAGCCCCCTGCTCAAGCAGGAAAACTATACTATCTCAGACAAGTGGCTGTCTGCTTAAAAATCTCCAGTGATGGAGCAATCCACAATTTCTGAAGGAAGCTGTTCCACTGGTTAATTGTCCTCACTGTTGGGAATTTTCTCCTTAATTCCAGGTTGCTTCTCTCTTTGATCAGTTTCCAACCATTGTTTCTTGTCCTGCTCTCTGGTGCTTTGGTGAATAATGTGACACCCTGTTCTTTGTGGCAGCCCCTCAAATACTAGAATACTGCTATCATGTCTCCCCTATTTCTTCTTTTCTTTAGACTATCTAAACCTAAGCCCATTCATATGGATTATGTTCCAAGTTCATATATGGCTGCCTTTTGCTCACAGATTCTAGACTGAGAAAACCTCCTGTTCAGATAGGGATTCATTTAACTAGGAATATCATTTTATTTTTTGTAGCTTTCCATCATGTTAAGAGAAATACAGATAGTCCTCATTTAGCAAACACAACTGGGACCTGCAACTCGGTCCCTGAGTGAAGCACCTGCTAACTGAAATTTCGACTGTGCTTATGATCTGACTTCAGCTTCCCCTTGCTTTATAGACTTTGATGGACATCAGTGTAAGGACTGGACATAAAGTTGTATTGTTTCATCATCACCGTCACTAAACAAGATAGTTGCTAAATGAGGATTGTCTGAAATGGCCTTGGCTGAGACACAGAGACAACCAACACAGCACCAGCCCATCACACCAGCAAGCAGAGACATTCCCAACACTGAATAAAAGGATCACCCTCATTTCATATGCAGCAGACTAACCTGATCATCAAAGTGGTAAGTAAGGAACTGCTCTCCTGTGGTGTCTTCTAAAAAACTTCCTTGTGGAGAAAGTACAAATTCGGGCAAGAAATAAGCCTCTTGTAACTGTTCTGCTGTTGTCTGGAAAAGAACACAAGACCACCTGTTACAGATTCAAAAGAAAGAAGACAAATACAGGACATTTCTCAATGGCAACACTCTGCCCACAGTCTAGAGTTCAATCTTGATGGGGCTCATGGTTGATTTAGCCTTCCATCCTCCTGAGGTCAGTAAAAATGAGGACGCAGATTGTTGGGGGAAATAATGCTGATATTATAAACCAGGGGTCTTCAAACTTGGCCCTTTTATGACTTGTGGACTTCAACTCCCAGAATTCCTCAGCCAGGCACGCGGGCTGAGAAATTCTGGGAGCTGAAGTCCACAAGTCATAAAAGGGTCAAGTTTGAAGACCCCTGTTATAAACCATTCAGAGAGTGCTATAAAAGTGCTAAGGGGTGGTATATAAGCCTAAATGCTATCGCTATTGCTATGAACCTAGGAAATAAATTATATATTTTCTCCTTTACCAAATACATACACTGGGTCAGTGCAGACCGTAACACATACCTCACTTTTAACTGAGAAACTAGCCACGGAAATAAACACTTCTCCGTAAGCTCCTCTCTTTTCTTTCAAAAGTTGGCTAATGTGCCGCTTTGGATTTGGCTTAATAAATTGTGTAAACCTGATTTCTGTGGCCCGTAGGCCATAGTTTATGACTGAGCATGATTTGAGAACCAGACAACTGGGTTTATTCACGGTTTACAACGTCAAGATTTAATGTACCATAGCATACAGGCCTAGTCATTTAAACACTTGGTTGGCCTAATCACCACCAGAATTGAGGCAGATTAAACCCTAGATATGATTACCACAATTCTTCACTTAATTGTGGGGAAGGTTTTAGTTAATTTAAGAGGGACAGCCATGGACTCCTGTCGCCATTGGAGAACAGTTGGACTAGGTGGGTTGCCATCTGCAGTTAGAAAGGGAACAATCAATGGGGAAGGCATCCCTCTTTAAATTGCAATTTTATACAATCATCATAATAAAACTAAGTGCTAAAATATAGTCAATACTTTTTCACCTGTATAGACATTCGTATATTATATTTATATTTTATATTTATTAAACTTCTATACCGCCCCTCTCCCGTAGGACTCGGGGCGGTTTACAACCCAATAAAAACATATAAAACAATAAATATTTAAAATTAAATTAAATTAAATAAATACAAGGCTGTTACTAAAAACCTGTTAAAAACCCAATTCTAAAACCCAAACAGCCTTGTTTAAAAATTTAAAACCCGAGGAGATCTAGGCCAGGCCGGCTTGATTGAAGAGATGAGTCTTCAACTCTCTTCTGAAGGTGCAGAGATCATGACACGTCCGGAGTTCCAGGGGGAGCTCGTTCCACATCGTCAGTGCCCCCACAGAAAAGTCTCTCCCCCTGGGTGCCACCAGCCGACACTGCTTAGCCGATGGCACCCTGAGGAGGCCCTCTCTGTGGGAGCGAACTGGTCGATGGGAGGTATTTACTGGCAGAAGGCGGTCTTGTAAATAACTGGGTCCTATGCCATGGAGCGCTTTAAAAGTGGTAACCAGTACCTTGAAGCGCACCCGGAAAGCCACCGGCAACCAGTGCAGCTCGCGCAGGATGGGGGCCATTCGTGCCCGCCAGGGTGCCCCCACTACCACCCGCGCGGCCGCATTCTGTGCCAGTTGAAGCCTCCACGTGCACTTCAAGGGGAGCCCCATGTAGAGAGCATTACAATAGTCCAGTCTGGAAGTGACGAAGGCATGGGTGACCGTGCATAGTGCGTCCTTATCTAGGAAGGGGCGCAACTGGCATACCGGAGGAATCTGGTAAAACATCCTCCCGGCCACGGCCGTCAGATGGTCCTCAAGGGACAGCCGTGAATCTAGGAGGACTCCCAAGTTGCGAGCCCTTCCCGTGGGGGCCACTGACTTGCCCCCGATAGACAGCGATGGAGTCAGCTGGTTGTACCGGGACGATGATAACCACAGCCACTCGGTCTTGGAGGGGTTGAGCTTGAGACCGTTCTTCCCCATCCAGATCCGCACGGCCTCCAGGCACTGGGTCAGCACGTCAAGAGCTGTTGAACAACAAGGGCGAGAGGACCGACCCCTGAGGTGCCCCACAATCAAGGGGCCTCGGGGTCGACCTCTGACCCCCTGTCAACACAAACTGCGTCCGGCCAGAGAGGATGGAAGAGAACCACCGAACCACGGTGCCCCCTATACCCAGCCCCGCCAGCCGGCGCAGCATGATACCATGGTCGATGGTATCAAAAGCCGCTGAGAGGTCCAATAGCACCAGGATAGAGGAGCAACCCCTGTCCCGGGCCCGCCAGAGACCATCCACCAATGCGACCAAAGCTGTTTCCGTGCTGTAACCTGGCCTGAAGCCCGACTGGAACGGGTCCAGGTACGACGATTCCTCCAGGTGCTGAGGGAACTGTCGAGCAACCACACTCTCAACAACCTTCGCAACAAAGCGAAGGTTGGAGACAGGACGGTAATTAGATAGAACAGCCGGGTCCAAGGCGGGCTTCTTGAGGAGGAGTCGCACCACCGCCTCTTTCAGGGCAGCGGGGAAGACACCCTCACTCAACGAGGCGTTGATAATTGCCTGGAGCCAGCCTCGCGTCACCTCATTGGAGGCCAGTACCAACCAGGAGGGACACGGGTCCAATAAACATGTGGTTGCTCTAAGACCTCCCAGCAACCTGTCCACGTCATCAGGTGTCATGTAGTCAAACTCAGCACAGATAGCAGTCTCAAGACCAGCCTCAGCCACTTCTGCTGGACCGCCTTCGTTGAAGTTAAAGCCTTCCCGAATCTGAGCGATTTTGTCATGCAGGTATTGCACAAAATCCTCAGCTCTTCCCTCCCTCACCTCCCGATGAAGGAGGGAGCGGGTTACCCTAAACAGGGAGGCTGGGCAGTTATCTGATGACGCAATAAGGGCAGTGACATAAGAACACTTCTCTGCCCTTATTGCCACTAAGTAAGTCCTAATATGGTCTCTTACTCGTGTTCGGTCAGACTCAGAGCGACTCGCCCTCCAACTGCTCTCTAGGCATCTTTTCCGGCGCTTCATCTCCCTCAGCTCCCCGTTAAACCAGGGAGCCGATCGGGAACCACGCCGGTTCAGAGGCCGCAAAGGCATAACCTTTGGTATACCATTCTGATGCTTATTTTTCTTGACTGCACCATTATATTATGTCATTACTATGCTTGCTGTTGTGTAATGAAGTACAGTCTCCAGAAAGCTTTTTCCCATCGAGTGGAAGCCATTTATATTCCATTGAAGCCAATGTGACAGATGTTTTATTACCTTTGGTTTGTATTCCACTATAGCAATCTGAATTACAGCCAGGAGCGTGGAAAAATTCAACCCAAGAGGTTAGCTGTTAGAATGGAAACACTTCTGCAATCTTTACCAGCTTGACTATTAAGCACCCAATAAATTTTGGGAAGAGAGATGGGGGGAAAAAGCAAGCAGATTCGATTTTATAGTAAGAGCAACCTACTAAACGCTATTAAGAATAGAATAACATTTAAGGCAAGTATACAGCATCCAAAAAAATTCAAGTATATAAATTTTGTCCGAACACAAAACTTTCCTTTCCGATATATAACACATTCAAACATGGGAAAGATGTCTACAACTTGGAATAAAAACTGCCCCTGGTGGGAGGGAAGGGGGAGGGAAATACTATTTTATTTTCATCTCAATATACCAGATCATATCAGACAGCAGTCAATTCCCTGTACAACATTATGAAAAACTATAGTATTCTCAATTCCTAAAAAAAAAAAATCATTTGCAAGGCTATTTTACATCTTGCTTAAAATGATGGAACGATATCAACCTTCCGTCGAGGCGAATCAGAAGAGCCCATGTAACATACTTTAAGACAATGATAAGATGGGCAAAAAAATTTGGTTATAACATAGAATTAGAAAAATGGCAAATGTTATGGGAGAGAAACTATAAATTGACAATGTCAACTTCATATAAAGAAAATCTGTATAAAATGTTTTATAGATGGTATCTTCCACCAGCAAGATTAGCAAAAATGTTTAAAAACATGTCAGATAGATGTTGGAAATGTAAACATAATATAGGTACGTATTATCATATTTGGTGGACATGCGAGAAGGCAAAGGTTTATTGGAAAAATATACATATGTGGTTAGAAAAAATATTGGATGAACAAGTGGATTTTAAACCTGAACTTTTTTTATTAGGCATCATGCCTGAAAAGACTAATAAGCAGAAATTATATTTAATTCTACATATCACCACAGCAGCAAGAATAATTTTTGCACAATATTGGAAGAATGAAGCTTTGCCATCAGAGGAAGAAATAATCAGGAAGATTTTGGAATGTGCAGAGATGGACAGATTAACTATGAGGCTGAAAGACAAAGAAGATACAGACTATTATCAAATTTGGAATTTATTTTACACTTGGTTAGAGAAAAGAAGCAAGGATTAGGAATTGAATATGTATTAATTTAGCAAATTTCAGACAACTTGTTGATTGGAAAAAATTAACATATATGGAAAAAAATTAATAAAAAAGATTGGAAAAAAAACATACTTTAAGACATCAGTGCCTGTTATGCAGTCTTTCTAAAGCTGAAGAAGGCTAAAGCATATTGTTTATTTTAACCATTTCTCATTTCTGTACCAGTCTTCCATTAACAAAAATGTGGGAAGGGGCTTTCTTGCAAAAAAAAAATGTTTTTAAGAAACATTTAAAATGAGAATGAAAACAGACTACAGGTAGCTCTCGAGATGAAATAGCTCATTTAGTGACCGTTGAAAGTGACAATGGCACTGAAAAAAGGTGACTTATGACCAGGTCGGTAAAATGAGGACCCAGATTGTTGGGATGAATATGCTGACTCTCTAAACCACTTAGAGAGGGCTGTAAAGCACTGTGAAGTGGTATATAAGTCTAAGTGCTTGTTGTTGTTAGTTACGAAGTCGTGTCCAACCCATCGCGACCCCATGGACAACGTTCCTCCAGGCCTTCCTGTCCTCTACCATCTTCTGGAGTCCATTTAAGATCACGCCTGCTGCTTCAGTGACTCCATCCAGCCACCTCATTCTCTGTCGTCCCCTTCCTCTCTTGCCCTCCATCTTTCCCAGCATCAGGCTCTTCTCCAGTGAGTCCTTCCTTCTCATTAGGTGGCCAAAGTACTTGAGTTTCAGGATCTGGCCTTCTAAAGAGCAGTCGGGGCTGATCTCCTCTAGGACTGACCGGTTGGATCGCCTTGCAGTTCAGGGGACTCGCAAGTGCTATTGCTCTGCTATGCCATTTTTCATACTTATGACCATTGTAGCAACATCCTCATGGTCATGTGATCAAAATTTGGATGCTTGATAACAGGTCCATATTTATGACAGTGTCCTGTGATCACGTGATCCCCTTTTGCGACCTTCTCACAAGCAAAGTCAATGGGGAAGCCAGATTCACTTAACAATTAGGTTCCTAACTGGAGTGATTTGCTTAACAACTGTGGCAAGAAAAGTCATAAAACGGGGCAAAACTCACTTAACAAATTACTTAGCGACATAAATTTTGACCTCAACTGGTGGTCGTACATTGAGGACTACTGATATTTAAAAAGAGCAGCTACAAAACAATGGAAGCCTATAAAGATAAAAGAATAATCGCATGGTGCAAAAACAAACAGATACCCAGCAACTTTTGCAAAGCAGAGAATTCTGTCACTGTAAAACGTGCTTTGTAATTAATACAGTCAAAGTATATGCCAACTCCTAAAATTCATTAGCTAACACCTTTCTTGTCCATCAATCCAAATATTTCGTGTTTGGGCACTGCTTAAAACGCGTGTGCAAAATTCCATTTACCTACATATGAATGTACCATTTATAAATGGAAAAACAGATTTGATTTTTTTTTTTTTTGCTGATCTCAGAAAGTAGCTAACAGAATCTGTCATGGGCATCCAGTAATTTGGATTTTCTTTTTTCTTATTCCCCCCTCCCATCACAATAAAAGAATCAACCTTCTTCTTAAAATGTTGCTTCTATCTTCTCTCTAGCATTTCTGGCAAAGAACACAAATCAGGAAAACATCAGGGGCCTTACGTGTAAAACGAACTTAATGTTCCCTGCAAGGATTTCCATGGAGCGTATAAGAATAAGAAAAAAATAGACAAAGATGGGCATTAGTGTCTACAGTGGGAGATGGGGAGGACAGCCAGTTAGAAGGAAAGATGACTAATACCCATGATGAAAGACAAAGACCACAGAGAAGCAACCAGCCGAGTTATCCTGAGCTCTTTTTATCCTTTGCTAGTGACCCAAACAGCCAGAGCAGAAAGCAAAAACTGAAATCTACTGAAGTAATTCCACAAGGAACAATATATGCTCAATTTATCTTTGAGGAATGGACTGCCACAGTAAAGAGAAATAAAATATAAATAAGATGAAGATCATATAATGGAAAGATGCAACCAGAATTTAGACTTATGGGCTACTGAACAAATGATATTTGAGAAATTGTAATCAAATCTAAATAGTGTAGAGTACAATATGGAATATATAGAATATACAGAACATAGAGAATACATAGAGAATGGGGAATGGAATGGACTGGAATAGAATAGAATAGAATAGAATAGAATAGAATAGAATAGAATAGAATAGAATAGAATAGAATAGAATAGAATAGAATAGAATAGAATAGAATAGAATAGAATAGAATAGAATAGAATAGAATAGAATAGAATAGAATAATGGAAGGAAGGAATAGAATAGAATAGAATAGAATAGAATAGAATAGAATAGAATAGAATAGAATAGAATAGAATAGAATAGAATAGAATAGAATAGAATAGAATAGAATAGAATAGAATAGAATAGAATAGATTTTGCCAGGTGTGGTTAGATACATAAGGAATTTGTCTCTAGTACAGAAACGGCTAGACTCTTCATGTACATGGACACATCCATGCTGGTTTCTTGCATTAACATAGAAGAAGTTAATCATGGATTTTTAAACATCAAATTAACAAATTGCTGCCTTATCTGATGCCCAGCTCCTATGTCTACTAGTGGACTCTAGTTTAAAATTATTTAAAATTCGATTCTCTAGTGAAAATTTCAGGAAACCTAAAAGATAGGTTGGTTAGTTGAATGCTGCAAACTTTTGAGCTCTACTCTAATTCTCAGATATTTGAAATGTTTTCCACCTGTATTTTACAAGGATCCAGGCAAACCATCCATATTAGCATCAGCCTTGGAACCCTGGTCAAATTATAATTATGATAGGTATTCTGCATCCTGGTATGTAAGAATCTAGCCAGGGTGTAGAAAATACTTACTGAAAATATATAAAAAAAATATTCTTAAATTGATGGACCCATCCTACCTTTTTTTTTAAAAAAAAGCCTGCAGAATATTTCAGAATTAATAAAATCATGCAACTGAAAGGGACCGACCAATGGGCTCTGGGTTATTTAAAGACTTATTTATTAGGGGCCCTTGATGATGTTACCTAGCTGGGTAATGAAACTTCTGCAAGAAAATAACCAAGAACCCCTCTTTTCAACCCTTAACTACAAATATTCTCCTTTATTGCCATTTGTTTATTAACTTGTCGAAAGAGCAACTAGATATTTATAAACCAGGTAATGGAAAAGAAATCTAGGAAAAAATAGTTTATTACAGGGTTAGACGGCTGGAGCATGGTATCTTTAAGTAAAAACAACTATATAAATATAAATGGATTTAAGCAGGAATGCCAATCTTTGGTGAATTGCCTGAATAATAATCCTTCTTTCTGGCAACGCAAACTCGCCTTGAATATGAATCCACTTCCTTTAGCATGGGATGAAAGTATAGACAAGGTTTAGAGTAGTTGGTGTAAGACAGTGGTTCTCAACCTTTTTCAGGTTGAGACCCCACTTGCTCCGCCCATGTGTGGTGCGACCCCGGCGCGCACATGCGCGCGCGCGCATCAGGCCGATCCGCGCATCGTGCCCAAAAAAAAAATGGCGGCCCGCAACAGGCCGATCCGCGCATGCGCGACACGAGCGTGACGCCCGAACCGCGACGGGCTGATCTGGGCATGCAGGGCGCGCGTGCGCCCCCCAAAAAAATGGTGGCCCGTGGTGTCTGGCGACCCCCGCGAAATGGTCGTTCGACCCCAAATGGGGTCGCGACCCATAGGTTGAGAACCACTGGTGTAAGAGATTATTTTAAAAGTCAACTTTGTAGCCGGTTGTCTTTTATGTTTTAACTGGGATAAACATTTTAAAATCTGAACCAAAGATAAAAGGCTTTTCTGTGTCACAATTGTACTGCGATTTAAATGCTACAGACCCCATACCCGTTGCATTTAAGGCAAGGGCTGTGATTCTTATTTAAGTACAAAGAGCGTTAGGTTAGAAACTGGGAGAGTGTGAATTCTAGTCCTACTTAGGCATGAAAACCAGCTGGGTGACTTCGGGCCAGTCCCACAATTCTTTATGAGGTATCACCAATTAGCAAATAGGGCAGTGAGTCTGAAAAGTCCCAGCCAATTAGAGCTGATGTTCATAGGTTACTTGGTCCCAGTTTGCTTAAGCAGTAGGAACAGTGGGAATGGCCCAGCTAAGAACTTAACCATCAGGCAAGAATCTCCTAGCTTTGGGTGGTGAGCCTGGCCACCATATCTTCTCAAATGAAAAGTCTTCTAGATCCTAGTGTCCAACCAGCAAGGCTTTCTTCTAAGTAGGGTTTGAAGGTTGGTGTGTTCTGATTTCCACTTTTTTCTCTGGTTCTTTTCTTGAGTTCTTCGCTGGCCTTCAGCTTCGGGCCTCCACTCCAGATTCTCTCTTCACACAATCGTTTAACTTCAACTTTGTCAATTTCCTGCATGTCTTAAGTGGTCTCGTGACTAAGATATCAACCAGTAAAATGACAACTTTCCTGTATGGTTATGGGGGAGGAAATTACCTAATTTTTAATTCATTTTTCAAAAGGCACAATGCTTCTTCTCATTTAAAAAAAAGGGAATATAATAGTGCTCTACAGCCAAACTAGCTCTTCCTAAAGGACGAAGGATCTACTTAGGCAAACAAATAACAAAACATTGTGAAAAGTGACTGGGTAGAATCCCAAACCAGCTGAACATTTTCAGCCCCGAAGCCCATCCCCACCCAGGGGAAGATATCTAAACATACAAGCTCAGAGCTTCTCAGCAGCAACACAGCCAGAGGGTTCAACCCTTAAGTGGATTCATTCACTCCACCCATGGAATTCTGTTTGGCTGCCCTGCTCACCAACCCCAGATGACCCTGTATGTGATGCTCAATTGCAAACACTGCTAGTTCAACACCATAGCAATGTTCCCTTGGGTCAAAGCCAAACACCAGGTCTTCTGCTTACTGCCTCCAAGGACCACCAGTTCCTTTTGCCTCCTTCTTGCTGTTTTGCCCCCAGATCAAGTTTCCACTTAGCAACTGCCTTATTCTACTCAGAGGTTGCATCCCAACCTCCTGAAATTGAATTTTCTCATTGGAAGAATGTGGATATGCACATTCCCCACAAATTTTGACTACTATCTCCAGAAAACAATTAACCAGTGGAACAACCTGCCTCCAGAAGTTGTGAATGCTCCAAAACTGGAAGTTTTTAAGAAGAGATTGGACAAACATTTGTCTGAAATGGTATAGGGTTTCCTGCCTGAGCAGGGGGCTGGACTAGATGACCTCCAAGGTCCCTTCCAACTCTGTTATTCTATTCTAAATACTGCTCTTTATGCAAGCAGTCATGCTATCCTCCCTAAGTTATACATCAGTATTGGTTACACCTTACACTGGCAATGGAGCCAATTGAAAACACGTTCCAGTGATGGATAATTATCTTTTCAAAATTAAAAATAATTCCATAAGGACTCACGGACCCATCTCATAACATCTCACCTGATAAAAAGAAGCCCACAAAACACTCGTCTTTTTCAGGTACAATTGCTGTTATCGGATCATTCCAACGTCGTTCTTTTGAATGCAGCTAAGTTGTGTTAATACATTCTGCAAAATTAGGCAAACTGTGACTGCCCCCTGATAATCCACCACCAATTGTTAAATATGGTCTTTATTTTAGTTTTTTTTATTTATTTTTAAGGTTTCTTATCTGTAATGCTGGTCTGTGACCATAATAAAAAAATTACTTATAATTAATAATAATAATAAAGTTGGAAGAGACCTTGGAAGTCATCTAGTCCAACCCCCGCTCAGGCAGGAAACCCTACACCATTTCGGACAAATGGCTGTCCAGTCTCTTCTTAAAAACGTCCAGTGTTGGAGCATTCACCGCTTCTGGAGGCAGGTTGTTCCATTGGTTAATTGTTCTAACTGTCAGGAAGTTTCTCCTTAGTTCTAGGTTGCTTCTCTCCTTGATTAGTTTCCATCCATTGCTTCTTGTCCTGCCTTCAGGCCCCTTGGAAAATAGCTTGACTCCCTCTTCTTTGTGGCAGCCCCTCAGATATTGGAATTCTTCATGGGTGAAAGAGAGAGTAAGATAGAACATCAGTATTGATAAAAGGAGATTCTCTATACTGGGAGTTCTGGAGTTTGATTCTTACAAAATCTTCATGCGCTGTAGGAGATGACGAGGCTGAGCCCAAGGGAGGTGTCATGCGTGTCATCAGTCTTGAGTCCCTTCATGCCCACAAGAGATCTAAATTCTGCCCACTTTGTCTTCCGTTGACTCTTAGCTAACGCCAACTCGCTTTGACTGTTAGTAGTTCTGATTCTTGTAGAGAGCTTTAGTGCACAATAAACCTATATATGTTCATCTGAACTGCCTGGACTTCTGATTTTCTGAACTTGACATGCATGTCATCTAATGCATCTTCTAAGACAGGGCTTTTCAACCAGTGGAACAGGTACCACCTGTGGTACATTGGCACCTGGCAGGTGGTACGCGCCCATCCTAGAAAAGTGGTAGTGGGGGAAGGGAATGAGCTGAACTGGTGGCAGCACCGCACAAGCCTGAGCGAGAGACGGCTGGAGCTGCAGGGCTGTCAGGGCTAAGCGGAAGCGCCAGGATCAGCGCCAGGCTCCACCTGGAGCTCGGCGCTGATCCTGGTGGGTTCTGCTGAGCCCTGAAGAAGCACCAATCAGCTGGAATCTTGCAGCATCTCCAGGGTATTGTGATTTACATTCAGATGCTTGGCAACTGATTCATATTTATGACGGTCACAGTGTCCCAGGGTCATGTGAAGTGACCAAAACCTGCTGCAACCACCCAGCAGACCGGGGGAATAAAAACCATACACCCCACCCCACCCCACCCCTACTGCCAATCCTCAACAGAAATGCTCACAACAATGAAAACCTCGGACAGGAGGAAGAGTGCAAGCGGGCAGGCAGGTGTCTTGCTCGGCTGTGGCTTGGGGGGCACTTTTTTCAGTGCCATTGTAACTTCGAACAGTCACTAAGCAAACTGTTGTAAGTCGAGGACTACCTATACTTCATGACTTTTTTCCTCTTTTTTTTTTTTGGTCATCAAGTTTTTGACAGCTTGCTAGGCAACTGGTGGTACTCGGATATTGCCATATTCTAAAAGTGGTACAATGGGTGAAAAGGTTGAAAAGCCCTGTTCTAAGAGTCCTACAAGTTGATCAGAACTTATTATTTTTAAAGTGTAGTTAGAGAAGGCTGTTCCATTGCAAGATGTAAAGTTAGATCACAGATGTCTGGCTAAGATTAGATTTGAAAGAACAATTTCATCACTCTGGGTTTTGCTCCTTCACCAACAGTATTATCATCCCCAACACACTGTTAGAAGTATGGTTAGTTCAAGCTGCCTAGCAACACTGACAGTGCAAATGAATTTCAAGCTACTACCACAATTCTAATATAAAAGATCATTTTTTTCATTATGATCTCCTTCATAATACGCCTTTATCCATTTTCTCTGGACAGCTGGGTCATAATATTTCAAAATTATGTATACATACGTAGAGAAAATGCATTAACCAGAAATTTAAAATAGGGTTTGGGGATTTAGTGGGTGAGTTTGAGCCAGTTCCTTTTCCACTTCATTCAGAGCTGGTAGAGTAGAAGAGGAGGGATCCATCCAACTTACTTTGCTCAAAATTAAATTAATAGTAATAAATCATCGTCAACCAAACTAAATGTTCACAGCCAAGTGTTGCTATCTAGACACTGCCATTGTCCGAGACAGAATTTGGGAAACTGTTACTGGCTAAAATAATTAGTGTGTGGCATTTTGCCCAGAAAACTGTGGTTGCAGACTTGGGTTCTCAAAAAATCCGTTTTGTTTTGTCCCAGTCCTTCTTTTATTCACCGCTAAATATGGGTATCAAATGACTCACCCCAAAACACCCAGTTCAGACAGAATTGGATCCATGCCATTCTTGTTCCTTTCTCCTTTGGTTTGTCCTGAGCTTACGGGAGCAAGGTCTAGAGAGCTTTTGAGACAAGCAAAATAGATTGCTGCATAACGTAAGAATTTAAAAAGACCAACCGAGGGGCAGGCGAGTCTCTCCTAAGGGCTAGCTGGTGCCAAAATTAGGGGAGACTCTAGAATTAATTGGCCAGCTACCCAATACGATTCCTGATTAGCTGTAGGCTTTTGACATTCCTCCGTGCACCCCACACAAAATTTTCTGGTTCCTTAAAAAATACTTTTCTCTGTGGATCTTCTACAACCACTTTCAGTATTCAGTTTAAGAATTCTTCATGTCCCACAATAACTCAAGAAGCTTAGCACTAATATGTTTTTGTGCAGCTAGAATAGTGGATTGCTTAGGCTCTAGGTCAGGGGTAGGCAACCTCGGCTCTTTTATGACTCGTGGACTTCAACTCCCAGAATTCCTGAGCCAGCATAGCTCAGCTTGGAAACCTCTCCCTTTCCCCTCAGCATGGCTGGCTCAGGAATTCTGGGAGTTGAAGTCCACGAGTCATAAAAGAGCCAAGGTTGCCTACCCCTGACCTAGGTATTTTTCAGGAAAGAAAACAAGGCTATCACAGACTCCAGAGTCCAGAAGCCATTGCCAGATGTGGCTTGGTTTTCTATAGATGGCAACCCAAGCTTTCTTGATTCCCCTTCCACCAAATTCTGGCTGCTAGACTAACCGGTTCAATCTCCTTAAGGAGCAGAACTTCTTGTGATCTGTTCCTACAAGAGATTCTGGGCACTCGGCAAGTAAAGGAGACTTATCTCTTCAATCAAGCCGGCCTGGCCTAGAGCTCCTCAGGTTTTTATGTAATTTAAATTAAGTAGTTAGGGTTTTAGTATGGGATTTTAATTTGGTTTTAGTACAGCCTAGGTTATTTAATTCTGTTTTAAATATTTATTATTGTTACATTTTACATTTGGCTGTAAACCGCCCCGAGTCCTACGGAGAGGGGCGGTATAAAAGTCTACAAATAAATAAAAAAATTAGTAGCCTTGAGTTCTCCTTCTAGTCAATAACAGGCAGCCAAGGAGCACGGATGAGGTTCAACCGCTGACTACAAATCAGCAGAAGAACTAAACGCGTTTTCTGTATCAGAAGGTTCAAGAGAAAAGCTCGCATTCACATCATCTTTAACTGAATGAAACGGTGCATCAGAGGGCAACGATTTTTGGACCAAGGTACCTCAGACGGACTAACTTACAAAAGGTATCCAAAATTCAGGGCGGTGGAATAGAAATTGGGCAAGTTTTATAGAACATTTTATGACATAAAACTTTTCATAGAAACATGTTACGGCATAAAAACGATCTCTAAACATTTTAGGACATAATACAAAATCTCATAAAATATCTCCTTTGGTCAACTCCTGATGTTGGACTGTGTTATATATAGGTCAACATGGGCTACTTTCATGGCAGATACATCTCTGAAATTTGTCTCTGAATTTTAAATATGTTTCTTTCAGGGAAGGTATTATTACATTAGAACAGCGGTTCTCAACCTGTGGGTCGCGACCCCATTTGGGGTCGAACAACCATTTCACGGGGGTCGCCAAACAACGCAGTCTGCCATTTTTTTCCCCTTTTCCCCTCTGCCGGCGCAGGGGGCAGCACCGCGCATGCGCAGGGATAGCACCATGCATGCATGATGTGGGTCATCGCACTGTGCATGCGCAATGCAGGCCGTCACGCACGTGCCATGCATGCGCAATGCAGGCCGTCGCGCATGCGCTGCGCATGCTCGATGCGGGCCGTCGCATGCACATGCGCAATGTGAGTCGTCGCACGCGTGCCACGCATGCACGATGCGGGCCGACATGCCATGCATGTGCGATGTGGGCCGTCGTGCCACGCATGCGCAGTGCAGGTCGGGGTCGCGGCCTGAAAAAGGTTGAGAACCGCTGCATTAGAAGTTCTGCCTTGTCAAAGATATTGAGGAATCTGGTAATCTGAAGAGATGACTTAAGGGACTGTGAGTTGTCTAGTAGATAAATTATAAATACCATGGCCTTAAAATGTAGAGATGGCCCACCCACCCCGAAGGCTTTTGAAAAGAGATTAGGTAATATCATGTTGACTATCTCCATGTTCCAAAGAATATCACACACAGGAGAACACAAGCATTCACAAGACAGTGTGAATGTTTTTACAACCTAAGCTGGCCACTTTGGGGCTACACTGACAGACAAGATGGGCCTCTGGTCTGACTGAGCCTGGTGCTTTGTGTCTACCTTTGCATCACCTGGAAAAAAATCTGACTCCTTTCCATGTTATTACTAACTATTTGGGGAATAAAAAAATTCCTGCAGCTATAAGGTAAGGCTTGAAAGAATAACAGCAACGCAGCTGAAAGAGAATTACAGAGATCAATTAGGAACTGCTGGAGAAAGCATTCACCTGATGAAAGGGGAAAAAGACTCTTTTTTTGGACGGTTGAGCAGGAGAAATAAAGCAAGAATGAGAAATAGGAAAAGAGAATGAATCACTTCTTTATCTGCTTGCCTATACGTGTTTATCAGATTAATGTGTATTGCAGGTCCATTCAGATATCCCCGCGTGTATGTCTTGATGGATTTTTTTTTTTTTTTACATCTGAAATGCCTGGAAGTGGTCAAAGATTGTCATTGAGTGCTTCTATTCGAAGAAGACCAACATAGCAATAGCACTTATATACCGCTTCATAGCGCTTTACAGCCCTTTCTAAGTGGTTTACAGAGTCAGCATATTGCCTCCAACAATCTGGGTCCTCATTTTACCGACCTTGGAAGGATGGAAGGGTGAGTCAACCTTGAGCCGGTCAGAATCGAACTCCTGGCAGTGGGCAGAATCAACCTGCAATGCTGCATTCTAACCACTCCACCACCATAGCTCTTAATAGCAATAGCACTTAGATTTATATACTGCTTCACAGTGCTTTACAGCCCTCTCTAAGCAATTTATAGAGTCAGTATATTTGCCCCCAACAATCTGGGTCCTCATTTTACCAACCTCAGAAGGATGGAAGGCTGAGTCAACCTTGAGCTGGTCAGGATCAAACTCCTAGCAGTGGGCAAAGTTAGCCTACAGTCCTGCATTATAGCCACTCCTCACACAGCTCTTAATAGCAATAGCAGTTAGACTTATATACAGCTTCACAGTGCTTTTACAGTCCTCTCTAAGCTGTTTACTGAATCAACATATTTGCCCCCAACAATCTGGGTCCTCATTTTACCGATCTTGGAAGGATGGAAGGCTGAGTCAACCTTCAGCCGGTCAGGATCGAACTCCTGGCAGTGAGCAGTGAGTTAGCATGCCATACTGCATTCTGACCACAGTGCCAGATAGCTTTCAGATAGCTGCTTTTGTAAAATTTTGACACAGGGCTAAAGGCAACTGCCTTTATTTTAAGGCAGCAGGCAGCAAATAATAACAATGGAAAAATTCTTGGTATACAAAATATTCTTAGAAAAAAAATACCCCCTTTGCTAGAACTCATGCCCTTATCACCTCGAGGCTCGACTACTGCAATGCTCTCTACATGGGGCTACCTTTGAAAAATGTTCGGAGACTTCAGGTAATGCAGAATGCAGCCGCGCGAGCAGTATTGGGCCTACCCAGAAATGCCCACGTTTCGGCATCACTCCGCGAGCTGCATTGGCTGCCAATTGGTCTCCGAACCCAATTCAAAGTGTTGGTTATGACCTATAAAGCCCTACATGGCATCGGACCAGGTTACTTACGGGACCGTCTGCTGCCTCATGAATCCCAGCGGCCGGTTAGGGCCCACAGAGTCAGCCTTCTCCAGGTCCCGTCAGCCAGACAGTGTCGCCTGGCAGGGCCTAGGGGGAGAGCCTTCTCTGTTGCGGCCCCGGCCCTCTGGAACCAACTCCCCCCGGAGATCCGTATCGCCCACACCCTCTCCGCCTTTCGTAAATTGCTTAAAACATACCTTTGCCGGCAGGCCTGGGGCAGCTAACACCTTGCCCCTAGCCAGTGTATGTTTGTGTGTATGTTTGTGGAATGATTGGTTTTTCTTCTTTTAACTTCGGGGTTTTTATATTTATATATTTATATTTATGTATTTTATTGTGATTTCTATCATGTTGTGAGCCACCCTGAGTTCTCCGGAATAGGGCGGCATAGAAATTAAATAAATAAATAATAAACGAAGCCTTAATCCCTGTTTTGCAAGCCTTCTCCCTTTTTTTCAAAAATGGTATAACCTTCAGCTCATGGGCTGCAATCCCATTTTCCCTTCAAGCAGAACTCCAAAATGGCAACTTGTGCTGTTCGACATCATTAAACTACAAAAAAAAATAATGAGACACCAATATATTCAATATTACAAATAACCAGCATTTTCCTTCTTTGTAGATCAGCCTGGACCAACATGAAGTTGGTCTGTACAGATGCCAAAATTGGGGGTGCATTCTAAACTGTATGCATAATAGAATACTTAATAGAATTTGTAGTGCCCTGTAATAAGGACACAGGAAACTTCAAGATTTTTTATTGTTCTATACTTGTCAGGATACTTGAAATTACACTGTATGAACGAAATAGAAACTAACTATATCAGCAATATCTAGGCTAATCATAAGAGCTCATTCCTGATTCAGCACAATAAATTCCTTGCAGGCTTCAGAATTGCTGTAAACTTCACAAAGCAATGCCCTTTGAACAAAGGATGAAACCAACAATGTACAATATGCTTATGAATTAAAGAGATTTCCAATTTCATAAGCACACACACAAAGCAACATGTTAACATGCAGTAAACAGCCATATGCTTTATTCCCAGTAAGTCAACAGGAGTCAGAATTCCAATTCTAAAACACATTCCAATTAGAGCATACTTAATTAAGGCAGAGAGGAAAAAGGGGGCCCTGGCTGGAATTGAATTGAATTCCTAACATGTTTGAGGAGCACTACATATGACTTCAATGGGTCTTCTGCTGATTGAGTGGTTCAAGAATCACAGTTTTTCAGAACTGCAGCCTTAATCCTACTAAAATCAATGGCTAATGCTAAGTAGGTATGTCAAGTTAAGTGGTTTGGACCCTGTTAGGAATCCTGAAGAGCTCTCTTTGTTTGGATTTCATTAAGCAAAAATATTTAGAATGAAGTTCCTCCATTAGGAGTTCTAAATCCACCCTGAAAAGGAACCACGAAGGGATCTGCCAAAATCACTACTAAGCCAATTTTAACATACAACCGTAGAAGTTACCGGTACATTACTTCACATTTAAAACTCAATTACAGTTAATGTCAGTTAAGACCTTTGTTCTTAGCTGTCTTGGGTGAAGAATCTTTAGCTACTCTAGAGCATCGTGTGTTTTTAAAAATGACAGTGTCTCACAAGTTCAAAAAAAGAACCAATCACAGTGCAGATTAAGCATTCTTTCTCCTGTTTTGAATTTGCTGTTGCAATTTTAAATGCTTGCTAAATTATTGATTGTAAATCAAGGGCTACCTGTAATAAAAAGACCTACACCAGGGGTTCTCAACCTTGGCAACTTTAAGACTTGTGGACTTCAACTTCCAGAATTCCTCAGCCAGCTTTGCTGGGAGTTGAAGTCCACAAGTCTTAAAGTTGCCAAGGTTGAGAACCCCTGACCTACACAAACTGAGCAATCTACTTCCAGGCATCAAATCACTGCTTGTTTTCCACTAAGTCAAGTTCTACTATGGACACTCATCTTTCATTGACCTTGTCCAGGAGCCCAAATATAATAATAATAATAATAATAATAATAATAATAATAATAATAATAATAATAATAATAATAATAATAATGATAATGATAATGATAATGATGATAATAATAAAGTTGGAAGGGACCTTAGAGGTCATCTAGTCCAACCCCCTGCTCAGGCAGGAAACCCTATACCTTTTCGGACAAATGGCTGTCCAGTCTCTTCTTTAAAACTTTCAGTGTTGGAGCATTCACCGCTTCTGGAGGCAGGTTGTTCCATCTTAATATCAACTCTGGAAATATTATCCAGCCAAATGAAAATAGGTCCACATTGAAACAGCAGATGGGAGAAAAAATGAGTTGCAGAGTGAATGACGAAAAAAGGCTTGTTGTGAAAATGCATGGATAGTGGGGAAAATTCAAGAACTTGCAATAGCAGAGTTGAAGGGTTTCAGAGATGATAGAAAAATAAGTTTTGAAATCAGGAAAAGCAAGCAGTGTTTGCGTTCACATATCACGCTAAGTCATAAAGGGGTTGCCTGGCTTAATAGGCTGTACGAATTCAACCACTCCAGTTTACAAACAATATTGTATAGCTCAGTATGTTGCATAATCCCACCCAGTTGGGGTTGACTCAATAAACTATGGTTAAGGAAACCACAGCTTCACAACCAACAGCCAAACCAAATTAATATGGGACTGTTTAGTGTCCAAGCCATAATTAAAGAAAAAATGTTAAAACCTTGCAAGAGCCACAGTATTTCAGAGCTGTCATATTTTCATCAATTAAACAGACAGAACTCCCTACACTGTTTATGACTGAATTAAATTAAAACTAGAGATCTGCGTATTGCCAAAATGTTGCTGCTAGGTTTTCCTGACACTTTCTCCAAAGTGAATTTCTGCCAAGTTCAAATCTGATTAGATACTTAGCTACACAAAGCTTTAGAAATATGTTATTTCTTCAGTTCTACTTAACATTTACAGTGGATTCAATTCTTACAACTCATATGTGGCGGGAGGGGGGGATTTTAACTTGAAATACCTTAGGAATTTCAGGTTCTCTGACTCCCATAAGACTAACTCAGGATGACCATCCTGGAGAATGGACTTTGTAGTCCAACAAGATCTGAAGGACTGCCAGTTTATTACCTGGAGACAATTACAGGGCTAATATCATTCCTGCAAGAAATCTGTTACTGCTTTTTTATAGAATTTGTGGGAAGGTGGATGGAAAACCGAGTAGATTTAAACCAAGCAACAAAAAGAAGACAAGCCTGAGGTTTTTGTTTCCAAAATATGAAGATGTCATTGTCCTAGGGTCTTATAAAACCAGTCCCTTGCCGCCACCCCATAGCTTCTGATTAAATAGAAATATGTTTTCTTTAGCAAGATGTAAATTGCAGGTTGCAGATCAAATAGATCAGAACCTTTCTTCTTTCCCACTGTTATATATATGTATATATATTTCCCAGGCATTAAACCCTGATGCATGTTTGTCAGTAATTAATTGTACTCTCAACATATTATTTGGCTAAACGATTTATAGAAATCTATGCTAAGTGCTTAGAGAGTGGTGCGTCAAAGCTAAACTTGTGTTTAGTTTTCAAAATCTACCTTAATACTATCTTAGTCTCACATTTCCAAAAGAAAAAATAAACTCTTATCCTTCCACATCTCTTTCTTCCACCCAAGTTGTTTTTAAGATACTGTTTTTCAGTAGAATTTGTCTTTTATTTATATGGCTGAACTGTAACTGGAGATTGAAACTATCCCCCCACCTTTTTTTTTTTAAGGAGCAAAATGATAGTAACTTTACAGGACCTATGTACAACTATTAGGGTTTCTCCGGAAGGAATAACAGTATAAAAATTAACACAAAAAGAAAATAGATCTGAGAATATTCAGAATATTTTCTTTTTATATATATATATATATATATATATTTAAGGGCAACAGGGTCCTCCCATTCTGGATTAATTTGCAGAGGTAAATGTCAGGTGTCCAATCTCTTCTTGAAAACCTCCAGTGATAGACCCACAACATCTGGAGACAAATTCAGGAAATTTCTCCTTAGTTCTAAGTTGGATCTCTCTTTAATGATCTTCCACCCATGGATGGGAGTGTGGTCAGGCCATTCAATACAGCAACACATATTTCCTTTTCATGCTGGCATGCTCTCCACCATGCTTAAAATACCTTACTCAGATCATGCTTGCTATGCACAGGATATGTGCTATAAATATCAAGCGACCTCATCAAAATATACATACTATTCAATAGTTTCCAAACCAGCATTTTTTTAAAAAAAAACCAATAATAGTTCATTCTCTGTATATAATGCAATGAGAGGAGAGAGAGAGAGAGAGAGAGAGAGAGAGAGAGAGAGAGAGAGAGAGAGAGAGAGAGAGAGAGAGAGAGAAAGAGAGAGAGAGAGAGAGAGAGAGAGAGAGAAAGAGAGAGAGAGAGAGAGAGACTATTATCTCTCTTTATTTACAGTCTGCTATAAGAAGAATGACTCAGAATTTCCTTTTAATTTAAATTACTCTGTGCTGTGTTACTGCGATTATTTGTATTCAATTTCATTCGGGGCCATTTTTGAACACATTTCTACTCTCTGCCACTTCAAAACCTACCTCAGCAATGATCTAATCTGAACCAACATCATAACATGCTTTTCATATGTAATGGTTTAAAATTGGCCTCGGGCCTTCAATTCTCCTCCATAAACCAAGCGCTCAGACTCCAGAGCCCTAGCTGCCAAACAGCTGCTAGAAACAGACACACCAGCATCCAGATCATTATTTTTGTTAAGAGTAATAAAAGTTCAACACAAAGGGAGTGTGCAGAGGGCTGAAGGCAAAATGACTCTGCAGTGGGAATGGAGAAGAAGTGCTATCATTGCTGGGAACGTCCAGATCAAAGAATGTCACCTGATATTATGCTCAAATTAAGCACAGTGAGGCATGGAAAGACTCAGATATCATCACGTCAAATGCACAGGCATAGTTGTTTTTGAATTGGGCAGCCTCGCTGCGAAGCGCAGGAATCAGGAAACCCAGGCAGTTCAAAATTAAAATAATAATAATAATAATAATAACTATGATGATGATGATGGAAGGGACCTTGGAGGTCTTCTAGTCCAACCCCCCGCTCAGGCAGGAAACCCTATACCAGGGGTAGGCAACCTTGGCTCTTTTATGACTCGTGGACTTCAACTCCCAGAATTCCCAAGGCAGCCATGCTGAGGGGAAAGGGAGAGGTTTCCAAGCTCAGCCATGCTGGCTCAGGAATTCTGGGAGTTGAAGTCCACGAGTCATAAAAGAGCCAAGGTTGCCTACCCCTGCCCGATACCATTTCGGACAAATGGCTGTCCAGTCTCTTCTTTAAAACTTCCAGTGTTGGAGCATTCACCGCTCCTGGAGGCAGGTGGTTCCACTGGTTAATTGTTCTCACTATCGGGAAGTTTCTCCTTAGTTCTAGGTTGCTTCTCTCCCTGATTAGTTTCCATCCATTGCTTCTTGTCCTGCCTTCAGGTGCTTTGGAGAATAGCTTGACTCCCTCTTCTTTGGGGCAGCCCCTGAGATATTGGGACACTCCTATCATGTCATATAATATAAAGGTTTATTGCAATATAAAAGTTTATTGCAAGCTTAAGCTCTGTACAAGAATCCAAACTACTAACAGTTAAAGCAAACTGGCGGTAGATAAGAGTCAATGGAATTCAGGGAGGGCTGGACTTAGGTCTCTTGTGGATATGAAGGGACTTGAGACCGATGACGTGTTTGACCCCTCCCTCTTGCTCAGCCTGGTCATCTCCTACACTTTCTAATCTAATAAAACGAGGAAATAGATATGCTCGGCCCCAGCAGGCAAAAAGGTGGAACAGAGACTAAGAAATATCTAAAGCTTTTTGTTCAGATCAATTCCTCCAGGCTTGGAGATCCGCAGATTTAATTCAGATTCTCATTTCAGGCAGAAAATGTGTTAACAACATGTCTAGCTCCATCCTTTGCTTGCATAGACCTTCACACAGTGAGACTCAGTTTTAGCCCGGCTAACTACTCACAGAGTGCTCTTAAGATAGAAGAAAATTCCCGCAGGCCAGCAGTTTGACACCCCTGGTATAGGTTTCCTGCCGGAACGGGGTTGGACTAGAAGACCTACAAGATCCCTTCCAATTCTATTATTATTATTATTATTATATTTCATTTGTTCTCCTTTTTGTACACATTTCCTATAACATGCAAGTACTGATACATCCAAGTAATTTGGATCTAGGTGGAAAGTATATTAATTATATCTACAAAAGTATTAAGCCGTTTTCTTGGTTATATAGCTGCATTCTTTTCTCAGCATTGTTTTATGTGGATTATTTGAGGTTTTAGTATGCTAAAATTGATTAAGAATTTAAGCCTGAATTTACTGTCAGAAATGAATAACACTTTTCTTGAAAAAAATCCTTGTTAATCAGTTTTTTTTAACTTATATTATAAAACTATTGTTTATATATGTAAAAAAAAAAGATAGAAGAAAATTGCCCTATACACCCTCCAGGTAGGGGACTGGTCAAGCAATCTGAGCAGTCTCCTTTGAGCTGGTCAAAGGCTATTCTTGGAGTTTCCTTTGGAGCCTGATTGGGAAGCTCTAGACTGGAGAACATTTTCTTCAGATCCAGTTGCCAATACAAGTGACTGTAGATCCACATGAGCTGTTGCTACCCAAACATAGATGGAGATAAAAAATACAACCAGTTAAATTGACTCCTCCCACAAATGCAATTGGCTCCTATCTATTATTGTTTGTGTATTGGGTTTTTTATTTTTGTCAGCTGCCCAGAGCCACTAAGAGCGAGTAGGCGGCCATATACATTTTCTTAAATAAATAAATAAATCTGTGCTACGTGGACAGGTTCTCACATGCACGAAGACTTTGGGGGATCTCCCATTAAGAACTGCAGAGAGTAAAATATCGACATCGGCTCTGAGAAAGACACTTTGTTTTCCAAGGGAGGCTAAAATAATTAAATATCTGCCCCGATCCCATCTGGAATAAGTTGTGCAAGCTGAATTGTGGGCTGGAGCAATGGTTGACCTCATTGTGGAATTCCACATTGAAGAAATGTCCTCTGATGTTTCTTCCAGCTTAAGTGTATTTCAAAAAGAGCATTGCTTATGTGAAAAGCCATCCCGGATAAATTTCCCCAGAATTAATTGTTGCCATGAAGATTGGAATTGGTCTGTCAGGAAGAATCTCAACGTTAAGTCATGAATAAACCATGATGCAATTTTAAGCATGGAAACATGGAGGTAAGTTCAATGGGGTTGCAAAGGATTACTGACTTCTTGGCACATTTTGATGTTATCGTGGTCGTAGTTCCCCAACAAAGAAGCAATTTGAGAAACTGTGATTCTTTTGCAGGCATCTAGCTCATATGCAAGAGGACCTCTACATCCCCTCTGTCCTTTGCCTTGATTTTAGTATTTTAGCTTTTAATGTCTGACATTTTAATGTTTTAATCATGTAATTGTTTTGTTCTGTTATTTATGGTAGTTTAAGCTACCCTGCCGGGGAAGAAGAAGCAGAGGTAGAGTCAAGAGAGGAATCAGCCTAGTATCATTACAAACACTCTAAATCCAATCCCTCTGGAATTCCATTGATTCTCATCTAATGCCAAATTAGATCAATGATGCTGCTTCATCCTACAATTGCAAATATCCACTTCTACAGCTATACATATCACCTCAAGGACCAATGAAGCAGCTCTTCAGCCACAGTAAACTGGGAGTCGGTGAGAACAGAATTTATTTCAATGTCATTAAATGTCAATGTCATTTTTTAAAAAAATCTTACAACTGAAATCAAGCGAGCACTAGCTAGACCAGGGGTCTGCAACCTTGACAACTTTAAGACTTGTGGACTTCAGCTCTCAGAATTCCTCAGCTACTTCCTATGCTGCAGAAGTGGATATCTGCAATTGTAGGATGAAGCAGCATCATTGGGTTCCCATTGGGGTTGATTCTTCAAAAGAGTTTTGGAACCTGCAGGTATTTTATTTATTGATGTTATTTGTATGCCACCCATTTCTCCATCAAATGACTTTGAGCGTGTCAGAAACAAAGAATCAGGACCACCCGTTACGTTCCAGTTAAGCTGATTTATTGCTCATGCCTACACAGAAGAATCTAGTCAACTACTGTAACAGCACTAGGTTGGCACTAGATGAGAATCAATGGAATTCCAGAGGGATTGGATTTAGAGTGTTTGCGGGAACGTAATGATACTAGGCTGATTCCTCTCTTGACTCCACCTCCCAGGCTCTGCTTCTTCTTCCCCGACAGGGTAGCTTACACTACCATAAATAACAGAATGAAACAATTACACGATTAAAACATTAAAATGTCAGACATTAAAAGCTAAAATACTAAAATCAAGGCAAAGGACAGAGAATCATAGAATCGTAGAGTTGGAGGGGACCTCCCGGGTCATCGAGTCCAACCCCCTGCTCGAGGCAGGATTCCTTAAACCATCCCAGATAGATGGCCGTCCAGTCTCTGCTTGAAGACCTCCATCGAAGGGGAGCTCACCACCTCCTGTGGCAACCTGTTCCACTGGTTGATCACCCTTACTGTTAGAAATTTTTTTCTAACATCTAATCTGAATCTTTTCCCCTGCAGTTTCATCCCATTGTTTCTGGTCCTTCCTTGAGCAAGTGAGAACAGGGCTGATCCCTCTGCTCTGTGACAGCCCTTCAGGTATTTGTAGACAGCTATCATGTCTCCTCTCAGTCTTCTTTTCTGTAGACTAAACATTCCTAATTCCTTTAACCGTTCCTCATAGGACATGGTTTGTAGACCGTTCACCATCTTGGTAGCTCTCCTTTGAACCTGCTCCAGTTTGTCAGTGTCTTCCTTGAACTGGGGTGACCAGAACTGGACACAGTACTCCAGGTGAGGTCAGACCAAGGTAAAGTAGAGGGGAATAATAACTTCACGTGATCTGGACTCTATGCTTCTTTTGATACACCCCAGGATCGTGTTTGCCTTTTTTGCAGCTGCTTCACACTGTTGCCTCATGTTCAATCGATGATCTACTAGGACACCGAAGTCCTTTTCACATGTACTGCTGCTCAGCTGGATTCCTCCCATACTATATGTGCTTTTTTCATTTTTCTTACCCAGATGTAGTACCTTGCATTTTTCCTTGTTAAATACCATTTTATTAGTTGCAGCCCATTGTTCGAGTTTCTCTAAATCTTTTTGAATCCTTTCTCTCTCTGCTCTGGTGTTTGCAATCCCTCCTAGTTTTGTGTCATCTGCAAATTTGGTCAGTTTCCCCTCAATTCCCTTATCCAAATCATTTATAAAAAATATTAAACATAACTGGGCCCAGAACAGAGCCTTGTGGCACTCCGCTTGAGACTTTCTTCCAGTTGGATGTGCAGCCATTTATAGCCACTCTTTGAGTACGATTACTAAGCCAGTTATGAACCCACCTAACAGTCACCCTGTCAATCCCATATTTGATCATTTTATCAATGAGGATGGTGTGAGATACTTTGTCGAAAGCTTTGCTGAAATCCAGAAATACTATGTCTACTGTATTTCCCTGATCAACCCATTCCGTGATTTTGTCATAGAATGAAATTAGATTAGTTTGACACGACTTGTTCGTTACAAACCCATGTTGACTGCTCTTGTTATTTATTTATTTTATTTATTTTGTTCAGACTTATATGCCGCCCTTCTCCTCAGACCCAGGGCGCCTCACAACAATAATACAAGTAAAAAACAAAACATAGGATCAGTTAAAATTTCTACTTAAAATACTATATAAAAACAGAATAATTTATAACACTCATACCACACACAATCACAATCAAAGGCCCAGGGGCAGAGCGTAGCTCACACGCCCCAAACCTGTCTGCATAAATGTGTCTTTAATAGTTTTCGGAAAGCTAGGAGGGAGGAAGCAGTACGAACCTCTGAGGGAAGTTGGTTCCAGAGGGCTGGGGCAGCAACGGAGAAGGCCCTTGCCCCAGGCCCCGCCAGATGACATTGCCTAACAGACGGGACTCGTAGGAGACCAACCCTATGCGCCCTAACCGGTCACTGGGATTCATGAGGCAGAAGATGGTCCCACAAGTATCCTGGCCCATTGCCATAAAGGGCTTTATAGGTCATAACCAACACTTTGAATTGTGTTCAGAGACCAATTGGTAGCCAGTGCAGCTCACGAAGGGCTGGAGTGATATGAGCATGTCTTGGGAGACCCAAGACAGCTCGCACGGCCGCATTCTGGACCACCTGCAGTCTCCGGACATTCTTCAAAGGTTGCCCCATGTAGAGAGCATTACAGTTAGAGCTAGATGCCCGCTATGCTGGCTGAGGAATTCTGGGAGCTGAAGTCCACAAGTCTTAAAGTTGCCATGGTTGCAGACCCCTGAACTAGACCATTAGACCAACATTGGTTTTCCTTTGGATAAACAGCTGCTTCGTGGTGCTAACATTTGATCCGATGCGTCTTAAGGCTGATCCTTTTACAGCAGAAAAAAAGCAACAGTCACTTTCCAGCAACCCAAGAAGGCAGCGTTTTTATCGGGCATCCACTTGACAAGTAATGCATTCTGAAAGTGTTTCTCAAGAGGCGAAGAGAGCCACTTCTTCCAAAGAGCCCGGCTGGGCTGGGATTTGATCTATTTTTAATCCCAAATTTCTGTCTGTTGGAAATGCAACCTAGCAAAGAGAATTCAACACGCTGGATAGCATCGGCGATAATTCTAAAAACAAAGTGCTTCTAACAGAAGCGGAAGAATTAAAAATAGAATATGAAAGGGACAGATTAAGAAGCCGGCCAATGGTTAAAGCTCTTTGGCACAAACGGGCAACTGGTGTCTTTGTTGAGGCTGCCATACAGACCCACAGCAAAGGCCAGGGAGACTGGGAGTTGCCATTCAGCAATCTCAGAAGGAGTATAGAACACCCACCCATGTCTTAAATCAGCATGGCTGACTGGGGAATTCTGGGACTTGAAGCCCACCCATCTTAAACGTGCGAAGGTTGAGTTGAACGAGAGCTCTTAAAGACTTTCTTCTTCTTTTGCAAGGTAAACACTCATTCTATGTTGCCATCCTCTTTTTCTTCCTTGAATAAGAAAAGCAGAGAAAGTCTTCCCTTGCTGACATTCACGAACTTTACATACAAAAATCCCATTAGCATTCGAAAGAGTCCCGCACATATATATATCTTCAATGCAATTACAGTCTACAGCAGTGTTTCTCAACCTTGACAATTTTAAGGCATGTGGATTTCAACTCCCAGAATTCCACAGCCAGCATCGCTGGCTGTGGAATTCTGGGAGTTAAAATTGTCAAGGTTGAGAAACACTGGTCTACAACAACTAAATAATGGGATCCACTAAAACAAATATTCCTATACCTGCCAACATTTTGCTGTCGTAATTAGAAAGCACAGGCATCCCCGTACTATGATTTGCACTGATTTTAAAGGAGGAGTAAAAAAAAAATAGCAGTGGTCCTATTATTCCTCCTCCTGCCCCCCCCCCACTTCTTTTTATAAATTCAAGAACTCCAACCTCAATTTTGACCCAAAAGATGTTAAGTTGACAGAATGAAAATGGGAAAGGAAAACAAGCTCTTGCGAAGAAAAGCCTTTTTCATAATTTCCTTTAGTTAAAGATAACATATTGGGTTTAAGTCAGTATAAAATGTCCAATGCATTTATGTACAGAGGATCTATTCATGGCACTTTGTATAGGCAAATTATGCAACTAAATGCTTTAATCCTAATAAAGCTTAAGTTTCAGTTCTAACAATAAAGCTTGCATTAAGCTGGCTAGGGTTGAAATGTGACTCTGGAACTAACTTGCATAATAAAGAATACAAAATCTTTAAGTCGTTAAAATGGATATATTAATTGGATGCCCGGGATGCAAAATTAGGGAACTGGAATTTTGCTACTGCAGCTGAAAGCTTCCTGCCAGGATACAGAGAAGCAGGAGGGAGGCAGAGAAAATTCACAGTAGCAAAGTCACACTAAATCCCTTTTCCCTCAATTTCCCTTCCTTGCGCAGCATTCTTATGCATGAAGAGTTTCAAGGAAATTCATACAAGCAAATTAAGCCACTTTATAACAACAGTCTGTCCATCTGTTCAGCTCCGGCACCAGCTCACCAGGTTTAAGTTAGGCATCTGATCCAGCCCTGTGACCCAATACTCCTTTCTCTAGCTGAGGGCCTCCTCTACACTGAACAAAACCTATGGCTGAAAACGTGGTATATAAATAAATGTTTGCATCACATAGGCAAGAACTCATTCGTAAACAAGCAATCAATTCCATGTTAAGCCTACTCTGTTCAAAATTCATTTGGTCCAACCTTCCTGTCTTTTTTCTCATGCTCACTTAAAAAAAGGTAGCCTGCAATTCTACAGATTGTATTCTTGAACACAGCAATGATAAGGAAGTGGAGGAGAAGAGCAGGCAGAGCTAGGGGCAGGAGTTAAGCAAGTCATCAGCCTAAAGTCCTTACGTTCCCACTAAGATCTAAGTCCAAATTCTCTTGAATTTTGTTGACTCTTATCTAACACCAGTTTAGTGTTTGAATGTTAGTTGACTAGATTCTTGCGTATAGCAAAAAAATCTTGCAAGCAAAGGTGGAACTTCAGGTTTTGCTCTTGCACAAATATTCCTTGCAACTTGGCTCTGTTGCACAGGTTGTTCCCTGACCAAAAGCAGAGACCACAGCACACTGCAGACCTAAATTATTGTTATATAAAAAGCAGAGGCATTTGGCTTCGTAAAGGAACAGGCTGGCTGACCAACTTGCCTGTTTCTCCTGTTTCAACAATAGTATTTTTGGCAACAGCAAATACGCTGAGTGGTATGTTTTTGAACAGAATGGCTAATCACAATAATTCACACCGCATTGCTCAATAAAATAGTAATTTTGCTCAAACTCTTTACAATACCCTCGTGAAGGGTTAGATTATATTCCATTCAGGTTTTATTCCAGCACAGCCAGGCCCTTCCTGAACTCATTCATCGTTGAGCCTATCCTGAAAGCGTTGAGCTAATAAAAAGTCAAAGACTTATTTGATAACTGATGAATCCCTTTGATGTTTTTGCTCGCCCATAAAAGAAGCTAACACAAAACCATAACATATATAGTCAGTCAGCATTCCATGACCGTTATGTCAGTGTTCAGACCTCCAGACCAATTGCTATAGGCAGCCAACCATATTTGACTCTTTAAGCCCCTCCTTCTTTCCTTTATCGAAAATGTGGTCTAGTTTAATGAAAAGAAGGACTAGGGGTGACATGATAGCAGCGTTCCAATATCTAAGTGCCTGCCAAAAGAAGAGAGGATCAGCTTATTCTCCAAAGCACACAGGACAAAATGCAGCAGACGGAAACTAATCAAGGAGAGAAACAACCTAGAAGTAAGGAGAAATTTCCTAACAGTGAGAACAGTTAATCAGGCTTGCCTCCAGAAGCTGTGGACCTCCAACACTGGGGTTTTTAAAGAAGGGATTGAATAACCATTTGGCGCACCCAATAAAATGTTCTTCAGTGACACACAATTTAAAAAAAAATGACGTGAGCTAACGGAAATCACTTCCAGATTAATCACAAGGCTAAGATGCAACGCAGAGATTATCTCCCTTGAATCTCCTTCTCAATTTTTTCTCCTCCTTCGACAGTGGAATGAGAGGATCAAAAGCAGTTTCTCGGAAAAGCTCATAAAAACAGGAACTGTCCTGTGCTCTTTTTCTCACACATTACGAGAAACAGGAGATAAAATGGTTCATGTCTCGTGAAGAGGAAACGCAATTGGCTAGTTATGGCTAAGATGGGAGGGGGGGGACGCTTAGGTTCAGCTCCGACGAGCAGAGAAGAAAAATAAGAAAGTTTGACCTCATCGTTATCATCTCCGAACAATAAAAATCCCATTTAAATTTAAACAGCTATCCCAAAATATTACAGAATTAGGTCCAATGCCTTTACACCTCTATATAATCTCTCCGGAGTTTGCAAAGGAGCCAAAAACAGACGTTTAAGTGCAAATTCTATCAATATGCTACTGAAGTCATTGGTTGTTTTCTTGCAAAAGGTTCATTATCCAATCTAGGTAACATCATCAGGGCTGTTTCAGGGGAAGGGGGAAAAAATCATTACTTTAAAATACTTCTTAATGGAAAATGCGCAGATCTGGAGATTTATTTTTGCTGGAGAACAGCTTTGCTTGCAACTCAGTAGAAAAGCATCAGCTGTCCTTCCTCCGGGCTCCGAGTTATTGGAAATGCCGCTCTTGAAATTTTGCTGCTCTGTATGAATATTTGTAAACTTATTTCATCCACCCGTGCACACAAGAAAGCAGAATCAAATTTCAACAAGTATTTTTTTTATGATAGGAGAAATGTAATTGCTGGGAGGATTATTGTGAGGGAAACAGCTCAGATATTTAACTGTAAATCAATTTTGAGAAAATCTTAACAGATAAAAACGATTTCAATTTTGTGGGGGAAAAGTCTAAATGAGAATGTTGGAAACTGGACATATAATGCAATCAAGAGGGCTAATTAGAAAAGAATTGATGCTACTGGTATTACCAATTGGATAAATGTTAGAAAAATGTTTATATTTAACCTCTTTGTTACTAAAGCATTAAGAACTGTATTAGCCTAATGTTTGCAAAAGAGAACAATATGGGAAGAAGAGAAAGTCAAGGAAAGCTGTTATGTAGGATACGATATGATAGAAATTGACTAGTATTGATTGTTGTGAAACATGAACCGACAACATGCTGTTTACTAAGCACTAAGATTGTTAGTTTTTTAAAAAAAATCAATAAAATATATATATATAAAAGAAAGCAGAATTAAATTTTAACAACAATGATAATGATAATCATCATCATCTGCCACAGCAACAGTTGCCCACATTTTGCTCCATGGCATCGGACCTGGATACTTACAGGACCGCCTACTGCTAGCAAATACCTCCTGCCGTCCGGTACGCTCCCACAGAGAGGGCCTCCTCAGGGTGCCGTCGGCCAGACAATGTCGGCTGGCGACCCCCAGGGGGAGAGCCTTCTCTGTGGGAGCTCCTACGCTTTGGAATCAGCTCCCCCCCCCGAACTCCGTACGATGACGGATTTACGTACCTTCCGTCGGGAATTGAAAACATTCCTTTTTAGACAGGCCGGCCTGGCGTAGAAGCTCCGGTTCCAGCAAGGTTAAAATTGTTTTAGGGGATTGAGTTATTTTTAAGATATATAATGTATTGGGTTTTAAATGGGATTTATGGCCAAATTGTTTAATTTATTCTTAATTATTTTAATTTTTGTATATTGATATGTTTTTAATTTTGGCCTGTACACCGCCCCGAGTCCTTTGCGAGAGGGGCGTATAGAAATCGGAAATTAAAAAAAAATTGTTAGGAAGTAAAATATTCTTCTAAAAATTGCATTATTTTTATTAATAAGATACAACCTTATTAATTTAAAGTATTTTATTTTCCACAGCTGAGATTGAGTGTTACACCAGTGACCAAGTTCTCTACATGGAAAAAAGAAAAGAAAAGAAATGGACCAGACACAGTCTGGAAAAATCCATCTCAGCGCTTCCAAATGGGTGTTATTCACATTAACTTCTCACCTCTTAACGGACAATTCACAACACAAGTGAAATAATGACTTCGAAAACAGGAAGAGAGGAAAGAACCATTTAAAAAAAATTATTTGGCCTCCAGCTGGTTAGATGTTGAATCAGCCAGATGGGAACAAAGCCAAACTTTTTGCAACATTGAGCCCGATAGGCGTGGTTTGATGAGGTTATGGTTTTTAGGAACCTTGGCTATAATGTGATGCTATTTTATGATTTCTAGGTTTTATGTGATGGTGCAGTGGAAAAAATGCAGTATAGCAGGCAGGCAAACTCTGCCCGCAGCCTGGAGTTTGATTCTGACCGGCTCAGGGTTGACTCAGCCTTCCATCTTTCAGAGGTCAGTAAAATGAGACCCAGATTTATAATAATAATAATTTGGAAGGGACCTTGGAGGTCTTCTAGTCCAGGCATATCAAACTGCCGGCCCGTGGGCTGGACGCATCACGCTAAAACTGTGCCCACCCCATTGCCAGCAATGGGGAAAAATTCCCGATATGTCACGCAATATCATGTGACGTCACGAGTTTGATATGCCTGTTCTGGTCCAATTTCCTTCCTGAGCAGGGGGTTGGACTAGAATACCTCCAAGTTCCCTTTCAACATCATCATCATCATCATCATTATTATTATTATTATCAACATGCTGACATTGTAAACCACCCAAAGAGGGCTGTAAAGTAATACAAGGTAGTATATAAGTCTGGGTGTTATTGCTATTACGTCTCACATTGAGCATTGCCCAAACTCAATGATGGGTGACGATGGTCATTCTACAAATAAATAAATATAGGAGTGAACCAAAAAACATTTACATGAAGTAAAGAGTCCTCCAGAAGATATCTTCTAAATACCTTTGGATAGACAATAGTGCCAAATCTCTGTAGCTCAGGTGTAGGATGAGGGTGAAGATTTGTTCTCCGAGCTTGTGGGCCGGTTTCCGAACATCTTCAGTGGAGTTTAAGGAAAATCAGTGTCAGTGTTCTTCTATTCACAAGGGCTTCAGGTGTGGGTGTGTCAAGTGAGGGTCTTGTGATGGGTCTTGTGATGGGTCAGATATGAGTCCTCAACCAACCCACGCAAGCCCTCCGCCACCAGTTCACTTCCCAATCACCCTGATCTGATGTAACCTCCCCATCACAAAACCCATCACACAACTCACTGATGAATCACACCTGACCCACCACAAGACCCTCACTTGACACCCCCACACCTGAAGTCCTTATAGTCAGAAGAACACTGACACTGACATGCCTAAACCAGCGGTTCTCAGCCTTTTTCAGGCCGAGACCCCGACCTGCGCCGCGCATGCGCGGCGCGACCCTGACCTGCACTGCGCAGACGGCCTGAATTGCACATGCGTGGCGCGCGCGACGGCCCAAATTGTGCATGCGTGGCGCACGCAACGGCCCGCATCGTGCATATGCAGCGGCCCGCAGCGCGCATGCGCAGCACGACGGCCCAAATCGTGCATGCACGGTGCACACGCGACGGCCCGAATCACGCATGCGCGGCATGACGGCCCGAATCGCACATGCGCGGCGGCCCGCATCGCGCATGCACGGTGCTGCCCCCTGCGCCGGCCGAGGGGAAAGGGGGAAAAAATGGCGGACTGCGGCGTTTGGCGACCCCCGTGAAATGGTTGTTCGACTCCAAATGGGGTCGCGACCCACAGGTTGAGAACCGCTACCCTAAACTCTACTGAAGATGTTACCTAGCCTGGTAATAAACTTTCGGAAACCAACTCACAAGCTCGGAGAACGAAGCTTCACCCTCACCTTTGGATATCTGCATCTCTGTTAACAAGCATCAGTCCAACTCTGTTCTGCATCCAAGCAATAAACTCAAGTGAAATATCAGATATTTAATTCAGTGTAGTGGTAACCGGGAGACCGGGAGTTCATGTCCTGCCTTGGACACAAAGCTATCTGGGTGACTTTGGGCCAGTCCCTCTCTCTTAGCTCTAGAAAGGAGACAATGGCAAACCACTTCTGAAAGACCTTGCCAAGGAAACGGCAGTGTCCGAGAATTGGACATGAATACATGAAAGAAAAATGGAATTTAGGTACGCAAATGTAGCCAGGAAGAACATTTTCTTCGTTCTTGAGCTGATGTACAGATGGACACACACAGTGGTAGCCATGTTGCAACAATGGCTTTGGAGCCAACAAAAGCTCTTGATTTCTTCCAACAGAATTCCCAGAGAGGTACCCCTCCAGACCCCCCCAAAAGTCTGAATTATACAGTAAGGTCCCACATAGTCAGCTTACCAGCTTTACTAAACCTTCCTTTCTAACATATAGCCATAAGCTGTCACCATATTGCCAAAAAAGCTAACTGCTACACGAGTGGAAGCCAAGATCTACAAACAGGCCCACACACGTACTTTTTCCTAAACAATAAAATAGTCGCCCAGCCCCATTTGTCATCAAATGAGTTTACATTCTCACATTATGCTATTATTTTTTTTATCTAATTGGGAAAAAAACCCACAACTGGCTGGATTCTTGCTTAGCACTAAATCATATAATTGTTTACAAGGCACAGTGGCTAGCTTTGCATCATAGCCTAACAAAACAAAAACAAAACTTAAACAATCAACAGAATGACTATATTTATATACAGTATTAACCTAAGGTTTTGTCTTCATCGTAGTTTATTGCATAAATCACAGCTGGGTTTTTTTACAACTCCTTAAGCCAAACTAAAATTTGGCTAAAATCTGCTCCAAGTCTGCGGAGAGGAGTGGCATACAAATCCGAAAAATAAATAATAAATAAATAAATAAATAAAATTGGGTCAATCGTCAGGAACTGAGTTTACACTTGCCTGGGATCAACCCATGTCCATCATCTGACAATTTTTTAAAAAAATTTTTTTAAAATAAAGTATAAAAATAATAATTAAAAATAAATAAATAAATAAATAACCATAAACAAATAAATAATCATAAACAAATAAACTCAATGGGCAGACTTGATGGGGTGATAGGTCTTTTTCTGCTGTCAGTTTTCTATGTTTCTATGAAACAAAACAGGCCATGGTTTTCCCAGTTGGAATGCATGGTTGTGAAAGCTGGACCATAAGAAAGGCTGAGCGCCAAAAAATTGAGGCCTTTGAACTATGGTGCTGGAGAAGAGTCCTGCGAATCCCCTGGACTGCAAGGCGATCAGTCCTAGAGGAGATCAACCCTGACTGCTCTTTAGAAGGCCAGATCCTGAAGTTGAAACTCAAATACTTTGGCCACCTAATGAGAAGGAAGGACTCACTGGAGAAGAGCCTGATGCTGGGAAAGATGGAGGGCAAGAGAAGAAGGGGACGACAGAGAATGAGGGGGCTCATGAAGCAGGAGGCGTGAGTTTAAATGGACTCCAGAAGATGGTAGAGGACAGGAAGGCCTGGAGGAACGTTGTCCATGGGGTCGTGATGGGTCGGACACAACTTCACAACTAACAACAATGAAGCAAAACATGTTATGTCATATAAACATGTTACGGGACCGTCTTCTGCCACATACTTCCCTACGACCGGTGAGAGCGCACAGGGTCGGCCTCCTCCGGGTCCCGAAACAATGTCGTTTGGCGGGTCCTAGGGGGAGGGCCTTCTCTGTTGTGGCGCCCACCCTCTGGAACCAACTGCCCCTTGAAGTCCGCGTTTCTCCCACTCTCCCGGCCTTCCGAAAGAATCTTAAAACCTATCTTTGCCGGCAGGCCTGGGGATGATTGTGATTGTTGCTTGAAAGTTGTACGTGTGTTGGGTGTCTATTTTTAATATTTTGATTGGATTTAGATTCTTTGATGTTTTGTATATGTTGTAAGCCACTCCGAGTCTCCGGAGAGGAGCGGCATACAAGTCCAATAAATAAATAAATAAATAAATAAATAAGTTCTGGATGTATGAATTTCAACCCTAGGAATTCCCTCCTCGTTGCTGAGATTTCTGGAAGTTGCACTCTAGATACCTACTAAGTTGCCATGGGTAGAAAACTTATAGGGTGTCCAGACTAGGCTATCACGATTTCACTCAAGAAACAAAAAAAGGATCGGGAAACATTATCAGTCAAATGGGCCAGTTTTGACACTAGCCATAGTCCTATCAACTTTGCAGCCAATGTCTTTTTGAATATATCTGAAACAATAAAGTTGCAGAGTCCAGAGGAGAACAGCAATGGAGAGCAACCATTATGCAGATCAGAGTCATGTATGCTTCTAAACTATAGTAGCATTTTGGCCACTGCTGTTCTTCAGCTGGTAAAAATCTTGCAGAACCATATATGTCACGGCAGCAGAAAAACAATCTAAGTCATTCCTCTTAATCGGCCAGAATTTTGGCACGGTTAAGTTCAATGCTATAAGATTATCAGGCAATAGAAGTTGCCCATCTTGATGGTAAATACCAACAGTTAACAGTTAGCAACTGTCTTGTAATGACAGCCTTAAGGACACTTTGAACATTGTTTTACAATTCATTTGGGTTAACTTACATTCCATGCATTTGGAAACATAACTAGCTGGATGTTTCCTAGAAACCATATTTCTCTAGAGACCCTTTCCCAGTATAATTGTATTATTCTTTCTAGCAACACTGAGCGTAAATCGGATACAGCTTTTTCAGTGTGTATCAATGTTCTTCTACAATTTTTATTTTGCACTAATAAAGAGGCTCGCTAACCCATCACCTGTACCTAAATATCCACTCTCAAACACCCTGAACATCATGCAGCTTCACACTAGGTTCAGAACAAGCTGCATGATGATCTGTCATCTTGAAATCCACAGGAATAAACAAAGAGGCCAAGTTTTAAATATTCCCCATAATTAGCTAGACTGTGAGCCAAGCGGAGAGCTGCAGAGGGTCACACCCAAAAAACCATCACCATGGATCCATACTTAAGCAATGGGGATCTATCTTCTCTTTCCTTGCTAGTCTCTGCGTCAGTGGTGAGATTCAAATAGGTGTACAACCAGTTCTCTGTGTGGATGCCGCTTCCGGAAGTCCGTTCTGGGCCTGGGCAACAAAAAATTACCGTAGCTACGGGTTCTGCCAAAGTGGTGCGAACTGGCTGAATCCCACCACTGTTCTACATCCCCCTTAGGTAAGGCAAGCAGTCAGAGTGGGAGTGACAATAGCCTCTTTCTCACCAGTCTCGGAAGCCCAGTTCATGGGCCCATTATCCACATCTGTAGAGAATTCTCTACAGGTATTTGTTGAGACTCTAGAAAGAGTGCAGATAAGAGCAACTGAGGTAATTAGGGGGCTGGAGGCTAAAACATATAAGGAACGGTTGCTGGAATTGGGTTTGTCTAGTCTAATGAAGAGAAGGACAATAACATGATAGCCGTGTTCCAATATCTCAGGGGGTGCCCCAAAGAAGAGGGAGTCAAGCTATTCTCCAAAGCACCTGAAGCCAGGACAAGAAGCAACGGATGGAGACTAATCAAGGAGAGAAGCAACCTGGAACTAAGGAGAAACTTCCTGACAGTGAGAACAATTAACCAGTGGAACAACCTGCCTCCAGAAGCAGTGAATGTTCCAACACTGGAAGTTTTTAAGAAGAGACCGGACAGCCATTTGTCTGAAATGGTATAGGGTTTCCTGCCTCAGCAGAGGGCTGGACTAGATGATCTCCAAGGTCCCTTCCAACATCATCATCATCATCATTATTGATCATCGCACAATCAGCCAGATGTTCAGACTGAATTTGGCATTTTTGTCTACCTATCGAGTCCTTACCAAGGACCTGGGATAGGCAGACGTGGATGGAAGCTGTTCCTAGTAAGGCCGCCTTTTGCAATTGACTAATGGCGAATTTGTCAATGTCAATGGTGTTCAAGTGGTGCTCCAGTTTTTTTGGGATTGCACCCAAGGCGCCTATTACTACTACTACTAATGTTATATTATTATTGTTGCTGTTATTGTTATTGTTGTTGTTATTATATTCTCAAGAACAAAAACATAGTCAAGTTGCCTTTTGAAAAAGCCCCTTTGAGACTCCAGAGGTATGCTCTACAAGAATGAGGACCATGCAATTGTAGAAGGCCCTCAATCAAGTAGTTTTCAGGCAGAAATCTGCCTGCTGGTTTTGCCGATTCCTCGTGTTAACCTGATGATATATATTTCAAAATCCGTTCGTTGCTCAATGTCTTCCACTATTGATATTGGCTTGGCAAATGCCTTAAATAAATAAGCAGTTTTATTGTGGTAACCTATTCCCACTTTGTTAGTATTCGATGGAACTTTAAGGGGGAAAAAAAACATTCTACCATATAAAAACACATTACTACTCAATTGCTTCTAAAGCAGGACTCTCAGCTTCCCTCTTTTCTACCCCATGTAAATTCTGCCAAAAAAAAAAAAGGAGGGGTGACAGCTGTTTAGATCACAAAAACACTAATTAGAAGGCTACCATTACTCATAAAAGCAAAAGCGTGGAGACTTGCATAAGCTTTGCGGTTAGCATTGTCAATGCTGAAGTATGTCAAAGATATGGCTAAATGTTTCACAAAAGAGTCTGCTTGATAAATCCATAACTGTCTTTTGGGGGAATGGGGAAAGGTCCTGTATCTAATCTTCAGCCTTTGCTTCTGTGCCCTTTTGGAGGAAGACGTAACTACAAGTCAGTGAGTTTTTTTAAAAATGATAATTTCTTCTTCACGTTTGTCTGGCTGACCAAAACCTCTAGGGTACGATAAAGAAATTTGCAGAGAAATTTGTACAAAGAATAATTCAGCCACCTCTTAGGTGGGAATTTTTAGATGCCTTTTGAAAGAGGAAGGAATGTGTGACCCATACTCCCCAGCCTAATTCTTCCATCCTTGCCTTCGGAGGCAGGGGCTTTAGGGAGGTCCACATCAGCAACCTCTTAAATAAAAGAACATGTCCTTAAACAAAAGTTTTAAAATTTACTGAGTTACTTCATTAACTGACTTGCTTAATTTGCTTCCTAAAAAATTAACCGAAATAAAATAAAATGTTATTAAATAAAATCAAACTTACTTTGTTTTTGTTCTTTCTGGATATATTTTTTTTAAATACATTTCCGAGAGTCCTAGATTTCTGGTACCTGAGTCGGCCCTGCAAACCGCCTCCCTGGTCCTCGCCCAGGGTTTTAACCATGATGCTATATTAATTTTTCCTCGTCTGATCCATGGCTTACCTGCAGACTGACGCAGATGGAAATGACAGCAGACCAAAGCACCTTCCCAAGCCGTCTGGGGATGTTGGCCTTGGCCATCTTCTGGGACCTTGAAAAAAAACAGAAAAGGACTTTGAAGGTCGGTATGCGTAGTTCTCAAGTGCCCCCTGCCAGAAATTGAAGGACTAAAGCAAACTGGGAAAGCAGTCCAAACCAATCCCTGGAAATGGTGCAGCCTAAACAGTGGAGGTTTGTCCTGGCCAGGAATAGAGACTCGCGAGGAACAAAATGAGTCCAGCATAAAAAGCGAGGGACTTTCAATTCGGGCAGGAGGACCCAGCCTTTTCCCTTGGCTCCTTCCTTCCGCCAGTTTATCGAGGCAGAGTCCCTCTCCGTCCCCTCCTCCCCTGCAGCCAAAAAAACGAAATCAAACCTGCTCCACTATTTCAACACTTTTCGCCCCGCTTCCCGACAAAAAGAGGCAAAGGCCAGAACTTTTAAGCAGCCTTTGCCAAAACATCCAAGCCCTGTTGGAAAAAACAACAGCTCTCGCTAAACTTTGCAAAAAAAAGGAGAGGAGGCTGGGCAGGGGAGCGCACAGGATTGTTTTGTGGATTAGAACCAGAGGATCTTTCAATGTTTTGTTTTGTTGGGGTTTTTTTTTTTTGTCCAAAGGGCATAGTCACATTGCCTTTCTTGCGGTGCCAAAACAAATTCTTTTGTTTTGTTTTTTTAAAAAAAAAGTCTGCAGAGAGTTACGCACAGAGACTCACCAACTGCTGGTTTTACTCTCCCTTTCTATGAAAAGCATTTTCCCCCACCCAGACTTAACTGCAAGAAATCCCTGATTTTAGCCAACCGGCTGGCAGGGTGCCACCTTCGTGATGTTACAGGGGTTTGCAACGCTGCTCAAAGGCGAAGAGAACACTAGGCAGCGCCAGCCTCAGATCAAGCCCTCCATCGAGCCCTCTCTTGTGCTTCTTCGCTTCCGTCCACGTGCCCAGGGTGGATGCCTGTCTGGTCGTGCCAGCACTGCAAAAGGTGCTGAAGGATGGAGACTAACTGTGCTTTTTAAGCGCCACGTCCAGGAGCTGCTTATTTCCAAAACATTGTTGTATGCTGTGTTCTATGATGATTGCTTATTAATATGATCTTATGTTTAATGTTGATGGCTTTAATATTGAAAAAGCGGATAGAATTTCCACCTCAGGTTATTGAATTTCTACCTCAGGGTTTTTTTTTTTGTTAGGGATCATAAAAGATAAAATGTAACAGGCATATAGTTGAGGCTTGACGTGAGGTGGGAAGAATGTTTACCAAACCAGACCTTTACAAAGACTAATACCTAATGTTGTATGTTGTGTTCTATGATGATTGCTTCTTAATATGATCTTATGTTTAATGATGATTGCTTTAATATTGAAAAAGCGGAGTGAATTTCCACCTCAGATTATTGAATTACTACCTCAGGATTTTTTGGTTAGGGATCACAAAAGACAAAATGTAACAGGTATATAGTTGAGGCTTGAAGTGAGGAGTGAAGAATGTTTACCAAGTCAGACGTCTACAAAGACTAATACTTAGAGTTGTATTACAGGTTCTATAATGATTGCTTCTTAATATGATCCCATGTTTAATGTCGATTGTTTTAATAAAAAATTTTATATATAAAAAAAAAATATGCCTAACTTCAGGGATTCGAGCTGCCTGAAAAAAGCTTGAGATGAACTTGGTTCCCCGTGACTTGAACTGATGTAGAAGATGTGCAGGTAGCCCTTGACTTACAACTGTTCAAACTTAACAATGGCACCGAAAAAGGCGACTTGTGACCGTTTTTTCACGCCTACGGACGTTGCAGCCTCCCCGTGGTCAAATTCGGACGCTTGGCAACTGGTCCGTATTTACGACGGTCGCAGTGTCCCAGGGGTCATGTGATCCCCTTTCGCGACCTTTTGGCCAGGTCGGTGGGGAAGCCACTTAACCACCTCGTTATTAATTTAATAACTGCAGAGATTCGCTTCAAAGCGTGCCGAGAAAGGTTGCAAAATGGGGCAAAACTGACTTAACAACTTGTCTCCTTTAGCCACAGAAATTTGGGGCTCACATGGGGTCGTAAGCCGAAGAGTATCTGTACATAGAGGCTTATCTCAAATATTTGCCATTCAGAGTACTGCCCGTATCAAACAGCCCTCACCCCCACCCAAAAAAAAATTCAAGACATATTTACAGAGTTCTCTTAAAAAGAAGATGAAAGTAGTTTGCTATGGCCTTGCTCAGGATTGTTGTTCACTTTCCCCGTTCAGTCTACAACTCTGGAAATACTTCTCTTATCCAAATTTAAACTAGGCCCAACCCTGTTTAGTTTCTCAGCTCGACCATGTTCAGGCAGATTGAAGCTCCACTTGAAAAGAAAGCCCCCCACCACCAATATCAACAACATCAAGTAACCAAGATCAAGCCATAAGGGCTTAACAGGGTAGCTATTTTCCTCTTCCTAGTCCCCCTTTTTATAAGATTTAATACTTTCTCTGCAGATAAAGCCTTCTTCCAAAATATCCTCTGTCACACGGTTTAAACCCCCAAAAAGAAAAATGCATAAATAAATCGAAGGCATCAGAGTGGCTAGTTTTAGATCAAAGCCCGTCAGACATGGTATCAAATCCTTCCTGGGATATGGAAGCCAGTGGTTCGCTCAAGCTATCTCACAGATTTGTTGCGAAGAGCAAAAAAGAGACTATCCTGATCATAGGAGGACAACAGTGATAATCTTGAAGAAAGCACGCAGCAACTGATAGAAAAACATCTCCTCAGTCTGGAAAGAAAGCAGTGGGGGGGGGTTGAGGAAGAAACTCAAAATTGATTCCAACTTGTCTGTCTTGAGTAGAAGAAGATGTTGGGTTTTCAAGATTGTTATTATGCCCTATAAAAGTAAAGTTCCAGAAGTTCTCATCATGTCCTTTTCCTGTCCTGGCCTACCTCAAAAGGCCGACAATGATTGGATTTATGCAAACACAAAATGGATTGGTCGATTGCACATTAATCCAACCAATGTAGTTTGTGGCTGTGTGGTTGAGTTTACTCAATGCACTTAACCAGATCGATTAAAAACCTACCTGTGCACCACAGGCTGTGCTTATTTAATTTCAATTTTGGCTTTTTTTAATTCATGGCTCGGCAGGTTTTAAGTACCAAGCTCCTATATTTAGTTTATCCTTCGGCACTTTTTTGCAAATCCAGAAACAGTTAATCTGAACAGTACAAATGCCAACACAGAACACCGATTAATATGTGTATGGTGTGGAAACATAGCCCATGTATGCCACCTTGTGCAAAATAAGTAGAGCAAATAAGTCCAGGGATATCACTTTAAAGAAACTTTAAGTCGAAAAATATGTGAATTAGATTTGATTAAAGACACTGCCAAGTTTATCCCTCTGCCAATCTGGTTTGGTCAACAGCCACACTGTAAGAATCCCACTTTCAGACTTAAAAAAAATAAAACAAAAACTGCTCCTGCACTGAGATACTTACATGTATGTTTTTCTAAGTAGTGCTACAAAATTGATTAGATTTCCAAATCAGGGTGTGGAAATTGGGGCCAAGTAAAATTTGAGTCTGCAATGCCACTGGAACTTCATTCCCTTGCATTTCTTCCATACAAAGTGTCTGTGTCACAGCAGGGATTAAGCCAACAAAGGTCACCCCACTGCCTTTGAAATGGGATAGGATACAAAAATGTCTGTGATGTACGTTACATAATGTAGAATGGCAGGCAGACTAGTGGGAGAGTGGCTGCGCGCAACACCACCGCATTAAGCTCCTGCTGCCTCAGCCGCCTTACCACAAAGCCACAGTCTGTGGTTTGCAACCTGCAACTGTTAAGTTCACACAACACGCTAGCAATCCACCTTACAGTTTAGTCTAATGGATGATGATCTCAGCTGTGAATAGTTTGGAAGACTTTTTGCTAAGTATATTTTGACCGGTTGTCATTTGTTGTTGTTGGGTTTTGGTTTTTTTTGCAACCTGCAGTTATTCACCTATATGCACAACCTGCTGTGTTCCAGGGGTTCAAGGCGCTCGCTCTGCCTCCCCTCCCTCAATTTATGGACATAACAACCTCGTGAAGCAGGTGAGTTTAGGGTGATTTTCTCCAACTTTTTAGACTGAAATGCAGCTGGCTGGTTAGTCAGCAACTCAAGGCTCTGGCCAAATCTAAACCAAGGATTACTAAAACTCTTCAAACCAGGTCAGGTCACCCAATGGGGTTCCCTGGCTAAGGGAAAAGGCCAGCCTGGTTCTTCCCCGCCCTTACCCCCACCCAGCTCCTTCTTCAGACCTGGAGATAATGGCACTCTCCACATGCCCAGAGGCTACTTCACTACCACACTCAAGGAGGCAAAAGAGTCCTCGGCCTCCCGGGGGGCGGTGGCGTCCACCCCCGCCCCCCTCCCCTCCCCTCCCCAAAGCGAAAGCGGGCGAGAAGAAGAGCTGCGCCCCGTTCCTTTGGACTCCTGCGGGGTCCCTGCGCGCCACCGCCCCCTTCGCCCACCTCGTGTGGCGGTTCCTCTCCTTCGGCGCCTCCTCAGCGGGACAGGAGGGGACCCCGGTCCGCAGACGGGCCGAAGCAGTCCTGGGACGTCGCCGCAGGCTCGCAGAACGCAGCTGGCAGGCGAACAAGTGCCCGCCCTTCCAGCGGAGCAGGCGGGACGGTTAGGGTTCGCTCGCTCGCCCGTCTGCCTGCCTGCCTGCCTGCCAGGCTACAACCCACCGCCCAGCCGAGGTCCTGGGAAGCCCAGCCACCGGGAGGGCGGCTCTCCAGCGCCCCGCTCCGCCCGGGCCCCTCGGGGGAGCTGAGCGCTCGAGCTGGGGCAGGCAAGCTGGCGCGCCACAGGACGCGTGGAAACCCGAGCCACCGAGCGCGCGCGAGCCACTCTCCTCCTCCTCCTCCTCCTCCTTCTCCCACGCCCCGCCAGCAGCCTTCCCGCCCTGGAATCCGCGGTTGGAGCCAGCGGTGACCCGCAGCTTGCTTGGGAACGCAGGAAGGGGTGGCTTACACGCGTCGGCTCCCGGGAACGTGGGAAAGAGGGCTGGGGTGGGTGGATTGCACTTCACGCGCCCTTTTTTTTTTTTAGCCCAGAAGCCGCCTCGGGAGCCCCACGCAGAACCCACTGTGGAGGCTGACCGATTGACTGGGGTGGCGTGAAAGGGGGCCGAAGAAGATGGGGCGAGGGGAGGAGGATCCCCCAGAGGGTTGCACCAGCCCAGCCGAGTTCATTCAGCCATGCTGGCCTCCGTTAGTGTCGGTTAAGCGCGGGTCCTGTGGACAGAGCGCAAGAGAAGTAGCCCCCCCCCGGTTCTGGCGCCGTATCCCACGCAGAACGTCCCCCCCCACTTGAGACCGCTGGGGTTTCGTGGCTCCGTCAGCCATGGATTAACGCCGTGGTCTCTCAAACTAATGGCACACTCTGCCTGCTCAGAGGCTACAGGTAGTCCTCGTTTAGTGACCGTTCAAAGCTACAACGGTGCTGCAAAAAAAAGTGACTTGCAACCATTTTTCACACGTATGACCGTTGTAGCATCCCCATTGGTCACCGTTGTAGCATCCCCATTTTCCTCTGGAAGGTTTGACAACCAATTCCTCCTACTTGTGACCGTGGCAGTGCTCCTTTTGCCACCTTCTGACGAGCCAAGGCCACTTGGGATTCACTTAACAACCCTGTTACTGATTTAACAACTGCAGTGATGCCCTTCACAAATGTGGGAAGAAACATCGTAAAATGGGACAAAAAAAAATCCCTTAACGAGTTTTCTATCTTAGCAACATCAATTCTAGTCTCAACTGTGGTCATAAGGCAAACACAACGCAGGAGCTGAGAGAGCTCTCAATTTCTCAGCCTTGTGCCCTCCCTCCGAGGCAAAGGCAAGTGGGAAGGAAGGAAGGAAGGAAGGAAGGAAGGAAGGAAGGAAGGGAGGGAGGGAGGGAGGGAGGGAGGGAGGGAGGGCAATAGCAAGAGCACTTAGACTTATATACCACTTCACAGTGCTTCACAGCCCTCTCTAAGTGGTTTACAGAGTCAGCCTCTTGCCCCAAACAATCCGGGTCCTCATTTTACCGACCTCGGAAGGATGGAAGGCTGAGTCTGTCAGTGGGCAGAGTTTGCAATAACACTCAGACTTATATACCATTTCACAGTGGATCACAGCCCTTTCTAAGCGGTTTAGAGTCAGCATATTTGCCCCCAACAATCTGGGTCCTCATTTTACCGACCTCGGAAGGATGGAAGGCTGAGTCAACCTTGAGCCAGTTAGGATTGAACTGCTGGCAGTTGGCAGAGTTATGGAAAGAAAGATAGAAAGAAAGAGAGAGGGGGGGAAGGAAAAGGAAAAGAAGGCAGGAAGGAAGAAAGGAAGGAAGGAAGAAAGGGGAAAGGAAGGGAAGGGAAGGGGAAGAAAAGGGAAGGGAAGTGAAGGAAGGAGAGGGAGGGAAGGAAGGAAGGAAGGGGAAAGGAAAGGAAAGAAGGGAAGGGAAGGGGAAGAAAAGGGAAGGGAAGGGAAGGAAGGAGAGGGAGGGAAGGAAGGAAGGAAGGAAGGAGAAAGGAAAAGAAAGGAAAGGAAAGAAGGAAGGGAAGGGGAAGAAAAGGGAAGGGGAAGGGAAGGAAGGAGAGGGAGGGAAGGAAGGAAGGAAGGGGAAAGGAAAAGAAAGGAAAGGAAAGAAGGAAGGGAAGGGGAAGGGAAGGGAAGGAAGGAGAGGGAGGGAAGGAAGGAAGGAAGGAGAAAGGAAAAGAAAGGAAGGGAAGGGGAAGGGAAGGAAGGAGAGGGAGGGAAGGAAGGAAGGGGAAAGGAAAAGAAAGGAAAGGAAAGAAGGAAGGGAAGGGGAAGAAAAGGGAAGGGAAGGAAGGAGAGGGAGGGAAAGAAGAAAGGAAGGAAGGGGAAAGGAAAAGAAAGGAAAGGAAAGAAGGAAGGGAAGGGGAAAAAAAGGAAAGGGAAGGGAAGGAAGGAAGGAGAGGGAGGGAGGGAAGGGAAGGAAGGAGAGGGAAGGAGGGAAGGGAAGGAAGGGAAGGGAAGGAAGGAAGGAGAGGGAGGGAGGGAGGGAAGGAAGGAAGGATTCAATAAGAAGAGCTTATCTGCATGTGGGAATCCAGGCGCTTGTCTAATAAAGAGAGTTTTCTCTTTAACAGCTGAGGTTTTTCGGCCCACTTCATTCACATGCTGGCTCCAAAGGCCCTTTTGCATCCAATCCAGCATACACACAACTGAGTCGATCCCTTTTGGGTGGCGGACATTTCCAACGCATTGACCTCACACCTCCTGAGCCGGATCCACCTTTTGCTCACCTGGGGGAATCCGATCCAGTGAAACCGTTCTGCTTTCTAACTTACATCTGGCGGGTTTCAAAGGATGAAGAGAGACAGAGAGCGACACCGACACGTTTGACACGTTCAATAATAATAATAATAATAATAATAATAATAATAATAATAATAATAATAATAATAATAATAATAATAATAATAATAATAAAAGACTGCATAAAAACCTTCACGTGTGAACGCACCCTGCCTCTCTCGAAGGTTTCCAGGAATAATAAATAAAACTGGAATAACTGAGGCAATATCACGGGGCGGGCAGGGGGCAACTGCTAATCCCCACGACGGCGCTTTCCGACCAGATGTATTTCCTCGTCTAACACAGGATTAGTCCCGCTTCTCCTCTGGGACTTCAAGCCAGTCCGGGCACTCCTGTGGCCAGCCTCAGTTCCGTGAGCCGAGGCCGCCCGGATCACAGCCCCCAGCAGCCCCCCGGGCCACTGGTAGCTTCTGCCACTGGATGTTTATTTGCAGAAAACAGAGGAACGGTCCAAACGACCGTAACCATCACGACCACCACCCCTTTCTTACCTGTTTCCCGGGAGGGGCGTCTCTGTAGGGGGAAAAAAAAACCACCGTTTTTGCATCCAAGAAAATCCCACGGAAAAGGACCAGTTGCCAGCCAGCCAGGCAGCCGCCACGCTCGCTCACAAATCTCCGGGCACAAGCTCCGCTTAGCCGAAGGCGCTTCGACGCCTTCCCAGTCTCCAAACTTTGCTTTCCTCGCTTCTTATTCCACCTGGGAAGGAGGGAAGTGGCCCTTTTGCCAGTAGCGCCCTCCCTCCCTCTGTCTGTCTGTCTCTCTCTCTCTCTGGAAGGGGCCAAAGAAAGCGTAGCGCGGCCCGGAGCTCAGCCGACCGCGACAATATCTAATTAGCCCATGGCCGCCGCCAAAGGCTTAAAATACGCACCGCGAAACCACAAAATCCAGGGAAGCGCAGAGGGAGTTTTAAAAGCTGGCTCCGGATTGCAAGCCGGCTATGGTTGGAGGAGGAGGAGCGCCCCCTGGTGGAATGACTAGGTCACCGCGAGCGGAGAAGGCGCGGAACCCCCCCCCCCACAGCCCCCCCCCCGGCCTCGCAAACAACAGCGGCTACCCACGAAGGAGAATATTTGAAGCTCAGGGGTTGAAATGAGGGGGGTCCTGGGTGTTCCCTGAGTTTGGCCGTTTTCTTGCAGATGTTTCATGACCCAAACTAGGAAACATTCTCAGTGCTAGAAAGGAGCAAACCCCACTCCCAGCTTTTTTGTCTGGAGGAACTGCCACTTTTCAGGATAGTACTACTACTACTACTACTACTACTACTACTACTACTACTACTAATAATAATAATAATAATAATAATAATAATAAATAATAATAATAATAATAATAATAATAATAATAAAGTTGGAAGGGACCTTGGAGGTCTTCTAGTCAAACCCCCTGCTCAGGCAGGAAACCCTCTACCATTTCGGACAAATGGCTGTCCAGTCTCTTCTTAAAAACTTCCAGTGTTGGCGCATTCACCGCTTCTGGAGGCAGGTTGTTCCACTGGTTAAGTGTTCTGACTGTCAGGAAGTTTCTCCTTACTTCTAGGTTGATTCTCTCCTTGATCAGTTTCCATCCGTTGCTTCTTCTCCTGCCTTCAGGCGCTTTGGAGAACAGCTTGACTCCCTCTTCTTTGGGGCAGCCTCTGAGATACTGAAACACTGCTATCATGTCCCCCCTCGTCCTTCTCTTCGTTAAACTAGGCATAACAAATTCCATCAACCTTTCCTTATATGTTTTAACCTCCAGTCCCCTAATCATCTTTGTTGCTCTTCTCTGTACTCTTTCTAGAGTCTCAGCATCTTTTTTACATTGTGGTGACCAAAACTGGATGCAGTATTCCAAGTGTGGCCTTAGCAAGGCATTGTAAAATTAAAATAAGAAAGATAAGATAACCTTTATTGTCATTTTTTTTTACTGTGAGCACACTGGCACACATGAACAATTAAATTAAAAATTGAAATTAAACTTACTAGAACTTCTATAACACACTAAACCAGAGGTCCCCAACCTTTGGGGCACCAGGGACCGTTGCCATGGAGAGAGGTTTTTCCATGGACCGTAGAGTGCGTGGTTTTGTGTGCTGCCTGCATCCCACAGATGGGGCTGTGCTTGTTTGTGTGGACCGGTTGCTGGCATGCCACAGCCCAGTACCGGTCCATGGACCAGGGGTTGGGACCCCTGTACTAAACCACAAGATAGCCAAGCACACACACAAGCCAGGGTGTGTTGGATGGACCCAGACCATTAAAGGAATGCAAAGGAAAAGATCGTATTAATCCACATTGGGGTAAACCATGATAAGTATGTCATCCATCTCAGGATGCATGAAACCCCATTGTAACTTTTCAATATCTGCACTACACAGCTGCAAAATTCCTACTTGGCTTGTAGATGGTAGCCCAGATATCAAAAATTCTCACTGCTGCCCTCAAGTGATCATCGGGATGTTTGCAGCCCAACTTGCCAGCCCTAATCAGTGATTAACTAGAAGCACACTAACTGGATGTTGCAAAAACCAGTTAGTTAAAACCATAGCTTTAGTATGTGTTCGGAATATATTGTAAAAAGTGATGGCTATTGCTGGTCTACGACCGTAATAAAGTTTATTAGTAGTATGTGTTCATCCCAGTTTGTTTGTTTGTTTTTTTTTTTTTTTTTTTTTTTAACATTCCTAATGGATTTTTAATGAAAACGTATCAACTGCTTATTTGATAGCTCCATATCGCCTGACCACCACTGGATACAAATCAGTTTCTCAGCATTTTTTTAAAAGTAATTTTATTAATTGTTCATGCCAACACTAATTCTGCTGCATGTTTCCTTTGAATTAAGGATATATACGCATTTCACAGGAATACCAAAAATGTGACTTGAGCCTACAATGTTTTAAAAACAATCTGTTATATAGGAGTAAGTCCCCTTAAATAGAACTTATAGGAATGAATTTGCTGGATGAGTGTTAAATTGCAAATTAATATGATCTGTCCTAGTCTAACAGACAAAACTGACTCAAACCATCAGTTTTTTAAAAAAAAACCTGAACACCAAAAAAGTTGCTTTTATTAAACTACAGACACAGAGGTTATAATACAGAATGTTTTAAGAGATACTCCAAATCAGTACTTAAAAGGAATGAATCAAATGCTTTAACATTACATTTTCATATGCAAATTCACATATGTAGATGGTCTAATTTACCATTCTGGAAAAATAAGGTGTGTATATCACCAGCTAGATGTGCTCACTGTATGCTCCATTATTTTAATGCAAGGCCCGGGTGACTGGAAGTGCAGTTGTCAGGCAATTACAATTAACTGGACAGCCATTTGTTTCTGCACGACAAGGCATCTTTACAGGAGCAATCAGGAGAAAACAGGAAACAGCCAAGCACTCTGCACTGCAACACGCCACCTTAACAGCTAACCAGCATTACTCAACTGCTACACAACTGCGCCTAGTGCACAAAAATACATAAGAGAAGAGATTAGAATTTTGTCTGATAAAAACAAAATCTTTCAAATTAATTTGTCAGCTGCAAAGTTTAATGTTTGACTTGAAGTATTTGCATATGTGCTTGAATTTTAAAAATTCAGAATTGGGAGAACAAAGGCAAGAAGGAATTGAACATTTGGACAGCATAAACTTTTCAGCATACTACAGCTGTGTATTTAATATTAAACTTGAGGCTACAAGTCAATTATCAGTTTAATTTGCAAACAAGCCAGCACTATATGAACAAAAATGAAGTTTTTACCTCAAATATCCAAGCCAATAATGAAATCTGTAGTCGTTCACATCACTAAATTACAAGAAATTTGAATAATAGCAACAAAATGGCACATAAAAGTAAAAGTCTGCCATTTGAGGCTCAAAAACAAAGTAAAAAGTTAGACAAAGTGTTACAAAATAACCTTTTCAACAGCCTGTTGCTTGTGCAGGAGTCTCTCCATAGGACTGAAAATTCAGATGATCGTTTCTCCTCCAAAGGCATCCTTTATGTAGATTTCTCATCCATTTGCAGTATCTTTTTCTTAAGATGACACAGCACCTTCCTCTTCAGGAGATTTAGGAGGGCTCTTAGACAGAGATCTTGATTTCGATTCCCTCTTAGAGACAGGTGGAGGGCTTCTGGATTTGGACCTGGATCTTGATCGGGAACGAGATCTGGACACAGACGAAGACTTGGACTTCGACCTCCTGGCCGATCTGGACTTCGAAGTAGAACGAGAGCGGGATCGCGTGCGGGACCTTGATTTGGAACGGCTGTAGCGCGATCTGCTACGAGATCTGGATCGGCTCCTGCTTCGGGATCGGCTGCGGCGCCGCCTTCTGGGGCTTCTGCTGCGTCGTCCATAACCACCGCTTCCGTATCGGCGCGGAGGGGGCCCTCGTCGGCTATGGTGCGAATCCGGAGGTCGGCCATAGCGGGCCATCTGAACCCGCAACTCGCGCCCATCAAGCACGGCCCCATCCATGGCGTCCATAGCGTCCTCCGCGTCGCGCTTGTCGTGGAAACGCACGAACGCGAATCCACGACTCTCCTTGGTGTAGCGATCGCGGGGAATATAGACCAGTCACTAAAGGCTGGGATCTGGGATGCTTTTCCTGCAGCTGAAGAGGGCTTAACTTCCAAGGAAAGAAACAATTTTCAAAGTTCAAAGATTACTGCATGTCTCTTAAAACTGCCCCATTGATTTTTCAAAGCACGGTTATTAGCAGCTGCAGCTGTCACTGTTGCTCCCTCTGGCATCAAGAGCTAAAAAAAAAAAAAAAGCCATACAGAGCCTAGAGTGCCTGCCCTACCCACCCCTCCTGGCCAGCTGTAAATCCAGCTTTTTAGGACCCAGTTTAATGATTAAGTCCTGAGGCTGTGCAGCGCAGTGGCCAGGACAAGGGAGATGCCCACGCAGAGCAAAGCCCGGCCTTTGAAGGCAGCAGGTGCAAAACGTCTGCCAGGCCACTGAAAACAATAGGGGATAAAAGCCCAATTATGTTTTTTCTTCCCAAAGGTTAAATTTAAAAGAAAAAGAAGGCAGCTGGTCCTTAAAAGCTAACGCTGGTGGCCATTTTTGTGCTTTTTGCAATGGACAGGAAGTTACTGGGCAAGACAAAGGAAGGGATACCACCCAGTGGTGTCTTTAAGACCGCTGCACAAATATGCTGATAGCAACTTTCACTTTCCAACTTATTGCTATTCCAAAGGCCCTGCACTGGAGAACTTGCCTTCTTAAAAGCCAGGCGGAATGCTTGCTCAGCTGAATTTATTAACCCTGATTTTTTTTTTCCCTTTCCCAGGAAGCCTATAGTACCCTATTCACCAGGCCAGCTGGAAAACACAGGCAGCCTTGACTCAACAATCATTCATTTGGTGACTGTTGGGAGCTACAGCGGCACTGAAAAAGATGACTTGCAACCGGTCCTCACACTTAACGACTGTCCCAGAACCCCCATGATCATATCATAAAAAATTGGGCATTTGGCAACCAGAGGAGATCAACCCCGACTGCTCTTGAGAAGGTCAGATCCTGAAGTTGAAACTCAAGTCCTTTGGCCACCTAATGAGAAGGAAGGACTCACTAGAGAAGGGCCAAATGCTGGGAAAGATGGAGGGCGAGAGAAGAAGGGGACGACAGAGAAGGAGGTGGCTGGATGGAGTCACTGAAGCAAGAGGCGTGAGCTTGAATGGACGCCAGAAGATGGCAGAGGACAGGAAGGCCTGGAGGAGATCGACCCTCTTTAGAAGGTCAGATCCTGAAGTTGAAGCTCAAGTCCCTTGGCCACCTAATGAGAAGGAAGGACTCACTGGAGAAGAGCCTGATGCTGGGAAAGATGGAGGGCAAGAGAAGAAGGGGACGACAGAGAATGAGGTGGCTGGATGGAGTCCCTGAAGCAGGAGGCGTGAGCTTCAATAGACTCCAGAAGATGGAGGGGACAGGAAGGCCTGGAGGAACATTGTCCATGGGGTCACGATGGATCAGACATGACTTCGCAAATGTATTTACAACAATTGCAGCATCCCGGGGTCATGCAATTTCTATTTGTGACGTTCCCAACCAGCTTCCAACAAGCAGTCAATGGGGAAGTTGGATTTGCTTAGTGACTACATGATCCGCTTAACAACTGCCCTGATTTACTTAGTTTAGTTTAGTTTAGTTTAGTTTAGTTTAGTTTAGTTTAGTTTAGTTTAGTTTATTCACACTTATATGCCGCCCTTCTCCGAAGACCCAGGGCGGCTCACAACAAGAATACAATAACAATTTTAAAATTAACCACATTCATACCACATACAAACACAATCAATTCGCAGCCGCTGATGGCGGAACACTCTTAGGGCCGAGGGGCAGAGCACAGCTCAAATGCCCCAAGCCTGTCGGCATAGATGTGTCTTCAGCACTTTCCGGAAGGCCAGGAGGGAGGGAGCAGTACGAACCTCTGAGGGAAGCTGGTTCCAGAGGGCTGGGGCAGCAACGGAGAAGGCCCTTGCCCTAGGCCCCGCCAGATGACATTGTCTAACAGACGGGACTCGTAGGAGGCCAACCCTATGCGCCCTAACCGGTCGCTGGGATTCATGAGGCAGGAGACGGTCCCGCAAGTATCCTGGACCATTGCCATAACCATGGCAACAAAAAAAGACCATAAAATCCGGCGCAACTCTCTTTGAATGGCCACTTACCTCATTCATGGAAATTTTGGTCCCAATTAGGTGGTCCTAAGTCGAGAACCACCTGCACATCCCTCCAACTCAGTTCTCCTCCTTCCTCAACTCGGTTCTCCCCCTTTCCTGGGATTTTCAGCCATTTCACCGGAAGTTAGTCACTCTGGGTATTCCAGCAAGCCATTATCCCAGCCCATCAGTTCCATTCTGGACTCTCTGCCTGCGTCCTCCTCCTTTTACACTTCCTGCCTTCCATTTTCGTGCCAGCATCTTTTTCTTTGGTTTTTTTTCCCCCCCCTAATGAATGACCAGGCGTGCCCGCCGCGTCTTGGCAACCGAACCCGCCTTTCCACGTCCTCCTTTTTGCGCGCCGGTTGCGCACCCAGCCTCGAGAGCCCCCAGTGGAACGCCCAGGGCGCTTGGCCGGGGCTTTCCACGCGTCCTTTGGCAGGGCCGGCCGGCGCGGAAGGAAGGAAGGAAGGAAAAGCGCCCGGAGTCCGAAAGATGCCCCTCGGCCGTCCTCTAGCTCCAGGTCCGAGGGCGCATCGTCTTCCCGGCGCGGCCGCTGGCCCCTTAAAAGGGCCTGTGCGTTGCTGCGCGCAGGGCGGCTTTGCGCAAGCCCGCATCACCGGCAGGATCCCCTGCTCGGGTCTTCGGCCCCGATGGCCGCGGCCAGAGTTTCCACGCAGGAGACGGACAGCGGGCTGGAACTTGACCTCCAGTTGAGCCCCTTGGTCAGCCAGAACCTGCGGAGACCCCTGCGGGAGAGGGAGCAGCTGCGGCTGCTGAACGACCGCCTGGCCGCCTACATCCAACGCGTGCGGGCCTTGGAGTCGGCCAAAGCGGCGCTGCACCTCCGCCTGAGCCACTGCGAGGAGGACAGCAGCCGCGACCTGGACGCCCTGCGCAGCAGCTACGACAAGGAGCTGGGCAAGGCGCGCCGGGCGTTGGAGCAACGGGCGTTGCAAGAGGCGGCCTTGCAAGCGGCGGCGGACTCGCTGCGCGAACAGCACCGGCAGCTCCTGGCCAGGTCAGTCCGGCGCCGGGGAAAGCGCTTTCCAACGGCCGGGGTTCCCACGGCAAAGCGCGTTCCCGGAGAAGTGAAACGCCTTAAGGTTGGGGCCCGGTTGCTCATCCCCACAACCACCACCACGCGTCCTTGGCCCGGCCTTGATGTGTGAAAAAGCAAGTTCCGTTGTAAGCCGCAGATCCCATTTTACCAGAATGGTAACACCCACAAAAGGGGTTGCGGGTAGGGAGTGGGGAGAATGGAAGGAAGCCGTGTTCACACAACATGCTAAACCCTTTGCTTCATTTTCACCCTAGGGCTAGTGGATAACTTGGATGAGAGCCTGTTTGATGGCTAAAGGTGCTGGCCTGGAAACCAGGTAGCTGTGAGTTCTAGGCCTCCCTTACCTTGAAGGAACGTGTGGGAGAAAAATATACGTGGTTGCTAGGAGTAAGACCCACCTTAGTGGCACATGAGAAAAATATGCATGGTTGCAATCTTGAAAATAAGGATAGACCCTGAAGCAGGGGTCTTCAAACTTGGCCCTTTTATGACTTGTGGACTTCAACTCCCAGAATTCCTCAGCCAGCATGCCTGGCTGAGGAATTCTGGGAGTTGAAGTCCACAAGTCATAAAAGGGCCTAGTTTGAAGATCCCTGCCCTGAAGGTTCCTTGTCACTCAGAAGCATAGTATTTGGAGGTACAGTGTCTCTGAACATAGAGACACTAACAAGTCCCGCATTGACTGCAGGTTCTACAATTCTATGCTCTTCAGTTGACCTCCTTCCATTCCTCTCTCAAAATTATCGTTTCAAGGATACCTAAATCAACAGCTGCCCATCCCATCTGATGACAACTCATTCTTAAAGAAGCAATGCCCCACCAAACCAGAATGGGGTTTTCTGGCTAACCATGATGATCTGCACACCAGAATTTTAGTGGGTTGGAATCTAATCAATGCTAATTTAATATTCCCTGCCGTAGAATATTGTGTGAATGTAGCCATTGTGCGTAGCAACTAACCTATCAGGATAGGACTAGATTATCCTGTTATATTTGTTGCTTTCTCATCAAAAATAGATCGTGGGCCGATAATAAGGGCATCTTAGATTCAATTACTGACATCTCCAGGGAAAATCTAGATCTGGAGGTGGGGGGGAACCCTTTGGTAATTTACTCAATAAACCTAGGCTAAATCAAGTTGGTGAGCTGCTTTTTCATTGTACCAGGCCACGGTTTATTAAAACAATTGTGACACTCTTAAGCCCATAAACCATGTTTTAAAAACCACAGTGCCTGGGTTCACATGACAGCTTGCTTGTTGGAAAACACTCAACAGGCAGGCTGGGAAGAGGACTCAAGTTGATGGGATAAGCCTTGAATATTGCACAGCCACAAAAGATCCTGGATGGAACCTCCTAAACTTCACAAAACCTTACCTATCTGTTCCCAAGAGAAGGCAGGCAGTCTAGGGCAGAGGTAGGCAACCTTGACTCTTTTATGACTCGTGGACTTCAACAGCCAAGGTTGCTTACCCCTGGTCTAGGGAGATTCCTGTAATATAGACAAAATACAGTAAAATAGCTTGAGCTCTACATGTGTGGATCCAGTTGTTTGCGCCTGACATTACTGCAATATATGATCCTGGGCTGTTAAAAACTGCTGGAAATGCTATCAATAAAATACAAATAGCACTGCCCGTGCCTCTACTGATTGACTAGCTCAGGGGTCTTCAAACTTGCCCTTTTATGACTTGTGGACTTCAACTCCCAGAATTTCTCAGCCAAGCATGCTGGTTGAGGAATTCTGGAAGTTGAAGTCCACAAGTCATAAAAGGGCCAAGTTTGAAGACCCCTGGCCTAGCTTAACAGAAAGCATATTCTGGCTGGCTGAAGGATAGTGGCCCCTGAGGGCCAAAATTCTTCAGTTTTCTTTTCCAGTTATCCTTTGAAGATTCTCTGCTGAGGAGGCAGTTGCCATGGATACAAATGCTGATTTAGCATTTGTCCTACCCAACGCAGTAGCAGCCCAGCTTGTCATCCCTGTGTGTCTGAGAGTGAACATAGTGGCTGGCCTCACATAATGTACAATCCTGGTTAATTTAACCTTGGTTATTGGAACTGTTTTTTTATGGTACAATCACAGGATACTGTGTGGTTGATCAGCATATTGTTCAGTGTGTCACAGACAATACTACTGAGATTTCTTTTATAGATTTGTGAAATATAACTTGGTCAAATTGGAACTCTCTGCCTTGATTTTCTTCAGGGAGTTTATGTTCTGTCGTTTAGAGGCTGGACTTCGTATTACACTAAGCTGTGGTTTGTGGAATAAGTACAGAGGGCCGATTCACACAATCTCCTAAACCAAGGGTAGGCCACCTTGGCTCTTTTATGACTCGTGGACCTCAACTCCCAGAATTCCTGAGCCAGCCATGCTGAGGGGAAAGGGAGAGGTTTCCAAGCTGAGCCATGCTGGCTCAGGGATTCTGGGAGTTGAAGTCCACCAGTCATAAAAGAGCCAAGGTTGCCTACCCCTGTCCTAAATGTAACTTGTGGAGTGGATTCATGGGGCAAGCAAAATAACCAGTGCGCAGACTTTAGGGTTTAGTGTGCTACACAAACAAGTGATAAGCTAGCATTTCAAAACCAAGCTTGAGGCTCTTTGAGCTTGAAGCTGTTTTAAAGAACATACCTTAAAATGCCAAGCCATCTTCTGATTCATCTCACTTTGTTTGTAGGAACGCTAAAAAAGAAAATGAATTAAGCTTAGCAGTTGCGCGAGCGAAGGATCTGGATGCTCGGCTAACCTGCAGAGAGGCTGAACTGGCAACAGCGGCACAGACGCTGCAGAGTTTAGAGAAAGAGCTTCAAGAATCCAAGGATAAGACAACCTCTGTAAGGGGGTTGTTCACGAGAAATCCCAACTGTCCGGTTAAAATTGTGGGGGCTGGTCTTTATTATCTATACTGCATATTTATATTGCTTTGGGTTTTATTTTGCTATGCTGTCATCTCGGAATGGGGGGATTCTGGATCCCACAGTATAGGTAAGTCCTTGATGTACGACCACAATTGAGCTCAAAATTCTCACTGCAAAGCAAGACAGTTGTTAAGTGTGTTTTCCCCCCCATTTTACAACCACCCTGGCCACGGTTGTCAAGGGAATCACTGCAATTGCTAAGTGAGCAACACGGTTGTGAAGTGAAATCTGGCTTCCCCGTTGACTTTGCTCGTCTGACGTTCGCAAAAGGTGGCGATCCCACGATCCTGGGACACTGCAACTGTCGTAAATACGACTCAGTTGCCAAACGTCTGAATTTTGATCATGTGACCCTGGAGATGGCTGCAACGGTCATAAAGTGTGAAAAACGGTCACAAATCACTTTTTTCAGTGGTGGTGTAACTTTGAACGATCACTAAATGCACGGTTGTAAGTTGAGAACTTCCTATATATGTATGTATGTATGTGCATTTATAAAGGTACGTATAGTCAAGGCCATGGTTTTCCCAGTTGCAATGTATAGCTGTGAAAGCTGGATCATAAGAAAGGCTGAGCGCCAAAGAATGGAGGCCTTTGAACTCTGGTGCTGGAGAAGACTCCTGCGAGTCCCCTGCACTGCAAGGTGATCCAATCGGTCAGTCCTAGAGGAAATCAACCCCAACTGCTCTTTAGAAGGCCAGATCCTGAAGTTGAAACTCAAGTACTTTGGCCACCTAATGAGAAGGAAGGACTCACTGGAGAAGAGCCCAATGCTGGGAAAGATGGAAGGCAAGAGAAGAAGGGGACAACAGAGAATGAGGTGGCTGGATGGAGTCACTGAAGTAGTAGGCGTGAGCTTCAATGGACTCCAGAAGATGGTAGAGGACAGGAAGGCCTGGAGGAACGTTGTCCATGGGTCGCGATGGATCGGACACGACTTCGCAACTAACAACAACAACATGTGCATTTATATGTGAGGGGGGGAGAGGAAGAGAGAGAGAGTTATCTTCATGAATGATTTCAATTAAGCTGGAAACCAGCAGACTATTAAATTCAGAATTTGGGTTTGATTTCCTTTGTGAGTGAGATCCACGGAGGCGTACACTTTTCTATAATAATTGGGGAGGGGTATTCACAATCCTACCATTTGACCTTGAATGGACTTTCAACTTTAAAAAGATACCCAGCCATCAGTCAAATCCCTTCCCATAAATAGAGGTCCACAATCGTGCACTCTTTGATGGCACCAAAAGTTTTTTAAAAAACGATCTCATTCAAAAAGTAAGCTTTATTTGCTTTCCTAAGCGCTCCCCTTGAATGGAGTGTACTCATTATCTCTGAGGGACTTAAGAGAAGCTATCTCATCCATGCTAGAATAGGAATCTCTGTTGAGGCCAATGTCTTAATTAAATTGCTTCTCCTTCATAGCTTATGACATTACCTGGCAGTTCTAGTCGGGTTGATGCAATAATGTCCTGATAACACATCGTTGGCTAGAACGGCACAGTACACCAAGCCAAAATAAACTACATTACATATTTTAGGGTGTGAACCGAATCAGTACTACATGCTGAAAAACATGGCAACGCATGTTTGTTTTATCTACAATTAGTAAGAATAACAAAAGCCTGCCTGCTGTTTTATGACCTAAAATGATCTGCTGGAATAGAGCAACTTCAAATAGTTGTGAGTTACCTTTAGGCTATAGTAGTAGGTGAATCTTGACAGACAGGTGATGAGAGTAACTTCACACTCAAATCTTAGCTAAAATCCTAACTCTAACCTTTAGGGTAACTTAAAGAGTGCAAATGCTTCTTTGAGTATAGTGAATATTTTTTATTATTATTATTATTCTTTTCTAGCTTAAGGAGCTGCTGAAAGGTTCCAGGAATGAACTTCAAAATGAGAAGCTGAAAAGTGCAGACTTGGAAAATCAAGTGAAAACTCTCCAAGATCAAAAGGCATTTCTGAAGAGCTTCCATGAAAATGTATGTATGTCAGTCTAAAATGCCAACTTGATCTATTCCGTTACAGCTTCAGAACTTGTACAAATAATTTAATGGGGTGTCATCTCCCCTGCGCTCTTCCCAATTGAAATGGAAAAATAACTTTTGTGATAGATTTTTCTGGCCATCAGGGCAAAAGCTTGACCAGGTTATAAGCATAATAGTAATAATAATAAAGTTGGAAGGGACCTTGGCGGTCATCTGGTCCAACCCCCTGATCAGGCAGGAAACCCTATATCATTTCAGACAAATGGCCGTCCAATCTCTTCTTGAAAACCCACAACTTCTGAAGGCAAACCGTTCCGCTGGTTGATTGTTCTTATTGCCAACAATTCTTATTGTCTCTCCTTGATGAGTTTCCATCTGTTGCTTCTTGTCCTGCCTTCAGGTGCTTTGGAGAATAGCTTGACTCCCTCTTCTTTGGGGCAGCCCCTGAGATATTGGAACACTGCTATCCTGTCCCCCCTCGTCCTTCTCTTCATTAAACTAGACATACCTAATTCCAGCAGCTGTTCCTTATATGCTTTAGCCTCCAGTCCCCTAATCATCTGTTTTGCTCTTCTCTGCACTCTTTCTAGAGTCTCAACATCTTTTTTACATCATGGTGACCAAAACTGGATGCAGTATTCCAAGTGTGGCCTTACCAAGGTGTTATAAAGTGGTAGGGACTGTCTACATGGAGATGCTCAGTCATCCAAGGCATGGTTGTCCCAAAGGTGCTTTTCTAAAGGCAATTGGACTTTTCTTGTTTTTTTTCCCCTTGAAAACATTTCACATCTCATCCAAGAAGCTTCTTCAGTTCTGACTCAATGGTGGTGGACGGATGGATTTATATTTCTTGTAGTCATCTGGTTGTTAGCATTCTTTCCGAGTCATTGAGGCCACTCGGAGGTTTATCTGTGCTCTTCGGGTCACCTGAATAGTGCAAATGGGTGTGGAAACTTCTTGGAACTGCTGAAAAGATTGTGTGGTAGACAGGAGATAAGTGAGGTCGTATCCCACCCACCCCCTGTTGAGAGAGAGCTCTTGAATCTTAATGCTGATGGCCTATTTGACTCCTCTTTCATATCAGTGGTCCTCTCTGTCCAGAATGCAGACTTTTGAAGATAGCAAAGTCTACACTCTGGACAAAGAGGACCACTTGTCCACAACACAGTCCTCTGAGCAGTTCCAAGAAGGTTCCACAGCCATTTGCACTAGTCGGATAATCCAGAGGGCACAGATAAACCTCTGAGTGACCTCAAGGGTTCTCTGAAAGAGTACTAACGACAAGGAATATTAAATCCACCTTCCACCGAACCGAAGAAGCTTCTTGGATGAGAAGCGAGATGTCTTCAAGAAAAAGCGAAGTCCCAAAGTAGCCTTTGGAAAAAGCACCTTTGAGACTTTGTGGAATTGAAAATTCTACTGTGTGTTACTTTGGATGGTGTTGTGTTAGGAAGGGGAGGGGACGGGAGGGGAATCCAGTTTTGTCTGTTGGATTAAAACCTTTATTGAAGGGTTAACAACATTCTTCCTCTGCCACACAATTTCTTTAGGAACTCAAGAACAAGAAGCGATTATATGAGAGCAGGATTCAAGGGGTAGTATCTGCCCATCAGCAGGAATCTGAAGCTAAACTAATGAATTCTCTCCAAGAACTGAGAAAAGAGCATGAATTGCAAATCAAGGAGTACAAAGATCAGGTGGAACGAAATTTCCAGGCCAGAGTGAGTTAAATGGGAAGATTCTTCTCTTAATTAAGGGAAGGGGGGGAAGGTTCTGCTGTCTACTTAAAGCAGGGGTTCTCAACCTTGGCAACTTTAAGACTTGTGGACTTCAACTCCCAGAATTCCTCAGCCAGCTTTGCTGGCTGAGGAATTCTGGGAGTTGAAGTCCACAAGTCTTAAAGTAGCCAAGGTTGAGAACCCCTGACTTAAAGCTTATATTTCTATGGGCCACTTTCTTTCTGAGGAGCCAAGGATAAGAAATCCATAACTCTAAAAACTCAAAGCATCACCACAGTGCAGAAGATCAGCAACTTCTAAAGGCCATTGGTTCTTCATTATTAATCTAAAGGAGTCAGAAGCAGGTGGAGTCTAGCAATTAAATCCATAGTTCAGCTACGGAACATTGAAGGGGATGATTTGGGAATGGATGGATGGATGGAGAAACAGATTCAGAAGTCAACAGTTTATACAGGAGAGCATTCTATAAGATTGAGATGAACCTCAAGCCACTGAACAGTGACAAGGAGGCAGACCAAGTTGAAAAGTTTGGGGGAATCCTGAATTCAAAATGTCCCTTGGGATAATTTTGGGGTGTCATTTGGATGAAAACCACGAAGAAAAAAAAAAACCCCATGCCTTTATTTACAAATATATGGAAGTTTGTAAATGCATTCTGAAGGTTAGAAATAGTTATATTTTGGTAAACGGTAAACATGCATTCTGAAGGTTAGAAATAGTTATATTCCTGTTTGTAGGTAGGAATGTTTATTTTATTTATTTATTTATTTATTTGTTTGTTTGTTTGTTTGTTTATTTATTTTGATTTCTATGCCGCCCTATTCCAAAAACTCAGGGCAGGCTTACAACATAAATACTAACATATAGAAATCTGAAATTAAATACATTATAAAAACCCCTAGATTAAAAAACCAGTCATCCAAAAACAAACTTACAACAAACATACACTGGCTGGGGCAAGGTGTTAACTGCCCCAGGCCTGTCGGCAAAGATGTGTCTTCAATAGTTTGGGGAAGGCGGAGAGGGTGGGGGCAATACGGACCTCTGGGGGGAGTTGATTCAATGTGCTCCAGTGAACATTGTTATTAACCAATATTATTTTTGCAGGTAGAAAATGCACTCTTGTATGCCAAAGAGAAGCAGGGCTTTGCTACTTCTGTTCAAGAGGAATTAAAAAAAACGAAACTGAAGGTTGATCATCTCAAATCACAGGTAAGCTAAACAAAAAAAAAAAACAACCAGGCAAAAACTAGCATACGCAAGAGTGAGCAAGATGGCTCTTGGGTCTTCCATTAGGAAGAATATTTTATTAGTTTATCAAAATATAAAATACAGAAGTACAAAGAAAAAGAAGGGAAAAATAAGGGAGGAAAAGGGGAAGAGAAAAAGGTGCAGTGTAAAGGAGTAAAGAAAAAGCATTGATTTCTGGTTCCTTTTGATGTAGCAGAATAAGGTAGCGACAAACTGTTCACGTTTTACTTTTACAACCACAATTTCTGTCGCTAAGTGAGACAGTTGCTAAGTGAGCTTTGCTCCATTTTACAACCTTTCTTGCTACAGTTGTTAAGTGAATCACCACAGATGTTAAGTTAGACAGTTGTTAGGTCAGACATGTCAAACACAAGGCCTGGGGGCCGGATGCGGCCCGCGAAGCCATTCTGGAAATAGTGAGGGAACAGCCCCCGCTGCCATGGCCCCGGCCCAGGCCAGCCGGGAACCAATGTACAATGTACATCTATGCTGAAACGCATCCAGTCTTAGCTCCACAAGGCTGTCTGGAAACAGCGAGGAACCAGCCCCAGCCACATCAGCCCTTCCCCCTGGGTGCATTCTGGGGAGGGGTCACCCTTTGTGAGGAATGAAGAAATGGACCATGCCTTGGCGCTTGCCCCGGTCCCACCCCCTTCTGCCAGAGACCCTCAGACCTGTCCCACGCCTGCCCAGGCCCCCACAGGCACCCTTGACGCGAACGATGTAGAGCTGGCCACGCCCACCCAGTAGGCCACACCCACTCCACCCACGCCCACAAGTAGGCTGCACCCACCCTGGCCACACCCACTCGGCCCCGTGAGGGCAACCACAATGCTGATGTGGCCCTCAATGAAATTGAGTTTGACACCCCTGTGTTAGGTGAACCTGGCTTCCCCATTGACTTGTTGTGTGACCTTCATGGTCATAAGTCATTTTTTTCAGTGCTCTTGTAACTTCAAATGGTCACTAAATAAACTGTTGTCTAGTATGTGTTCTGTCTGGCCCCTCTCAGCTCATTAAAATCCACATAAATATGTCTTTAAGAGGTTTATTTAACACATTTCAAAAGAATTCACTTCAAAGCACGCTGCTGGCATTTTGCCGGCAGAAACAGCCAAGTCTCATGTATTTACATTTAGATTAACACATGCTCCTTCCACACCTTCCAATTAACTCACTCTTTCTTTATCACATTGTCCAAGGCCTCATTATTCTCCCGTAGATTTCCAAAACATCAGAAGACTGAAGTCAAACGCACGGCTCCAGATATCAGGCTACTCCTTGATTAACGTTGCTCATGACAAAGGCGTAGTCTCTCTGTCCCCTTCTAATATAGTGTCCGATACGTCACTTCCCCCCATTACTTCCTTTTTCCACTTAACTGACACCTTCGTTTATCAAACCTTCGAAATCTCGGATCAAGCCATCTATCTTCTTGATCCAAATCTGACCCCTCACTTTGTGAATCTGACCCAGACTGCCTGTAAATCTCCTCCCTGTCTGGCTCAGCTGCCGGGAGGGGAAAATACCCAGAGGGGCCTGGCTGCTCTTCCTCGGCTGCCGGGAGGGGAAAACACCCAGAGGGGCCTGGCTGCTGATCCTCATCATCTGATACTTCCCAAGCTGGTCTAGGGACACTCACAACAGTATGGGTAGGCCTTGACTTACATTTCTATAACAGCTAAACCTATTGAATCAGCAAAAGCCAAGACGAACGTTTCAGCTTTGATTTTGGGTCTGTTGGGTCTTCTAAAAGAGCGGTCTGCTCTTAGAATGAGTCTCTCCTTGGCTCTCTCGCTCAAGCCTGACGTGCCTAACCTTAAAACATTTCTGTAAAACCCAAGAATGCCGAATTGGAAGCCAGGATACAAGAGCAGGCGACTAAGATAAACGAGCTGCAGAAGGCGATCGATGGTGGACATGACTTTTCCAAAAGATGCCTAGCTGAAAAAAATAGGGAGATGGAGCAAATGCACCAGCAGATGCAATCTCAGCTGGAGGAATATGAACATCTGTTGAACGTGAAGCTGGCCCTGGACCTTGAGATCAATGCCTATAGGATGTTGCTAGAGGGAGAAGAAAAACGGTAAGCTTGGAAATCTCCCCTCAATAAGTAGGCTTTGTTTATTTAATTGACCAAGAGCTGGAGGTCAACCAGTTCCACCTCCCTCCATCGCCAACTCCTGTTTAAGAGAACTTGGATTCTTCTGCTCATTCATCTCAGTGAGCAGCAGAGAAGTAACGTTTAAGCAGCCTTAATGAATGAGATAGAACAAGGGTCTCCAAAGTTGGCAATTTTAAGACTTGGGGACTTCAAGACCCAGAATTCCCCAGCCGGTCATGTGCTGTGTGCATGTTCCAAGGCAGAAATGCAGGCAAATGGCGAGCAGGAAGGTGGTGCTGAAGGAACAGATTGTTCTTCAAAATCTGTTTATATTGTGAAGAGAAGGAGACTCTTTGCCTAACATGACTCCATGGGGTTGAAAACAGTCTGGTACTGAGTGCAAAGTTTCTGTTGCTAAGTGAAACATTGATCAAGTGAGCTTTGCCTCATTTTATGACCTCCCTTGCCACAGTGGTTTAAGTGAATCCCTGCAGTTGTTAAGTTAGCAATATGATTGTTAAGGGAATCCATTGACTTTGCTTGTCAGAAAGTTGCAAAAGGGGGATCACGTGACCCTGGGACACGGCACCCGTCATAAATCTGAGTCAGTTGCCAAGCATCTGAATTTTGATCACGTGACAGCAGGGATGCTGCGACAGGGTGAAAAATGGCCGTAAGTCACTTTTTTTTTCAGTGCCCTTGTAACTAAGTACAATTTTGTAAGGTGGGGACTATCTGTACGTGGATAGCATGTGGGGGCCAAATTTAATTCCAGAACTGCCCGTTGCCTACTCCTTTGATTGACCATTAGGTTTCTACACCGATTCAAGCTATATTCTCTTAATCCAGTTGTCTTTCCCCCCCCAAGGGTGGCATTTTTTTTTTTGTGTCCCAAAGATGCTTTTTCACGAGGCAACTGGACTTCCTTATTTTTCTTTGAAGACATTCCCCACCATCCAGCCAGACCTGAAAAAGCTTCTTGGATGAGAAGTGACATGTCTTCAAGGAAAAACAAGGAAGTCCAGTTGCCGCCCGAAAAAGCATCTTTGGGGTACCTGTGACCTGGATGACTGAGAATCTCTGTAGACTTTTTGTGTGTGTGTGTTTCTTTGCTAGTTTGAACCTCTCCAAAGTCTCCTCCGAAAGTGGGGGACCGGAGAGGAGACGTGGTGGGAGCTGGACCACCGTAAGTCACACTCACCGCCTCTTCTCACAAGGAAGGAAACGGAAACATGCCTTGGTCCAGAAACAGGATCACAGCCTGAGCTTCAAAGTGCTCCAGCGAGCTTCCTCCTCAAAAAGCATCTCCATAGAGGACATCGATATGGAAGGGAAATTCATCAAAATTAAAAACAATTCTGATCAGGTAAAAACCATTTGTCTCTAGATGTGCAAACACCTGGAGGTTTCTTTGCTTCTGGGAAAAGTTACTCCGGGAACACAGGTAGTGCCCTCAACTTTGTTGTTGTTAGTTGTAAAGTTGTGCCCGACTCATCGCAACCCCATGGACAACATTCCTCCAGGCCTTCCTGTCCTCTACCATCTTCTGGAGTCCATTGAAGCTCCTGCCTGCTGCTTCAGTGACTCCATCCAGCCACCTCATTCTCTGTCGTCCCCTTCTTCTCTCGCCCTCCATCTTTCCCAGCATTAGGCTCTTCTCCAGTGAGTCCTTCCTTCTCATTAGGTGGCCAAAGTACTTGAGTTTCAACTTCAGGATCTGGCCTTCTAAAGAGCAGTCGGGGTTGATCTCCTCTAGGACTGACCGGTTTGATCGCCTTGCAGTCCAGGGGACTTGCAGGAATCTTCTCCAGCACCAGAGTTCAAAGGCCTCAGTTCTTTGGCGCTCAGCCTTTCTTATGGTCCAACTTACATTCATTTATTGACTGTTCCAAAATTATAACGGCGCTGGAAAAAAAAAAGGGACTTAAGACCAGTCCTTGCACTTAGGACTATCCCAGAATCGCCATGGTCAAAATTTGAGCACTTGGCAACTGGCCTGCATTGATGAGGGTTGCAGTATCCCAGGGTCACCTGATCATCATTTGTGACCTTTCCAAGCTGGCGTCCGGAATGCACAGTCAAAGAGGGAAGCCAGATTCACTTAACCATGTGACTCGCTTAATAACGGCAGAAAAGGCTGTGAAATCAAAGTGCAACTCATTTAACAGCTGACTTGCTCAGCAGTGGGAATTCTGATTCTGGTTATGATGAAGTCAAGGGCTACCTAAAGTTTCTTTGTTTGGAAAGAAAATAATGACTTGACTTGTTTCCTTCATAATTTTTCAAGTTTGAGATGGGATCATAGTCCCGGAACCCTTAGCAACAGCAATAGAAGTAGCACTTAAGACTTATATATATATATATATATATCACTCCATAGTGTTTTACAGCTTTCTCAGAGCAGTTTACAGAGTCAGCTTATTGACCCCCAACAATCTGGATCCTCATTTTACCGACCTTGGAAGGATGGACGGCTGAGTCAACCTCGAGCCCCATCAGGATCGAACGCCTGGCTGTGGGCAGTTAGCCTGCAATGTCGCACTTTAACCATTGAGCCACCCTTAGACATGAAGTGGTGAAAAATACAAAAGGGAGGCTCTACATCCTATTTCTCCCAGGCCTCTTCTGAAGTGGCTTTCTTGGAATGAAGCGTCATTGATTGCAAAGAGGATAGATACATAAGGGCAGAAATGAAAGTCAACTGTAATAGAAAGCTTAAGCTATTGCAGGGGTCTTCAAACTTGGCCCTTTTATGACTTGTGGACTTCAACTCCCAGAATTCCTCAGCCAGCCAGGTTTGAAGACCCCCGAGCCATTAGATTAGGAGTGGAGAAACCAAGGCCATTCTCAACTGCAGAAGTTCACTGGGCAATTTTAGACCTGTTACTATCTCGTAATTCAATTTGCCAACAAGTCTGTTACGGTGGGGAAATCCGGAGGAGGCTACTGTCTTAAGCTTCTGGAGGAAAATCTAAATAGAAATATAAAAAGTGAGACTGCTATCAATAAATGAGCTTGAACACGTGTCCCAAAATGTTTACCTACTCTCTAGGATTCTTTGGCCAAAGAAATTAATTTTTTTTCACCAGGGCTTTAAGGTCAATTGTTTCTTAAATGCAACTTTGGTTACAGGATCAACTACTAGGTGGATGGATGGTTAGAAAGCAGCATAGAAACGAATCTGACACTATGTACAAGTTTCCTGCTCAATTCATTCTTCAGGCTGGTCAAGTAGTAACTGTGAGTATCAATTCTAATACTCCTCTTACTTTCTTGGGGGGGGGAGAGAAAACTAAATGGTTTTATTTTGCTCCTCTTTGTAAGCCTGCTAGAAGAACTATGCCTGTTTGCTTTCACATCCGTCATAAACCATTTATAATAGTAGTTAACTTATGTACCATTATTTCTTTTCAGGTTTGGGGGAGAAGTACGGGTTTAAACCCAACTCCTAGCACCCTAATTTGGGAATCCCAAAAGTTACTTGAACAGAACATTGGTATTGTCCTTCTTGATGGTGATGGGAATGTAAGTACCAACTTGACTTCACCTAATTATTATTGCTCAGAAAGCCAGTTTAGTTTAATGGTTTAAAGCTGGGGTCTTCAAATTTGGCCATTATGACTTGTGGACTTCAACTCCCAGATTTCCTCAAGCAGGCAGTGCCTGGCTGAGGAATTCTAGGAGTTGAAGTCCACAAGTCATAAAAGAACTAAGTTTGAAGACCCCTGGTCAAGAGTCTTCAGCAAATCTCTTGTGTTATCTAGCAAGTGAAGGGAAATGACAGGTCATCTGCTCCTTCTACTCTCCCACTGGGCATCTCAGCACTTCTGAGAGCAAAAAGAGGGCAAACAAAAGCAATGTGACAATCACAATCAAAAGGAAGCTTTTCCAGGCCTCCCATAATTTGGACTGTCACTCGGGAGAAAGAATGTGTTCTATGTTTGGATGTTCCAAATAAGGATTTACTGCAGAAATAGAGACGAGAGCAGAGACTTATGGAGAAAGTGAAAAGATGTCTTAATATGCCCAAGGTGGACTTATACCCATGTGGGTCCCAAATCCAGATGCTTCTACTCCTCTTAACCATGACATCCAAAAATTACAATCACATCTTCTTTAAAAAATGGGGTGAATGAAACTTAAACTGTTAAGTATTTTTTCAAGTGTAACTCATGTAAGAGTTTGTCCCTATTACCATTTGTCTGAAATGGTATAGGGCAGGGGTCTTCAAACTTGGCCCTTTTACAACTTGTGGACTTCAAATGCTGGCTGAGGAATTCTGGGAATTGAAATCCACAAGTCGTAAAAGGGCCAAGTTTGAAGACCCCTGGCTTAAAGGCACCAGCCTAGAAACCAGAAGACCACAAGTTCTGGTTTCCAACTTAGACATTTGGGTCAATCACTCCCTCTCAGCCTAAGAAGAACACAAAACTGTTGCAAAGAAAACCGTATGGGTTTATCCAGGCAGTTGTCAGAAGTAAAGACTAACTTGAAGGCACAAAAATAAATTTTAAAAAAAGTTAATCAACATCTTCTACTTTCAGGAAACTGCTGAAGGAATGATCATGTATCTGGAAAGAGGAGAAGGTGATGGAGAAATGGAAGAGGCTGCAGAAGAAACCAAGAAACAAATTCACTGCCAGGTACATTGAACTGAACAACTAAATGTTGACAATGAGAACTGTATCCTTGGGTTCTCGTTTGGTTGATGGGGATGTATTTTCTTCAAATGCCAGTTTAGAATAGAGCTGGAAGAGACCTTGGAGGTCTTCTAGTCCAGCCCCCCCCTCAAGCAAGAGAACCCATACTATCTCAGACAAGTGACTATCCAGTCTCTTCCTAAAAACCTCCAGTGATGGAGTGCCCACGATTTCTGAAGGCAAGCTGTCTCACTGGTTAATTATTCTCACTGTTAGGAACTTTCTCCTTAATTCCAGGTTGCTTCTCTCTTTGATCAGTTTCCAACCATTGTTTCTTGTCCTGCCCTCTGGTGCTTTGGAAAATAATTTGATGCCCTCTTCTTTGTGGCACCCTGTCAAATACTGGAATACTGCTATCATGTCACCCGTTTCTTCTTTTGTTTAGATTAGTCAAACCCAAGTCCTGCAGCCGTTCTTCATGTTTTAGTCTCCAGGCCTTGGATCATCTTAGTTGCTCTTCTCTGAACTTTTTCCAAGGTCTCAGCATCTTTTTTGTAGAATGATGACCAAAGTTGGCTGCAGTATTCCAGGTGTGGTCTCACTAGGGCTTTATAAAGCGGTACTAATACTTCGCGTGATCTTGATTCTGTGCCTCTGTTTATGCAACCCAGGACTGTATTAGCTTTTTTGGCTGCTGCTGCACATTGCTGGCTTATATTGGGGTGGAGAAGTTTCCAAAAGTGCAGTAATAGACACATTAGTCACCCCAATGGGACCAGACTGCCTCATTCATGCTAGCGGAAGAGGCCTGCTACAGAATTCTGGGGTCAAACAGAAGTCTTTTCTGTTGTGGACTCGACTTTTTTGGAGCACTCTACCACCAGAAATGAGAACTGTCCCTTCCCTTTTGGCCTTCTGAAAGGCATTAAAAAACTAACCCAATTTTTCCCGGTTGTCTTGGGGCCTCAAGTGGGTTACTCATTGCTGGAGGTGGTTGAGAGTAAGAAGTAACTTACTCTGTGAAGATAGAGTAAGAAGATCTCCTCTCACCTAGTTCTAGGTTCTTTTGCATAGTTTTAAATTTTTAAATTTCCCATTTATCTTCTTCTTATGGTTTGTAAGCCACCCAGTCACCTCATCAGAGTGGCATACCAATTTAATAATTAAAAAAACAGTACTGTTCTTCTTGCCTCCTTGACATAGTCGGATTAAAAAAAGAAAAGAAAGCAGCTATGGGTTTTTTTTAGGAATCTTGCAAACTTACCAAAGAGATGAGGATTATCTTTTCCTCCCAGTATTGCTAAGCCGAGTTGTAAACTTGGCTTAGGAGCACGGCTTGTGTACTGAAATAATTGTGCAAATGCGTAACAACCCTCCAAGCTGGAGATCATCAAATCTAAGCTGTCCGTTTCTTCCTGCAGCAGAATCAGACTCACATCTGTCCCATAATGTAACCGGAAGTTGATGCCTTACTAGAGAAGCTTGAAACAGGATATCCAGAACTGAAAATTTGCTTCAGAGATGTTTGACTCGGCCCGGAGAGTTGATGCTCTAACTTTCCTACGCTCTTCTTGACTTCAAGGAGAAGAAGGCTTGTGACTCCTAATGGCCAACTGGTGAAAGCCTTCTATGCAAGGATCTGCGTTATTAAGGCAGATGCAACCATCTTGATTATGACTATCTTGGAGTTGCCTCAATGAGCCTTAAGAGACTTTCCATTTTGTGGCCAGCTGTGAAACAAGCAAGAACCTCATCTTGCTAAATTAGAAGAGTTAATACACTGTGTTATTTAATCAAGTGTCCAATCCTTGGTTTAACTGTAGCTTGTTTTGCACATAGTGTGGCCTTTTGCAAAGAAGTTGGTCAACCCCCTCATTCCTCTATAAACCGAGGTGTTCCTCCTACACATATCCAAAACAAACGCCTGAGGTTGTACTGAGGTTGTAGTTCTAGCCTCCTTCGATAGCTTGGGAAATGTTCCAAAAAATATGTTAAATTAAGGAATTCCTTTTCCTCCAATTATACATAGTGGCCATGTACTACTTGCTTTCTCTCTTTTGAACAGAAATGGCCATAAGAGAACATGCTGGGGATTTGTGTAGGCCAGGGGTAGGCAACCTTGGCTCTTTTATGCCTCGTGGACTTCAACTCCCAGAATTCCTGAGCCAGCGTGGCTCACTTTGGAAACCTCTCTTTCCCCTCAGCATGGCTGGCTCAGGAATTCTGGGAGTTGAAGTCCACGAGTCATAAAAGAGCCCAGGTTGCCTACCCCTGGTCTAGGCATTGCCTAAAGCCAGTGCTGATTTGCAATAGGAAAGAGAGAGCAGGGAAATCTCTCATTACGCTGTCATTCCTTCAAAATGGACCCGAAGAAACATCCAGAGAGGTGGCTAAATTGCCCATCATATACAGCATTTCTTTCCAATCTTTCCCAACGACAGTGGACAAGGAAGTGTAATCTAAAATTTGGAACTATTTTGGACTCTTGTATTAATTAATGGCCAAAGAATGCTTCTGTTGCTATTGGCTTCAATGTAGGATAGATAGGGTTCTTGAACACAATATTTTTTTTTCTGAAAGAATTCCTTTCAGTTGGATTTTCTTCAATAGACACTTTTAGAAATGGTTAAATTATTAATGGTGGCAGGTTTCTGATATTTTAGCAGATCTAAACAGTTTGTTGTACTTGCTGTTTAGGTACTTCTAGTTGTGTGTAGGCCTTATTAAAAGCACAAATCCGGTAAACACTTGCTTTCTATTAAAGATATTTCCTTTCTGCTGATGGCTCTTTTCGGTGGAGTTTAAAACAAACTCTGTACAGTATTTGGCAGGCTTAAATCTTATTTTGCCCATGTGTTATTTCAAGAGGGTGAAACATTCTGCAAACGGGGTCCACTGTCTTGACAAATTTTTATTCTATTATTTTTTAAACTCGCGTAGCTCACATCCCCGTTTATGGGAGACTACTTAATAAAATTGGGACTAACATCAATTTGGGAGAAAAGGGGGAAAAAACTATCAATAGTTAAATGAAATCCCCTGAAATCTGAAATAGCTCCTTTCTATAATAATTAGGAAGGCTAGTCGCTTTGCTTATGGGCTTTAGAAAAAAACAGTTTACTGCTGTAAGACAAACTGGAATAAAAGTCATTTGGGTTGTTGAAAACAACACTATGGTGTTAAACAAGATACTGTTTAGTTTCAAGAACCTTGTTTCATCCAATGCAATAGCAAGTTGTGATGCTTTGAAAATAAATGTCTTACTGTGCATTTTGGGAGAGGAACAAGTTTAGTTTTATCCTTAGCTATATGTTATATAGTTGGTTTTAGCAAGATTTGATCTCAGCAGCATACTCCTCTGTAGCAGTGCTGGTTAGCTTGAGCAAAAAGTTGGATCTTTGAGCCTTAAATGGACAGGTGGAAAACAGATCAGAAATGGTACAAAAAAAAGAGGATTAAAGAATCTTTTGTACCATAGGAACGAAGCCAGACTTGCCATAATAACTAAGCTGATAACTACTAAAACGGGATCCCACAGAGAAGTGGCAGAACACACATTTTCTCTTATCCTCAATCATTTTTCACAAAGCTCGTTCACAATCAAAAAACTCAAAGTGCCAAAGTTTAGCTCTGGGTATGGCAGATGTTGTGAAGCTGGTAGATCAAGAATGATACACCTGGTAAGGCGCAAAGGAAATAAATTTCCCACAAAAATGTTTTATTATTTCTGGTCAGTGAAGAGTTAAGCGTTTGAGGGTAACGTGGACTTAATAAAGGAATATCAAGGAAGTAATCTTCTCTAGTCAAAATATAGCACGTGGTAAATATTAGCTTTTCACAGTTCAGTTCAGGGTAACAGTACTGGCTCAATGATGAACAAACTTAGGGTAGCTAAAAAAAATGATACCCACAAATAAAATTCATCACTTGATGCATGGCTTCTTGTTGCCATAATTGGCATAATAGCTTCATTTTCAGGAAAAAAAGGGAGATTTTCAAGGCACAAAAAGCACAGAATCAGGCTTGGCTGCTCTTCTTTGCTGGCAATTGAAAGAAAAGGCTTAATAATTTATATACACATTGTAGGGATACAAAATAAATATATTTCTTAAAGACGCGTACAAAAGAGTCAGTTAAGTTGGTCAAAGGAAGCACATGCTTTTGTAGTACGCCGCACAAATGAAAACACTGCTCTGGGTAAAGAGCCTGTTTTTGGTTGCATCATTAGCGTGAAAAGGACACATTCACTGCGGCAGGGCGACAATGACTTCAACGTAGCTGATGGGGAAGAAGCCGGATTCACCTTTCAACATGCCTTCGTACCAGTTCTCATCAATCTGATTGGTCAACGTGATGATGTCTCCTTCCTTAAAGCCAAGCTCCCCCTTCGTTTTCAGCCCTCAAAGTCGTACAAGGCTTGGCAGCACGGCTGGTCCATGTGGCACGAAGAACCTGGTCAGGATAAGCAATCCGAGATGTTCAGGGTGCTTTATTTTGTGTCATTTCATTTGCAACAAAGACCGAGGTGATAAACGTTCTAATACCCATCTCGTGGTTCCAACAGATGAGACCAATGAAAGCAGAACTCCGAGGCTTGAGCTTTCCTCAAAGAACACGCTTATTGGTCGCAAAGTATCGGGCACCGTCAAAAGTGAAACCAAGACTAAAGTTCCCTCCAGAATGCAACAGTATTACAAAGTTAAACTTCCCACTCCATAGTTTAGTTTAGTTTTAGTTTAGTTTTATTAAATTTCTATACCGCCCCTCTCCCGTAGGACTCGGGGTGGTTTACAACCCAATAAAAACATATAATAACAATAAATATTTAAAAATAAATTAAATTAAATTAATATTAATACAAGGCTGTACTAAAAACCTGTTAAAAACCCCATTCAAAAACCCGAACAGCCTGTTTAAAAAAATTTTTTTTAAAAAACCTGAGGAGATCTAGGGCCAGGCTGGCTTGATTGAGGAGATGAGTCTTCAGTTCTCTTCTGAAGGTGCGGAGATCATGACACGTCCGGAGTTCTGGGGGGAGCTCGTTCCACATCGTCGGTGCCCCCACAGAAAAGGCTCTCCCCCTGGGCGCCACCAGCCGACTCTGCTTAGCCGATGGCACCCTGAGGAGGCCCCTCTCTGTGGGAGCAAACTGGTCGATGGGAAGTATTTACTGGCAGAAGGCGGTCTTGTAAATAATTGATTGCATAATAGAACTATGCAATCAATTACATTTCCCAACAGAATAGTTTGGCGGGCTTTCTAACATTAGGCACTACCCGCCCCAGCCAAGGGAACAGAAATGACCTTGGTTCCCATGGAACAGAGAATTCTTTAGGCCACAGGTCCTCAAGCTTTTGGGCACCAGGGACCAGTTCGTGGAGAGAGGTTTTTCCGCAGACCGGAGGGTGCATGTTTTTGTGTGCTGCCTGCATCCCGTGGATGGGGTTTTACTTGTTTGTGCAGCTCGGTTGCTGGCATGCTGTGGTCCATGGACCACAGGTTGGGGACCCTTGGTTTAGGCTAGCATAAAACTCTCCATTCCTTCCCCCAATCTTGTGGCAACCGAAAAACGAGCAAGATGGCTTCTGTTCTATCCCAACTTACACGAATGACCTGGATGACTGAGAATCTCCATAGACCCCATGATTACATACCTGATGATTTAATTGATGGACTGAAGGAAATTCCAATGTGTGGTTGACCATTGCTTATTTCCAGATGCATCCGTGTGATTGGTTTGGGCTTAAATTCACGTTTAGGGCGACTTGAAGCCACATTTATCCTGAAACCAGGATGGAGACGAAAGCTCAAGCTTTTCAAACACTCAGAAATGCCTGCTCTAAGTGTTTTACACTCTGTTCGGGAATTCTGCTTCCATCTTTGCCACCCCAAAAGTCCTTGCAAACCCGTGACTTTATTTATACATACATACATACATACATACATACATACATACATACATACATACATACATAGAGAGAGAGAGAGAGAGAGAGAGAAAGAGAGAGAAAGAGAGAGAGAGAGAGAGAGAGAGAGAGAGAGAGAGAGAGAGAGAGAGAGAGAGAGAGAGAGAGAGAGAGAGAGAGGAGAGAGAGAGAGAGAGAGAGAGAGAGAGAGAGAGAGAGAGAGAGAATGGCTGTCCAGTGTCTTCTTACAAACTTAGTGTTGGAACATTCACAGCTTTGGGAGGCAGGTTGTTCCACTGATTAGTTCTAATATGTTTAATTGTTCTAATATGTTATTTACATTATGACAGATACACATGTATTGAGACGGTGTTGTGGCTTAGTAGACCTCACTAAATGAGTATGGCCAGTTTTCTAAAATATGAATGAGCAACATCTTAAAGATTAAGGAAGGCACAAGTCTTTCTTCCTAACTCAGGGGTAGGCAACGTTGGCTCTTTTATGACTCGTGGACTTCAACTCCCAGAATTCCTGAGCCAGCATGGCTCAGCTTGGAAACCTCTCCCTTTCCCCTCAGCATGGCTGGCTCAGGAATTTCTGGGAGTTGAAGTCCACGAGTCATAAAAGAGCCAAGGTTGCCTACCCCTGTCCTAACTTCTGAGGTGCCAGGACGTTTGCACCATGACAGGGCCCTAGAGTCAACCTGTGGTATATCTGCCAGTTGTGGTTAACAAAACTGGCTCAGCATCTGGAAGGCCAGCCCTTTGATAGCACTTGGGTCTTCGGAGAAGGGCGGCATATAAGTGTGAATAAACTAAACTAAACTAAACTTCTTCAGAGAGTTTGCAAAGTAACCAAACCATGATTAGGCTTACCGATTTTGTAGCTTGCTCTGCAGATCCTCCAAAATTTCTGCAGACTGTTTGTGATAATCCAGCGCGGCTTCTACTAAGACTAACAGCTGGCACACTTGCTCTATCTATAAAAAGGGAATCAAAGAGAGAGAGAGAGGGAGGGAGGGGAGGGAAGGAGAGAGAGGGGGGAGAGATAGAGGGAGAGGGAGAGAGAGTGTGTTTTTGTGAATGATTTTCCAAACAAGGTGGAGAAAGCATGGACTCAAAAGAGTGGGAGATTCTTATTCATTGTGGCTTATTAGTGCAAGAGAAAGAATGGGAAGAACTGTCCAGGAACAAGGAGAATTTAGAACAGGGGTCCCCAATCCCCGGTCCGTGACCAGTACTGGGTTGCAGTATGCCAGCAACCGGTCCGCACAAACAAGCAAAGCCCCATCCATGGGATGCAGGCAGCACACAAAACCACGCACTTTCTGGTCTGTGGAAAAAGCTATCTCCATGGAACCGGTTCCTGGTGCCTAAAAGGTTGGGGAACTCTGGTTTAGAATAGTATCACTGAAGAAATGAATCAGACAAAATGGTTTTCAAGGATTTTCC